>CM031233.1:234421489-234986088 GCA_018340775.1 Taxus wallichiana var. yunnanensis
GGAAATAAGGATTTGCATGAAATTTTGGACCCTAAACCAGGCCTCTTTGAAAGACAACTACCCCTTTCCAATCATGGATCATATCTTACAAGTTGTCTATAGACACCAAATTTGGGTCACACTCCCTTGACCCCCTTTTAATTATCAACATAACACATATACCTATCCATGATCCCCTTTCACAATGGTTATTAATTTAATCACTTATAATTAAATCAATATTAATCATCACATTATCAATTAATTTAATTAAGTTAATTTACACCTCACCTCAACACCTCACCATGAACTTATTCCTAGCCTATTGATTAACTAAGACTAGGTCCCTACTTATCCTAACTAATTGGGACTTAGTCTAACCCTAAAATTAAATTACTATTCCTTCTCCAAAAAAACTCCCACTTATCTAAGCACCAAACCTCACTTGAGATGTGGATTAGAAATCAAGATCACACCAAAAATAGTAAAGATCGGGATATTTTGGTAACTTGGACTAATTCTCCCTAATTGATGCTAGTTTTTCCTCGTTCAAAGGGTTCCCTAACCGCCATCTGCTACCCTTAAATATGAGTTTCTAACTCTTTTTACATGTTCTCCAATTCATTCATTCATATAGATTTGACATTCAAACTCTCAAACACTCAAGATTCCCGAAGACGAACCAAATCACATCACACCTCCACCAAAGATATGATCATCTCATCCATAGTTTCAGGTTGACATGGAAGAGCACACAGTATCAAGCTACCTTAGCACTAGGTGTAATCACACTTCATCTCCAAATAATAAACCATTCTTACCACATCGATAAGTAAATCATTCTTACTTGTTAAGCTTGTGTGTTTGATCCTAATCTTTTCATTTCTCGCTTTTGTTTAATTTCTCTCTGTCTTGTTACCACCTTCTACCCATTTATCACATTTTCTACCAACCAGAGCCATTTCACCTATCCTATTTCACCTATCCTATTACCCTTTGTACCTTATTGAGTATTAATCAACCCATTTCCACCCTTCCCTAAACCTCCCCATCTCTATGTGCAATCACAAAGAGGTCAAAACTCCCATTTTTAATATTTTAACCAAATTTCCCCTACCGACATTGGTTCACTAATTGTCATCCGTCTATCTCCTATACTTTGACATCGGTCTACCAACCAATACTAGTCTCTAAGATTGAATTTTTTTCTATAACAACGAGTTAACAAATTCCCTATAATAACCCAAAACCTTTCCTAATTTCACCCAAACGTCACCTATAACCTCTCGCCACACCTATGCACTCCAAACCAACCCATTAGTCATCCGGATTCAATTTTAACCATTTCTTGTTGAGTTAAACTCACTTGTTGTATGTTAATATGAGATACCTAAATCTTATCAACTAAAATAGGAACAGTTATTTCTTACATTAAGTTGTATTAAACAGAGGATTGAAAACCATTCAAGGAAGTGTCACGCTTCCCAGATCTAGCCTTGATAAGTAGTCCTATGACTCTTGCTATTTAATACTATTTGGTGGTCTTGGTTTGTATCTTATACAGGTAATTCCTCCTAGCCAAAGGAAGCTCACACAATCATCTTGGATTAAAAGTCTATAATGCACACAATGCCTTCTTCTATCTTCATAACACAGTATTCCTCCTACACATGTTACCCGCTTATCTATTTTATTGCATTACTTTGAGGTGAAACATTTTGGCACGCCCAGTGGGACTCTATCATTTGGGTTTTTTTGCATTGTTAATTCTTAGGAAATTTTGTGTTTCTATTTCCTTATGAAAGAGTTCACATTAAAATTTCTCCCTAGGGAAAATTCTTCTTCTTCTACTTGTCTAAGTGAAATTCATATTTTGGGTTAAAAATAACTCTTATTTTATTTTGTATTGCATTAGTGAAATACACTCTCTTTCTATTCATTATTTCTCTCATCAAATTTCACTTTCAATTTGGGCTTAAAAATCTCTGCATTTCATCCTTGTGTATGTTGAATTTAGCTCACTTAAATTTATTTGCAACCTATATACTAGAGGTCATGAATAGTTGATGGTTGGAAAGAATTAAGTGTATCTCACTTCTTGTACACATAGCCCACACCAAATCACTCATTTCTTTCCCAAAGAATTACCATTAATGACTAATAATTGGATTAACAAATGATCCAACTCGTGTTATGGCCAAAGATCATATCGAGTAGGGAATCACGTAATGTGAAGTATATCTTACGAGACACCAAGCCAAAATTTACCTGAAACCATCCATAGACATTCAGTTCCTTCTACGGTACCTTCATTAAAAACAAACTCTATTCTACTTACAATCGGTTTTAAATGGCATAAGCCATATAATAGAAAATCTACAACATAGGATTTCATGTTTTTGTTAGCTTTTGATTGATTTTGTTTTTATGTGTGAGGTAGTTTCATCTTCTTTTATTATCCTTCATGCACCACCATCACAACTGGTGTATTTCAGTTTATTTTGAGCATTTTATGACTCATCACCGCTATACTCAATTGTCGAGGTTGGTATTTTTAGTTGACTTAATTACCAAAAATTCAAATTTTCATCTCCTCTCGATTTCACAAGAACTAGTATCGTTCCCGCAACCGGCATCGCTTATCTCTTTATACCAAAGATTGATTTATCGACTAACATCGATTCCCTATTATTTTGGTTATTTAGCCCAAAATAATTTTAAATTCAAAAACATACACTTTTTGTGACTTATTATGTCACTTCATCATATTTCTGAGTCTCTGTATCATTGTCGATTCTAGGTTCACTTGATTTTCACTTCTTCATCTTGATATTTTAAATATACCAATTATTCGTATTAACTAAAGCATCACCCAACGACTCAATCAGCTTACCCTCTATAACAACATTGCTTAGCCAACCGACATTGTCACCGTGTTTTTATTTTTCTATCAAAACAAAAGCCAAGTTCCAATTTCTCGGATTTCTTTTGCTATCCTTTTCTATGTTTTTGTACCATCCGTAGAACTCGGGTTACCTTTTCTACCACCATTCACATGGTTTTGACTTGCAACCAAGCCAACAATCTAGTTTTTATGCTATCCACCAACCACTACCGCCTAGTCCTTCAACACCTTATATTTATTCGTGCACGGACCCCACCTCACCTATTACTATACATGCAAAGATGAAGAGTTCACAAAACTCCTTGATCACAATCCCATAGCCTTAAAACATTATCCTGCTCATTTATCTACCCACGACTCATCAGGACAACTTATCTATGGTATGCCTATATCCATCCCTCCCACTTTGGCCCCAACTTCCATATTGGCCACCACTAGTGTAGCGGTACCTAATTTCACCTTACAACATGTTATTTCTTATATCACTCCTATGTCTTATATATATTTTGCACCTATAACACCTATCACATATTCGACATCCTCCTTGCCATTATATACAACCCCTAGTGTAGGTATTTCCACCTCATCGGTTCCTATTACCTTACGCAATCTCCAAATAAGGCTAAACCCTTTCCGAGTTTGGTTATGTCTATACCCACTACTCTACCACCTATTTCCACGAGGGTTTCTATACATATTCCTTCCACCTTTACCATGTCTCACCACCACCCGTGACCTACACTTCCCATTCAGGGTATATGTCATCATCATCTCCTGCAACTTATATTCCCCCTTCTAAATTTTATTACTCAACACCTCCATATACAGGTGTACCTTTTATGTCCTACTCATCATATCCACCTCAATCAAAGGGTAAGTGCACCAAGTTGGTGGACAAAAAGGGGTCATAAGTGGACGTCATATTGTAAAAAATAGTGAAATCTCAACTTGTAGGGATTATTAGCAATACGCGCACTCAAAATTAGAAAAATTATATACATATGAATCGTAGCATCCAGAATCTAGTTTCTAAAATACTATTTAAAAAAAAAAAAAAAAACAAGTTTAGCTATATTAAACACTTAAAATTATATGACTTGGTTTTTTTTTTTTGAAAAACCTATAAGATTGTAGTCTGTTTGCCCATTTGGATGACCAAATCTTGTATTTTTTTTTCCTTTGGTGAAAAGTTAGAAGTCAGTTGTCTATCTTGGGATGGATTTTATTTTGTATTTTTTGAGCAATATTTTTTTATGATTTTTTCCGTGAAAGTGGTCTAAAAAGATTTAGAAAATGGAGCGCTTTCCGTTTGCCCGCCATAACTATATCAAAAAATATCAAAATCAATTTTTTTAACGTGTATATAATTTCTCCATGCTTGGGATGGTATAAGTTTTGGCACATTTTAATAAGCGAAACAAAAGTTGCATTCTTAAACGTAGACATGAACATTCGTGGGAAAAAATGTCTTAAAGACCTATTGTTAGTAAAAATTATAAAATGATATTTATCTTATTTTATTCACTTTAAAATCAATATTTCTATGAAGCTAATAGTCTCCCCTACATGATGGCACCATTTTTGTGAAATTTTTTTAGTTTTTTAGCATGGTTCAAGTCTGTGGAAGAGAAAATTTGAATTTTTTTGACCCTTTACACTTCATAATGACCTTCCATAGCTTTGGTTGGGGAAAAACAAAGATTTCCCGAGCCTTAGGGTCAGATTTGAAGATACAGATAGGACCACAATCGCGGTTTACAAACCGTGATCATGGGTTTTTAAACAAGAACCGTGATCACACTTTATAAACCGCAAGTGTAGTTTATAAAGCGCGATCATGGTTTATAAATCATATTTATACGCATCCCAATGTTCTAATTACCATGTGATTTTTATTGTTTGACTTTACTGTACAAATTATTGTGAAATTTTTTCATTTTCTCGCACATTTTCCTTATCATCGGAAGAAAAACATCATGGGAGATAAGAAACAAAGTCAAAAAAGGAAGTCATTAAGTAAAAAAATACCAAACAAATTTCAAAATGCCGAGCGAATGCGAATCTTCGTGAATCAAGAAGAGGTTCATCTTTAACCCCACTATTGTAAGAAATGAGGAACCGTGTAATGTTTCTACATCGAATGTTGAAGTTGAATTGAATACTCGTGATGAAGATGTTTTTACAGTCAATGTCAAAGAAGAATTAAATACTCGTGATGTAGCGAATGTTAAAATTGAAGGAGACAATGAAAATGTGAATAAAAAAATTTAGGTTGAAATCAGAGACAAATTTTTTTGACAAAAACACCTCCTAAGATTTTCCATAAGAAAGCTAATTATTTTATTGAAATTGATGAAAACATTTTTGAAACCAATGTGTGACAAACTTTTGAATAGAAAATCGAAGAAAAACCATTAAAATTTGGGATCATCATTTTGAAATTTTAAATGATTCCCAAATATGTCAGGGTTATGGGTTAGTTTGATGAAATTGAATAAAATGAGACCTACATTAAACACCTTAGGATTGACAACATCTAATATATGTGGTCAAACCTCTACAATTGTTGAAAACCTTCATGATGCATATCACACTGTTGGTGTCAAGAGACGCACTATGGATAGTAATATTATGTGTCGTGTACTTGCTACTAGTGTTGTAAGTGAATCAATAAAAAAATAATGTTTGATTACGCAAACAAGTCGAATGTTGCAAGTTAATTGAAAAACTCTAATGAAAGCAATTAAAAGACATAATATCCTTCAATCACTCAATAACACCGATTTTTGGGCATTTTCTGCTAGAGCACCGCGTAAGGACAAATATAATACTAATGCTATAAGAGAAGTTGTTATTCAATTTTGGCATGATAACACTAGAGTTTCACCTAATACAAGAGATTTTGTAAAACGGAGAGTTGGTTCTATTAATCATGAACCACATCCAAAGCATTTCTTAGATATGACTCAAACTCAATTTTTCCATAAGTTTGAACAAGAGAATTTGAAATTAAAATTAGTCAACATTTTTTTGAAATGTTAAAACCATTATATGTGAAAATCAACCATGTTCGCACCACTTGTTGTTGTAGGCAACATGTTGAATTTTCTATGCATTATGCTAATTTTTTATGTATTCATTCTATTTTGCATTCTGAAACTATGTTATCGGAATGTGGTGTTCAAGTTCCACTAATATCTTCCAGGGATTTCATTCCTATGATATTTTGTGAAAAGAAGTTGGACAATTTTTTTATAGTCAGGATTGTTTAGATGGAAGTTGTGGTACATGTGGCGGATTACCTAAATTGGAAAGTTGCATCCATGAGAAAATTGAAGGTGTAATAGGAAATAATTTAGTTGAGTTTGATAAATATAAATCAACATATACCAAATGAAAGATGGAAAAGAGTATAAACTGTGTGAGCTAGTTATAGAATATATGCCTATTTTTTAATTTATGAGAAAATTTAAGGATGAAATTGTTTATGAGTATGCTAGGCATACACACAGAGCTTGATGGTTGGATGAACAGTTCAAGATATGCAAAGACACATTTCCTATTGGTACTATTGTTTCAATCATAGATTTTGTAGAGAATTACACATCAGTAACCACAAATGGAGGTTCAATCACAATATTACAACTCGGTACAAATTGCCATTTTTATGCATATAAGCATTTATACATTCTCTCGATAGTACAGAGAGATGATTGAAAATTTTAAAGAGAGTACCACTTTTATATCGTTGATGATCATACTCATTCTATTGAATTTTGGTAAGGGTGTTTCCAGGTTATTTTATGGAAACTTGTCTGATAAGGACATCCACTTCAAAAACATTATATATGGTCGATAATTACACATCTTAGTTTAAGAATGCACGAATGTTTTATTGGATGAGAAGGATTCATGTCAAGATGGGTGTGCAACATATTTGGAGTTTCACCGAGGATGGACATGGAAAACAAGAGCATGACAGGTGCGGGGCATGTGTGAAAAGAGGTCTTGCAAGAGAAGAGTTGAAGTACAAAGATGGTGCTAAATTGAAATATGCAAAGAGCATAGTGGAATGGTGTATTAAAAACATGGCCCAAGGTTCGTAAGAAATTTCCACGGTTCACAAATATTTTTGGTTGATAGAGGAACAACAAATTGCTAACTACAAGGATTGTATGACACTCACTAGGTCTAGTGATATGCACTCATTTTATAGCTCAGACGCTACTTCATGGGTCACATGGACAAGAAATTTGACATGTTTTTGTCATCTTATATCAAATTTGTCACTATTGAGTGTGATTCACAAGAATGGGTCAATGGATGGATTTGTAGGCCTTTAACTCCGATTGTTATTTATCAACCTCCACAAGAATTATGACTTGTTTCGATAGATAAATTTGCAACATCCAAGGACTTTGACGAAATTTTGATTTTGGTGCGACAAGGTATTTATGGTTATTTACAATTTTTGTATTGAGTTATGTGCATTGAAATTTTAATATGTACAATTTAAATTTGAGTTGAAACCTTTTTTTGTAGGACATGTTTTTCAGCTTATTGTGACAAAAGACAATGAAGAAGGAACAAAATATATCTTATGTTGTTACATCGAGGAAAGAAAGAAGTTGACTTCTCCAATTATAAATGGTGAAGATATTGAGTACCCTACAGGTCACTCTTGAAGTTCTTGGAACTTGGATTCGGTGGTATCCATTAAAAACTCCTCTATTTGGGTGTTTGAAGACTTTGAGACACACATGAAAATACACTTATATTTGCATCTAGTTCTAGCGACAAATATTTAGCCGTATAGATATCAAGGAAGGCCTATTAAAAGATTCTTTGGAAGGTTCGAGAGTCGATCATGAAGCAATCTTATCCGCTATTCGAGTAGATCCGATGTTGATGGTTCATTGGAATGAATTTACAATGCTCATGTCTCGGTATATATAATTTATTTGGTATATATAAATTTGTAGTTAGATAAATTTAAGTTCATATATTTTATTAAAATTTTGTATTTTGTGTATATATCTAGTATGGTTTTGATTTGAAACTTAATTTTCTTTGACTAACACTTTTATATGCAGGTTAGTGGTGCCGTAAAAGCATCCACCTTCACATGGTTAGCATTGTAAGTAGAGAATTATAAATTCTCAAAGCTAAGAGAATATTTCATTGTTTTACAACAAAAGAGAAGTAATTAACAATGATTTATGTACCTGTGGAGGGGGTTCTTGGATCCAGAGGAGGTAGCCTAGAAGGACCGGGAGCTTAGATAACTAAAATGACACCTCCCAAAGTGTTTACAAGACCATCCCTACATGTGTACAAAGTTTGTTTGGTGCGATGACCCATTTTTGTAAAATATACCATTTGATGCCTTATACTGCCTTAAACTACACTATTTGGCAAGTTTTCAAAAACAATAGGGCAGTGAGAGCACCGATTGGAGAAGGAAAAAACTAAGATAAACTATTATAGAGGTCCTTATGCCAAGGTTTATGATAAGATGAGACATCTCTAGGTGCCACGGAGTGCATAGTCACCCATCGAAGTTGAACAATTTTTTGGTCTCAGGGCTCTTGAGGGACTCCGCCCAAACAAGGTATCCCAAAAGAAATGACGTTGTTACGCACCAAAATGACATCTCTTCTAGCATTCACCGCCACCCGATGTGTCCATGTAGTTGGTTTGGTGCCACGACCCACCGTTTATAAAATATACCATTTGACAACCTTACACTATCTCAAACTACACTCTATTCGCATGCTTTGCAAACAATAGGGCAGCGAAAGCACCGATTAGAGAAGGAAAACATCGAGATAGGATATTGTAGAGGGTCCCTACACCGAGGTGTAGGATTAGACAAGATGTCTCTAGGTTCCATGGAGTACGCGTAGTCACCCATGGAAGTTGAACGATTTTTTGGTCTTAGGGTTCTTAAGGATCTACATCCAAATGAGGTAGCCTGGAAGAAATGACATTGTCGCACAACAAAATGATGCCTCCTCTAGTATTCACCTAGCCACCTAGACATTTCCATGTAGTCGGTTTGGTGTCACACCCACCGTTTAGAAAATATACCATTTAATAGCCTTACACCTGCCTCAAACTACACTATTATTAGCGCGCTTACAACAAATAATAGGGCAGCGAGATCATCGATTGAGAAGGAAAAAACCGAGATATAATATTGTAGAGGGTCCCTACGTTGAGGTGTAGGATCATACAAGATGTCTCTAGGTGCCACATGGAGTGCACGTAGTCACCCGTCGGTTGAAATTTTTTTGCTCTCGTGGATTTTTTTCTCTCGTGGCTCTTGAGGGACTACGCCAACGAGGTAGCCCAAAAGAAATGACATTGTCACATACCAAAATGTCACCTCCTATAGCATTCACCTGGCCACCCAGACATGTCCGCATAGTTGGTTTGGTGCCATGACCCACCGTTTACAAAATATACCATTTGATATCCTGACACTATCTCAAACTACACTATTAGGTGTGTTTACAAACAAATAGGGTAAAATGAGAGTATCGATTGGAGAAGGAAAAAAAACTAAGACAAGCTATTATATAAAGGATCCCTATGCTGAGGTGTAGGATTAGACGAGATGTCTCTAGGTTCCACTAAGTGCGTACACCCGTCGAAGTTGAATGATTTTTTTGGTCTCGGTGGCTCTTAAAGCACTACGCTCAAACAAGGTAGCCCTGAAGAAATGACATTGTTGTGCACCAAAAATGACACCTCCTCTAACATTCACCTAGCCACCTGATGTGTCTGTGTAGTTGGTTTGGTGCCATGACCCACCATTTGACAACTTTACACTATCTCAAACTACACTATTTGGCACGTTTACAAACAATAGGTCAGCAAGAGAGCACCAATTGAGAAGGAAAAAATGAGATAGACTATAGTAGAGAGGTCCCTATGATGAGACATCTCTAGGTGCCAGGTGCCAGAGTGTGCATAGTCACCCGTGGAAGTTGAACAATTTATTGGTCTCGTGGCTCTTAAGGGATTACACCTAAACAAGGTAGCTTGAAAGAAACAACATTTTCAGCACCAAAATGACACCTCCTCTAGCATTCACCTAGCTACCCAGATGTGTCCTGGTAGTCTGCTTTGGTGCCATGACCCACCATTTACAAAATATACCATTTGACAACCTTATACCGTCTCAAACTACAATATTCAAATTTTGCAAATAATAGGATAACGAGAGCACCAATTGGAGAAGGAAAAAACTGAGATAGGATATTGTAGAGGGTCCCTACACCAAGGTGGAGGATCATACGAGACATCTCTAGGTGCCACGAAGTACACGTAGTCACCCGTCAAAGTTGAATGATATTTTGGTCTCGTGGCTCTTGAGGGACTATGCCCTAATGAGGTAGCTTGAAGAAATGACGTTGTCGTGCACCAAAACAATGCCTCCTCTAGATTTCACCTAGCCACCCAAACATGTCTGTGGATTTGGTTTGGTTCCATGACCCATTGTTTACAAAATATACCATTTGACAACCTTACATTGTCTCAAACTACACTATTCGGCGCATTTACAAAAATTAGGGTAGCGAGAGCACCGATTGAGAAGGAAAAATTGGGATAGTCTATTATATAGGGTCCCTACATCAAGGTGTAGGATCAGATGATACGTCTCTATGTGCCACGGAGTGCATGTAGTCACCTGTCAAGTTGAATGATTTTTTGGTCTTAGGGCTCTTGAGGGACTACACCTTAACGAGGTAGCCCAGAAGCAATGACGTTGTCATGCACCAAAATGACGCCTCCTCTAGCATTCACCTAGCCACCCATACGTGTCTCGCATAGTTGGTTTGGTACCACGATTCACCATTTTCAACTTTTTTCAACAATTACAACTTTTTCAACAATTACAACTTTTTTAACTTTTTCAACAATTACAACTTTTTCAACTTTGGAAAGTGAGCTAAAAAAATTTTGTACAAAGGGATCTAAAATTTAAATTTTTTGTCACATATCTTATAATATCCACCTTGATAACCAATCCACTTTATATATTACATGACCAACTCATTGCATTTTCTACAAATGAATAGAAGATAAACACCATTTTTGCTTCTATAATAGTACTAGTTTTGTGAGAATATCAACAAAGTTTTCTATGGTGTGTACCTTGTCAAGTGTTATTATCCCTTCATCAATAACATGTATAACCAAATTATACTTAACTAAAATATGCTTTGTCTTATTGTGATAAGCTAGATTCTTAGATAATTAAATAACACTTTGATTGTCACACAATACCTTCATCTTCTATTTATATATTCAAAACTCATCCAATAAAAGTTTTACCCAAATTACCTCCTAACAAATATAATAGGCAGCTACATATTCTACCTCAGTAGTTGAAAAAATTGTAATATTTTGAAGCTTTTAAATCCAACTAATAGGTCCAGTTACAAGTGTAATAGCATAACTAGAAGTCGATCTTTGTTTTTCCAAATCACTTACAAAATATGCATCAAAATATCAACAAATTGAATCACCAATATTGTTATAGGTGATGCAATAATTTATTTTTCCTCACAAGTAGTGAAACTCCCACTTCACTGCCGAATAATGTTCTCTACTTAGATTTTCCTAAAATCTACTGACAACTCCAACAACATGTAAAATTTCAGTCCTTGACATGTACATGTCATAACATACATAAAACTTATTATTGCACTAGAATATGGTACATGAGATATATGCTTATTTTCTTCTTATTGTTGCACCATAGTTTTTTAATTTTAAATCAAACATACATATAGAATTAATATACATAGAAGGATATCATGTGCAATGAATTCGAATCAAACATAGAAGTAATATCATTATGAAAACCAACACATAGATATATAATGTATCAAACTAAGTGCGCTAAACACACGTCTCTAAAAATATAAGTTCATAACATGTGTACATCTCGAATTAAGTGTGTCATACATATAAGACCACATGCGGCCACATAAGGCTATATACAATGTCCTATGAAGAATCATGAACTAGGACCAGTTGGCCCATATATATATCTATGTACATCCACATCCTATGAATCTAATCATGAAACATCTTCCATCTCTTCATTGTACTAGAAGTAACATGTCCACAACCCATGGATGTAGTGGAGGGAGATGCCACTTCAGATTTCATCCATGTGGTCCTTGGCATCTCTAAGCAGCCTCAGCAAACCTAACTCGCGCATTCATAAACAACAAGTTTTTAACACCCATATTTTTAAAATACATTCAAAATTTAGAAACTTAGAATTTAGTTAAAATGCATGTGAAATCTTACCACAATGTCATGATCCCTATCAATTTTTCATTTATGCATCACATGGACAACAATAGACTCATGAGAGGTAAGCTACATACAAATAATTAAATTTCAAATTAAATATTTCATGTACAAAATTTGATATTGTAGATTTAAGTAATAAGAAATAATTCTAAATAAATTTAACAAATTTTAATAATTTTACCTTAGCTAGTGGATTTGCAGATGCTATGGCAAAGATCTACAAAGAGAGCCACCACAGTTTGCATATATGGAGGAGTCTCTCTGGTAGTCATAAGATATACAAAAAATGTACAAATCAATATTAATCTACATGACTGCCACATAACAGAGCCAAAGCATAATCCACATGAACTTCCACAATTAGAACCAAAGTGTAAAGAGAAACTAACTGCATGTAAAATTTATGTGAGGCGTGCCAATAACCTCGCCTCCTGAGAGTGATGATGACCTCGCTAGGCTCTCGCAATGTATAAAAGACAAACATATATTAATATGTACATGTACAGTGAAACATTATAATAATAAAAGTGCACAATCAAATGAAATTTGAAATTTAAGTACAACTTAAAACTCACATTTCTAACATGCCTAAATGCACATAGCTAGCATGTCGATGCCGAATATTTCCTTCATCGGCTTTTGCTATTTAAAATAAAATAAAAATTAGTTTTTACATGTATGTACATAACGTATAATGAAATACATATATATTAAAATCTCAAACATGAATTAAACTATTGTGTATATATGTGTGTATTAAATATTTATTTGACATTTACCCGTGAAAGACCAAGATCCGTTGCACTAGCCTCCAAAAACATCTACCATCATCTCATCTAGAGAAAAGAAATCATGTGATCCAACAAATGATGTCTCGCCCACAAAGGCATACGACACCACATGATCCAAAGTGGTGTGGTGCGCTAGAACCGCACCTCCACCAACATCACCGGATGCAATCTGCTCACTATGCTAGGTCGAGTGTCAATGAGCTCCTCAATGCATGTATTGTGTTAATCTCCACAACCTCCTTCACCGTAGGAGGGATAATCAAGGCAAGTGGGGATTTTGGGGCATGGGGGATCCTTGGTTGACCTACGCATGCACCAAGTCTACTCTATGTAGAGCCACCACCTCACCCATAAAAATTAGAAAAGTCAAAATAATTTGGGACCTCATTAAGCACAAACTCGCAATATAATTTCTTCAAAAATAGAGGGGAACCTCATTGTTTTTGCATGGTGGATAATAAAAACCATCCACCATCGGTCCCAAAAATTATTCTTGATTCAATCATCATGGCACCAATGGATTGGGAACCATTTACAAGTAACTGCAGGGGGGCATTGGTTCTTGGGTCAGTAAATAATGCACAAATGCGGTATTTTCCAAAAAAATTAATCTTTTATGGCCACATGGGATAATTTATTTGCATACCACTACCTATAATCACCTCTAAAGGTATTCCATCTATCTATTTGGTTAGTTATGCAGAGTCAACTTTACCAATCAATGTTTGTAATGTGTCAAGCTAAAGTCATGCAGGACGGATTTGTGGCATGATTTTGTCTTATATTCTGAATAAGGTTCTCAATGGCAATTTTATTTTGTCAGATTTTTCCAACGATATCAACTTGTGTTCATGTTGGTTCTGTGGGGACAAAAGGAGCCACAGGAGGCGATCTATGTTTGGAGGGTTTTGAGGATTGTTTGGAGGGTTTTGAGGAATATTTTGATGGTTTGCAAGATTACGAGCTTTTCGAGTAACAATAAAACAAAAATTGTATACATAAACAAAAAAATGAAAACCCATGAAAATCACAAAAAAACTTAAAATGTAAACAAAGTGATCAAAATTGATGGCTTACCTCTTTGTCTTGGTGGCATGGTTGAAACTATCACGATCCAGAAGTCCAAAGAGTAATTTTTAGGGGGTATTCAAAGCATGAGTGCCAAAGGTCTAGGAGAAATCACAATTGGAAAGGAAAATGAGGGAAATGGAGAAGTCACGGTCTATATTTTTTTGTCTCGAGGACCATGATCACGGTTTTAAGTTTGGAAATCACCAGTCTATAAAAATAGTTATACGAGCGTAGTTTATAAACCGTGCTCACAAAAAGTATGTAAATTTCATGTTTTTATGTCCACTTAATTATCCACCATCTTGGTGCACTTACCCCAAATATAACTAATGATTTGATCAAGATGATGACAAAAAACATGTAGACCCTAAGATCTGCTTAAGATCTTGCACTTCTCCACTTACGATGAGATTTGCAATGAACCTATTCACCCTTCTATTCCAATTCATTTGTACCCCACACATTGGGAAATGCCAAAATTTAACCGATTTAAAAGCAAGGAAGATATGAAAAAAAAATTGTGATATTTTAAACATATATGTTATGTGATTTCCCATGATGACGCCTTGCTTCTCCAAACTTTCCCAATGTCCTTAACAGGACCTGCCTTAGAATGGTATAGTACTTTACCTAGGAACTCTATCTTCTCATTCAATCAATTATCCAATGCATTTCTTTATCATTTATCTATTAAAAATGTCAAGAAGGTTACCATGATCAACTTGTATTCATTACACCAATATGAGGATGAGTCTATCGCATATTTGTTTGTGTGTTAGCGGAACCTTATTAATAAAATTACTTTCCAATTGCCTCAAAATGACTTGATAGAGTTGTTTACAAGATCTTGTGCCATACATATCTCCCCCAAATCTCAAGTTCAAACCTTTTGAACATTTGACGAATTATTCATCATGACCCGAAACTTGAAATCATTATCAAGAGAAGAAGCTACAATTGCACAACAAAAGTTCTTCGTTTAAATATAATGATACCTCTTATTCTAAACCACAAAATAAATATACTAAAAAAATGATTTGCCAACATAGTGGTTTTAAAATCTAACCCTTCTCGCTCATCCAACTAATCAAAACCTTCTTCTAATCTTTCTCCTATTCATACTTTCCATTCAAGCAAAAACAACAAAAATACTCCCATTGGAGAACCTTACTCCTCATTTTTTGAAAAGATTCTAAAATATTCTACAATCACCCTTCCACCCATCAATACACATATTGGTTTTGACTCTTCCCATCCTTCTCCTACAGGGTATAAGGAGAACAATTACTATAATTATCACTGTGTTAGAGGTCATAGTGACGGTTGTTATATAAATTTCAAAACATCATCCAAGAATTAGTAGACAATAAAGATATCATCTTGGATAACTCCAATGCACTGGCTAACCAAAACTTCCACATCTTCAAGAAGTCATTTCCAAATTACATGCCTTTATCCAACCAAGGCAACGAAACCTCAACTAGTGATACCAACATTCAAGATCTCCACAACATTTTTGATATCGTGATCGATCCTTTTACTCATCTTCCTCCCATCTCATCTATTGAGGAAATTCTTGCACAAGATCCTCCACCCACTAAGGAACCTATTTCATCTACTCCTCTACCCATGAGGGAGTCCACCTTATCTTTGGATGCATCTACCCCACTCATCTCTTTACCTCGTCATAACTCCGCATTAACCATTCTTCTACCCACACAAAATCCTAGCTTACTCTCTTCTTTACCAAAGGAAGAGCCTATACAATCAACCTTTCCTCCTCCTCTACCCACAGAGGACCCACTAGTGGCATCTCTTCCTGTTGGCGATAATTCCCCATTGGATTTTAAAGATCCCATCAATTTTCTATCATCTCTTCTACCCACGAGTCAAGCCTACCATTTCCCTGTCTCACAAATATTCTTTACAAGGATTACTACCAAATCAACATCACCTCCCTCCAAATCCTACACCATTCTCACATTTGGTTGAACGATTGGATTATGTCAACTATTCCATGCTTTGGGGCACCTTTGACTTCCAATGTCTTGACTCAAATATAGATGTTGTCCATGGAAACTTCAATGATTTATCCTAAAGTGTTCAAGACCATTAAATCCATCAAACTTGAGCTAGTTATAGTAGCATCTTCTGCATCATCTTCACCTACACCCAAACCTTTACCATTACCTTGACAACCACCTACACCCAAACCTCTACCTACACATATACCTACATCTACACCCAAACTTACCACTACATTAGGGGTCATGTCGACACCAAGTCTAGTTCATCCTCCCATTAAGATTGATTTAGCCACATCATCCCAAACTATCACCAGGCCTATTCCCCCACCTAAGAGGAATACCTAACCTTCTAGACCTCATACCCTAGTTTCTCCCACCCCTCCTCTTTCACCTTTGCCACTTCCATCCATATCAGATCCTCATTCATCCAACCCGGTCAAGCAACCTCCTTCCCGGTAAAATTAAAATGAAACAACTTATATCCTCACCGCAATATTTAATCCCACCCAAACATTTTGCATTTCCTACACCTTTTCCATCTACCATACTTTCTACACTTCACATGACCTTGTCATTACCCATTCCTTTACCCTCTCTTCAACGTCCATGGCCCGTATTGACTCCTACCACTAACTTCACCACACCTCCCTTCTCATCATGGTTGACCCATCCCTCTGCATCTTCTCGCACTCCCTTCTACCTCGACACACCCCCAACACTTTTACCCAAGAAGGAGAAATCCAAGCCCATAATCACAATACCTACCAAAAGCGGTAGTTAAACCTACTCAACCTCCAACTCCACCTCCAGTGAGTACCTCTTCCACAAAATTGACTTAAACCTACATCCAAACCAATGCACCTCTAGAAAATCTTCTCCCACGAGGTCGCATTGGAATGATGTTCGTTACAAACGTGGAGTGGTAGATAGGAAGATAATTCTTGCATATTATATCTTCAATACATCCTCCTTGATAGTATCTAATATCTTTGGATTGTATGTCCATTAATTTTTCCTAAAATCCTTAGCTTCTAGATTTAGTGGAATATAATGATGCATTTCTTTTAGCTAAAAAGATTTGAGCTCATTGTAGGAATAGGAAAAGACATCAGAATATTTCTTCAATAATGAGATGAACCTTATTTTATCTTCAGAAGAGAAACATTCTCCTATATTCACCATTTTGGGTTGCTTCGGGGTAGAAATATTTTTTTCTTCAATACAACTATGTAAGTTGATAATTTTGATCTTTCTTTTATGAACCAATCTGTCTTATCAAACAAATCATCCAGGAAACCTTGAATTTTGGAATTTTGTTTCCTTTTAGCTTCATTACTCCCTCTCAATAAATTCCTTCAATCCCCTCTTTATCTTGCCCTCTCACAAAATCCTAGTGTGGATTTTGAATTGCTTCGTAAATGAAGAGAGTTCTCGAAGTTATATTTCTGATCCAAGAAGGTAAGAATTTGACTATTTTTCATTGAATACTTTACAATTGTTCACATTATTTCACACATTTGGTTTGAAAACCATCTCAACATTAACCTTTTCATCATCAAAGAATGCATGTGGAGTCACTAATGAGGATGATATAGAAAGAAATTCAGCATTTTCATTCTAATCGCAAGGAATGGATTGATGGAGAATGCATCAAAAGATTCAATGCAGTCCCAAAATCATTTTCTATAGTGCTGAGTCTTGGATTTTTGACTTGGTATTGGTATCTTACTTTCTTTACTATCACTTCAGAATCTCTGAGACACTTGATATTTTTGATAGCGATGGATTGAATGGTATCCAATGTTGGGGTGTGGAGCATGTTTTTTGGTCTTCTCAAACCATTATTGAAGTGTGGAGTTCGAATTAGGAAGATGAAAGGTCATGACCATTTCTTTTCCAGCCATGGGAAGATGAAAGGTCATGACTTTCAAACTTCTAGGGTCGGCTTTTGGACTTCTTAAAGGATTGTAATCCTATAAATAGAGGTGTTAGGGTATCTTGAAGATATCTTGTGTGTTCAAGAGGTCTTGAGTCTTAGTGATCAAGAGGTGATCAAGAGGTGATCAAGAGTGATCAAGGTTAAGCAATTGGGTGTCAATTGTGGTTTAGATGTGGTTTAGCATCTTTGGAATTTTTTGTGAGTTCATAACTCGAGAGAAGACTCTGTGAGAGTTGTTTTACTCTTTTTGATAATAAAATATGAGCAAGTTCTTGGAGTATGCATCCACATTGGGTGAACCACATTAAATCTTGTCTTGTCTTCTTTTGTGCATTATTTATTTATGTTATTATATTTCGCATGTATAATTCTATTATATAGTTTCCTACCACATGGTTTGAGGAATTGTTTTTGCATTTTTTCTCTAATTCCTAACAACTGGTATCAAAGATTTTGTGGTTTTTTGTTGAAGTGGAAAATCACAGGGAAAGTTTAGTTTGAGTGGGAGCTATGGTGGATGAGGGAAGATCAAGGGTTGAGAAGTTCAATGGGTAGAACTTTGGTTTGTGGAAGATGAAAATGGAGGTTTACTTATATCAAAAGGACCTCCATGTTCCTTTGGCTGGAAAAGCAAAGAAACCTACAACCATGTTGATGAGGATTGGAAGTTCTTTGGATAGAAAGGCACTTGGGGAAATTTGGTTATATGCCTTGCATCTTCGGTTGCTTTCAAGATATCATCAAGAGAGAAGACCATGGAAGGTCTCATGAGTGTGTTGGGGAAGTTATATGAAAAACCCTCTTCCTCTAATAAAATATTTTTGATAAAAAATTTATTTAATATGAAGATTTCGAGAATGGTTCTTTTGATCATTTGAATGAATTTAATATAGTTGTGAGTATGTTAAACTCGGTAAAAATTGACTTTGATGATGAGGTTAGGGATTTTTGATTTTTGCTCCTTACCATAAATGGGACATCTTGGTTATGGCTATAAGTAATTCGATCTATAATAATTCAAAGCTGAAGTTTGAGGATGTAATAAATGTGATTCTAATTGAGGAAATGCAAATGAAGAGCACCTCGATTCTTCTACTTCTGGAAATTCTTTAAAGGTGGAGAGCAGAGGGAGATAAAAGAATAGAGGGAAAGGTAACTATAGGAAGTCGAAAGATCACTTGAAGGTCAAAGTCTAAGAGTAAGTTAGAATATTGGTACTGTGGGAAGGTTGGTCATGTTAAGAAATATTGTTGGGCTCTTCAGATAAGAAGAACACGGAGGAGGAAACTAAAGAGGTAAACGTGGCAAAAGGTGATGTTTGTCAGACGCCTTAATTCTTTCTTTAGATAATATTGCTTGAGTCTTGGGTGTTAGATTCAAGGGCTTATTTCCATGCCACCCCACATAGACATTACTTTACCGATTTTGTTCAAGGATATTTCGGACATGTATATCATGGTGATGATGAACCATGCAAATAGTAGGGAAAAGTTGTGTTCAGTGAAAATACGAATGTGAACACATGGTTACTTAAGGATGTCAAGCATGTGCCTAATTTGAGGTGGAACTTGATATCAATGGGCCAACTGGCAAAGTGATGGTTGTATAATCAGTTTTACAAAAGATTCTTGGAAGGTTACATAGGAGATCTTGTGGTTGCAAGAGGTAAGAAAAATGGTACTTTGTATTTAACGAGTGGTACTGATTATTGTAATTTAGTTACTAGATGGAGATGTAACTTTGTGGTACCAAGAGACTTGGTCATATGAGTTAAAAGAGAATACAAATTATAAAGGACAGTTTCCTAGATTAAAGGAGTTAGATTTAGACTTACGTGAGGACTCATGTTTATGGAAAATAGAAGTGGGTAAGATTCCTCAAGGTTGACCTACCATGAAGGATGGTAAGTTGGATTTAGTGGATACCAATGTATGGGAGCCAATTAAATTAAACTCTATTGGTGGTTTATGTTATTATGTCACTTTCATTGATGATGTAATTAGAAACGTTTGGGTATATTGCATTAGAAAGAAATATGATGTGTTTGAAACCTTCAAAAGATGGAAAGCCTTAGTTGAGAAAGAAACAGTCTCAAGTTGAAATGTCTCAAAGGTTAGATAATGAGGGGAGTATTACAAGAACGAATTTCTTGATTATTGTTTGCAAATGGGATTCGTAGGAAAAGAATGGTTCTAAATACTCCACAAGGAAAGTGTAGTGTCGAGAGAAATGAATATGAAAATCATGGAGCATGCTAGGTGCATGAGATTACATGTGGGGTTACCACTCATGTTTTGGGTGAAAGAAGTGAGTAAAACTATTTATCTGATTATGAGGATCCTCTATGGATTTTGATGGAGGTATACTTGAGGAGGCTTGGTCTCAGTATGAAAATTGATTACTCATTTCTTAGAGTATTTGGATGTGAGGTATTTGTTCACATTGATAAAGATGATAGGACCAAGTTAGAGGTTAAGTATGAGAAATGCACCTTTGTTGGATATGGTGAGGATGATTTTGGTTTCTCATGTTTGGAGTCTTAAGGACAAGAAAATATTTTAGTCTAAGGATATTGTATTTAATGAAAAATTCATGTATAAAGATCAGTTGTAGGAATAGAAATAGGAATCAAAGAAATAATACACAATGTTAGACAAAAATGTGTCCAAGGGGCCGGTTCAAGTGTAGCATGTTTTGGCACAAATTAGACTAGTTCAGAACCTACTCATCAGAACCCCAAACTCCCGAGGTGAGAAGGTCTTCTAGGGTAAGAATGGAACCTAAATGATTTACTCCATCTTTGAATTATTTATTGCTCACTAAAAGTGGAGATCTAGAGATTTATTATATTTCGCATGTATAAATCTACTATATAGTTTCCTATCTTCTTTGTGATTTGAGGAATTGTTTCTGCATTTTGTTCTCTAATTCCTAACAACTGGTATCAAAGATTTGGTGGTTTTTTGCTGAAGTGGAAAATCACAAGGAAAGTTTAGTTTGAGTGGGAGATATGGTGGATGAACGAAGATCAAGGGTTGAGAAGTTCAATGGGTAGAACTTTGGTTTGTGGAATATTAAAATGGAGGTTTACTTATATCAAAAGGACCTCCATGTTCCTTTGGATGGAAAAGCAAAGAAACCTACAACCATGTTGGATGAGGATTGGGAGTTGCTGGATAGAAAGGCACTTGGGGAAATTTGGTTATGCCTTGCATCTTCGGTTGCTTTCAAGATATCACAGGAGAAGACCACGGAAGGTCTCATGAGTGTGTTGGGGAAGTTATATGAAAAACCCTCTACCTCTAATAAAATATTTTTGATAAAAATTTATTTAACACGAAGATTTATGAGAATGGTTCTATAGCTGATCAATTGAATGAATTTAATATAGTTGTGAGTATGTTAAACTCAAAAATTGAATTTGATGATGAGGTTAGGGATTTTTGATTTTTGCTCCTTACCGATAGTTGGGACATCTTGGTTATGGCTATAAGTAATTCGATCTATAATAATTCAAAGCTAAAGTTTGAGGATGTAATAGGTGTGATTCTAATCGAGGAAATGCAAATGAAGAGCACCTCGCATTCTTCTACTTCTGGAAATTCTTTGAAAGGTGGAGAGCAGAGGGAGACAAAAGAATAGAGGGAAAGGTAACCGTGGGAAGTCGAATGATCACGGAAGGTCAAAGTCCAAGAGTAAGTTAGAATGTTGGCACTGTGGAAAGGTTGGTCATGTTAAGAAATATTGTTGGGCTCTTCGGATAAGAAGAACAAGAAGGAGGAAACTAAAGAGGTAAATGTGGCAGCAGGTGATGTTTGTCAGGATGCCTTAATTCTTTCTTTAGATAATATTGCTTGAGTCTTGGGTGTTAGATTCAAGGGCTTCTTTCCATGCCACCCCACATAGACATTACTTTATTGATTTTGTTCAAGGATATTTTGGACATGTATATCATGGTGATGATGAACCATGCAAAATAGTAGGGAAAAGTTGTGTTCAAAGAAAATACGAATGTGAACACATGGTTACTTAAGGATGTCAAGCATGTGCCTAATTTGAGGTGGAACTTGATATCAATGGGCCAACTGGCAATGATGGTTGTATAATCAGTTTTACAAAAGATTCTTGGAAGGTTAGATATGGATATCTTGTGGTTGCAAGAGGTAAGAAAAATGGTACTTTGTATTTAACGAGTGGTGCTGATTATTGTAATTTAGTTACTACAGATGGAGATGTAACTTTGTGGTACCGAGACTTGGTCATATGAGTTAAAAGAGAATACAAATTATAAAGGACAAGTTTCCTAGATTAAAGGAGTTAGATTTAGACTTTTGTGAGGACTCTGTTTATGGAAAATAGAAGTGGGTGAGATTCCTCAAGGTTGTACCTACCATGAAGGATGGTAAGTTGGATTTAGTGCATACCAATGTATGGGAGCCAATTAAATTAAACTCTATTGGTGGTTTATGTTATTATGTCACTTTCATTGATGATGTAATTAGAAAATTTGGGTATATTGCATTAGAGAGAAATATGATGTGTTTTCAAACCTTCAAAAGATGGAAAGCCTTAGTTGAGAATGAAACAGTCTCAAGTTGAAATGTCTCAAAGTTAGATAATGGAGGGAGTATTACAAAGCAATGAATTTCTTGATTACCGTTTGGTAAATGGGATCCACAGAAAAGAATGGTTCTAAATACTCCACAGAAAGTGTAGTCGTCGAGAGAATGAATATGACAATCATAGAGCATGCTAGGTGCATGAGATTACATGTGGGGTTACCACTCATGTTTTGGGTGAAAGCAGTGAGCAAAACTATTTATCTGATTAACAGAGGACCCTCTATGGATTTGGATGGAGGTATACCTGAGGAGGCTTGGTATAGTAAGAAAATTGATTACTCATTTCTTAGAGTATTTGGATGTGAGGTATTTGTTCACATTGATAAAGATGATAGGACCAAGTTAGAGGCTAAGTATGAGAAATGCACCTTTGTTGGATATGGTGAGGATGACTTTGGTTTCTGTGTTTGGAGTCTTAAGGACAAGAAAATATTTTGGTCTAGAGATATTGTCTTTAATGAAAAATTCATGTATAAAGATCAGTTGTAGAGGGAAGAAATAGGAATAAAAGAAACAATACACAATGTTAGAGGACATTACGGACAAAAATGTGTCCAAGGGGCTGGTTCAGTGTAGCATGTTCCAAGACGCCGGTTCAGAACCTACTCATCAAGAACCCCAAACTCCTGAGGTGAGAAGGTCTTCTAGGGTAAGAAGGGAACCTAAATGATTTACTCCATCTTTGAATTATTTATTGCTCACCGAAAGTGGAGATCTAGAGATTTATTATATTTCGCATGTATAAATCTACTATATAGTTTCCTCTTTGTGGTTTGAGGAATTGTTTCGCATTTTGTCCTCTAATTCCTAACAACCGGTATCAAATATTTGGTGGTTTTTGTTGAAGTGGAAAATCACAGGAAAGTTTAGTTTGAGTGGGAGCTATGGTGGATGAAGGAAGATCAAGGGTTGAGAAGTTCAATGGGTAGAACTTTGGTTTGTGGAAGATTAAAATGGAGGTTTACTTATATCAAAAGGACTCCATGTTCCTTTGGATGGAAAAGCAAAGAAACTTACAACCATGTTGGATGAGGATTGAAGTTCTTTGGATAGAAAGGCACTTGGGGAAATTTGGTTATGCCTCGCATCTTCGATCTTCTTTTGCTTCAAGATATCATAGGAGAAGACCACAAAAGGTCTCATGAGTGTGTTGGGGAAGTTATATGAAAAACCCTCTACCTCTAATAAAATATTTTTGATAAAAAAATTATTTAATATGAAGATTTATGAGAATGGTTCTCAGAAATTGATCATTCAATGAATTTAATATAGTTGTGAGTATGTTAAACTCGGTAAAAATTGACTTTGATGATGAGGTTAGGGATTTTTTGATTTTTTGCTCCTTACCGGATAGAAATGGGACATCTTGAAGTTATGGCTATAAGTAATTCGATCTATAATAATTCAAAGATGAAGTTTGAGGATGTAATAGGTGTGATTCTAATCGAGGAAATGCAAATGAAGAGCACCTCGCATTCTTCTACTTCTGGAAATTCTTTAAAGGTGGAGAGCAGAGGGAGACAAAAGAATAGAGGGAAAGGTAACATGGGAAGTCGAATGATCACGGAAGGTCAAAGTCTAAGAGTAAGTTATAATATTGGCACCGTGGGAAGGTTGGTCATGTTAAGAAATATTGTTGGGCTCTTCTTGATAAGAAGAACATGGAGGAGGAAACTAAAGAGGTAAACGTGGCAAAGGTGATGTTTGTTAGGACGCCTTAATTCTTTCTTTAGATAATATTGCTTGAGTCTTGGGTGTTAGATTCAAGGGCTTATTTCCATGCCACCCCACATAGACATTACTTTACCGATTTTGTTCAAGGATATTTCACATGTATATCATGGTGATGATGAACCATGCAAATAGTAGGGAAAAGTTGTGTTCAGTGAAAATACGTAATGTGAACACATGGTTACTTAAGGATGTCAAGCATGTGCCTAATTTGAGGTGGAACTTGATATCAATGGGCCAACTGGGCATGTTGATGGTTGATAATCAGTTTTACAAAAGATTCTTGGAAGGTTACATAGGAGATCTTGTGGTTGCAAGAGGTAAGAAAAATGTTACTTTGTATTTAACGAGTGGTACTGATTATTGTAATTTAGTTACTATAGATGGAGATGTAACTTTGTGGTACCAGAGACTTGGTCATATGAGTTAAAAGAGAATACAAATTATAAAGGACAGGTTTCCTAGATTAAAGGAGTTAGATTTAGACTTCTGTGAGGACTCTGTTTATGGAAAATAGAAGTGGGTGAGATTCCTCAAGGTTGTACCTACCATGAAGGAGGGTAAGTTAGATTTAGTGCATACCAATGTATGGGAGCCAATTAAATTAAACTCTATTGGTGGTTTATGTTATTATGTCACTTTCATTGATGATGTAATTAGAAACGTTTCGGTATATTGCATTAGAAATAAATATGATGTGTTTGAAACCTTCAAAAGATGGAAAGCCTTAGTTGAGAATGAAACAGGTCTCAAGTTGAAATGTCTCAGGTTAGATAATGGAGGGGAGTATTACAGCAATGAATTTCTTGATTACTGTTTGGTAAATGGGATCCGCAGGAAAAGAATGGTTCTAAATACTCCAGAGGAAAGTGTAGTGTCAGAGAGAATGAATATGACAATCATGGAGCATGCTAGGTGTATGAGATTACATGTGGGGTTACCACTCATGTTTTGGGTGAAAGCAGTGAGTAAAACTATTTATCTGATTAACAGAGGACCCTCTATGGATTTGGATGGAGGTATACCTGAGGAGGCTTGGTCTGGTAAGAAAATTGATTACTCATTTCTTAGAGTATTTGGATGTGAGGTATTTGTTCACATTGATAAATATGATAGGACCAAGTTAGAGGCTAAGTATGAGAAATGCACCTTTGTTGGATATGGTGAGGATGACTTTGGTTTCGTGTTTGGAGTCTTAAGGACAAGAAAATATTTTGGTCTAGAGATATTGTATTTAATGAAAAATTCATGTATAAAGATCAGTTGTAGGAATAGAAAGAGGAATCAAATAAATAATACACAATGTTAGAGGACATTACGGACAAAAATGTGTCCAAGGGCCGGTTCAAGTGTAGCATGTTCGCAAGACACCAATTCAGAGGACCTACTCATCAGAACCCCAAACTCCTGAGGTGAGAAGGTCTTCTAGGGTAAGAAGGGAACCTAAATGATTTACTCCATCTTTGAATTATTTATTTCTCACTGAAAGTGGAGATCTAGAGTGCTTTGAGGAAGCAATGTAGGTGGATGCCATGAAGAAGTGGGAGCAGGCCATGGATGAAGAGAATAGATCTCTTATGGAAAACTAGACTTGGGATTTGGTGCAGAGATACCCGAGGGCAAGAGAGTATTACAAAACAATTGGGTATATAGAATCAAAGAGGAATATGGAGGCAGGATAAGATACAAGGCCCGGTTGGTGGTCAAGGGATTTACACATAAGAAAGGTATAGACTTTGATGAATTTTTTTCTCATGTTGTTAAAATGACTTCTATTAGAACTCTTCTTTGTTTAGTAGTAGTAGAATACCTGCACTTATAGTAGTTAGATGTGAAGACTACATTCCTTCATGGTGAGTTGGAGAAGGAATTTTATATGTAATAGCCATAAGGTTATGAGGTAAAAGTGAAGGAGAGGTTATTGTGCAAATTGAAGTAGAGCTTGTATGGCCTAAAACAAGCTCAATGATAGTGATCTAATAAGTTTGACAGTTTTATGCAAGAGCAGGGTTACTCCAGTGTGTCACTCAAACCATTGTGTGTACATCAAGAAATTTCTTTATGGTAGTTGTATTATTATGTGCCTTGTATGTGGATGATATGCTTGTTGCAGGGAACAACATTCAAGAAATAAAGGTACTCAAGAAGCAACTAGGTGACTCCTTTTCTATGAAGTATTTGGGGGTAGAAAAATAATCCTTGGTATGACAATAACTCGAATAGGAAGGAGAGGAAGTCGGTGTTATCTCAAGAAGAGTACATAAAGAAGGTCTTAGAGAGGTTTAGTATGCACGATGCTAAACCGGTTAGTACTCCTTTGGCAGGTCACTTTAAATTATCAAAGGAGCAAAGTCCCAAGACTAAGGAGGATAAAATATAGATTTCTAGGGTACCATACTCATCAGCGGTTGGTAGCTTGATGTATGCTATGGTATGCACTAGGCCTGACATTGCCCATGCAAAGGGGAGCAAAGTGATCGGTTTATGTGTGATGTAGAGAGAGCACTTGGCAGGGAGAAAGTGGATCCTTCGGTATTTGAGAGGGACCATGGGAGAAGCATTATGTTTCAGTGGATTGGACACTACATTGTGTAGCTATGTATATTTGGACAATAGGAGGAGCAAGAAAATGTTATGTATTCACAGTTGGTGATATAGCATTGAGTTAGATTTTATGGTTACAAAAGGTTGTGGCTTTGTCAACCACAGAGGTTGAGTATGTTACTACCAAAAAGGAAATCAAGGAGATGATTTGGCTACAACAGTTTCTTGATGAGTTTGGTCATAAGTAGGAAGTTGGGAAACTACACAGTGATAGTCAAAGCATTATTCATTTAGCAAAGAACTCCACTTTTTACTCTAGGACAAAGCACATTCAGCTTTGAGATATCATTTCATTAGGGAAGCTTTGGAAGAAGATATGTTGAAGTTGGAAAATATTCATACCAGTCAGAATCTTTTGGATATGATGAACAAGGTGGTCACAAGGGAGAAGTTGAAGTTATGTTCAACTTTGATTGGCCTTCATGGTTGATAATGAAGGGTTGAGAACTTTTCTCGGTAGGAACAATCTCCAAGTGGGAGATTGTTGGGGTGCGTAGCCTATGTTTTGGTCTTCCCAAACTAGTATTCAAGTGTGGGGTTCGAATTGGGAAGATGAAAGGTCATGACCATTTCTTTTCCAGCCGTGGGAAGATGAAAGGTCATGATAGTTTCTTTTCCATCCATGGGAAGATGAAAGGTCATGAATTTCAAACTTCTAGGGTTGGCTTTTGAATTCTTAAAGGATTGTAATCCTATAAATAGAGGTGTTAGGGTATCTTGAAGATATCTTGTGTGTTCAAGAGGTCTTGAGTCTTAGTGATCAAGAGGTGATCAAGGTTAAGCAATTGGGTGTCAATTGTGGTTTAGCATCTTTGGAATTTTGTTGTGAGTTCATAACTGAGAGAAGACTATGAGAGTTGTTTTACTCTTGTTGATAATAAAATATGAGCAAGTTCTTAGTGGACGTAGCCCACATTGGGTGAACCATGTTAAATATTGTCTTGTCTTCTTTTGTGCATTATTTATTTATGTTGTTATATTTCAGCATGCATAATTTTTCTATATAGTTTCCTACTACTGTGGTTTGAGGAATTGTTTCGCATATTTTTCTCTAATTCCTAACATCCATTGCAAGGAGGAGAGCCTTGTACTCTATAGTGTTAGTATTTTCAAATTGCAGCTTGTGTGTAAATGGAAAGAATTCACCCGAGGTAGAGGTCAAGATAATTCCATCTCTCGACCCTTCACTTGAGTGACTTCCATTGAACTCTATGGTCCACAAATTGATCTTCTTCTTCATCTTTTGTGAGGAGAGGAAATATTTTGTCTCTTATAGAGATGAGGAAGTAGTTCCACATCTAATTGTTTTAGAACATGATGTTTTTATTGGGTCGTCTAAATTGTAAATGTTATATTTTATCTTTCATACAAGAGAAAATTCTTCATTTCCCCTTTCACGGGAAGGTTACAGAGGAAAAATCCATCCGAATTTCCCGTGCCTATGTCCCTACAAAATATTCTACTCAAAAGTATGCCAAATGACGTTGGGATGTCTTCCACCAATATTGTGAGAAACACCTTCTTGTCCGGAAAGTATTCCAAGGCCACTTTTGCATCTTTGATCCTTCCCACCAATGGAACTTATTTGGACTCCACAAAATAACAAGATCCATTTACACATGTAAGAGTAGGTCATAAGGTATTGAATACTTTTATGGGCATGAAATTATCGATGCTCTAGAATCTATGATACAATTATTTAACTGGTAGCCTTTGATTAGGAGGGATAGGTAGAAGGGTTATACCTTATTAGTTTTGGATGCACTAAGTTCCAACATGTTCTATGTAGGGGGTGTAGGTGGTGTTGGTAGTAGGCCCTTAGGATTGGGATTCACAATGTTGGATTTTGGGATACCACTCTAGACAACATTGACGAACCTCTTGAATTCGCTAGATTTTTTAAATATTCAATTTCAAAGTAAACTAAAATTGTGTTTTACTTTCATGTTTGACATAATCAAATGGAGCCAAGGTGGGGAACTCGATGTTTTTGGGATAACAGAGGTTTTTCATTGTGGAGATGGTGTTCCCTTTGGAGGTTGATTATTCTTGGTGGATGCGTGAGTAGAAGTTTAGAAGGAGAAGGGGTGGATGATTTTGGTCAAGATTAAGGATATTTATAGGATTAGCTTTAGAAGTAGTTTTTAAATTAAGAGGAACACCAAAGGAGTTACTTGTTATGTCAATTGGCTTCTTTCTCACTATCGGTCGGTTTTGTCCTTTGCTGACTCCATTGATGGTGGAAGTAGATATCCCTACATGACTTTGTTCAGTGGAAATTATTATAGAGGATCCTCATTCTTCTTCATTACAAGTGGATTCCAGTGGAGGGTACTCCTTTTAGACCGGGAGAGGGTGAAAATAACACGTGATAAGTTTAGTGCTTCTTCTTCATCATCATCCTCACTTGATAAGTGGTATTCAATGAGAGCATTTTGAGTATCGCCATCGGCCTATTTAATCTCAAGATTTTTTCCATCTTCATTTTCTTATTCTTCTTTTGGATCTTCCACCTCATTTTCCTTTGTTTGTTCTTTTGCATCACGAGTTATATTGATCAAGAGTGCCTCAAGAGAAAGCTTGCAGGAGGTGGAGCTATCCTTGGCTTTGTTTGGGAGATTAGTCTTCTTTGGCACATTTCTCATGGTGGTTTGAGAGAGTTTCTTCTTGAGAGAAATTATATTATTGGTCATTTTTAATCATAGGGTCAGTGGGAGTGGAGTTCAAACTCTCACCCTTTTGTTTTCCATTCGGGTTCTTCACTTTTCTAGATAAAATCAGATCATCCTCCATTTCGATGGCATAGTCTTGAGCTTCCTTCAAATTTCTAGGATGAGACCTTATGAGAATAAACCCAACTTCAGGTAGTTGAGCACTTATAAATAATATTTTCAAATTATTTTCTGAGGGCATGGATTTGAGAGGTATCCTCTTGAGCACTTTGTTATATCTTGTTATGAAATCCCTCATGCCTTCATTAGATTCTTTCTTCATATGCACTAGCTACACAAAGAGGTCCTCTTAATCTTTTGTAGACTTGAATATGTCTTTAAAGCAAGTATTGATATCATCCCAAAGTAAGTAATTGATCTAGTAGGTAAGGGGTAAAATCATTTTATCTCTTTTTCTTGTAAGGATTCCACAAACAATCTGATAGATACATCTTCATGTTCAACACCCAACACACCATAAGTAGTGATGAAGTATTCAAAATGTTATTCTAGAGTTGTGATCCATCTTCCATAACCTTTGAAAATATTTTCCTTAAAACTTGTGGCAGCTTGTGAAGAGTTTGTGGTATTGAAATTGGGCCCGTGTTTTTTCCCCATGGCACAATAGGTTGTGATATCTCTTCTTCACCCATTAAATTTTTAGCCTCCTCTTCTATTCTTACTCTTTCTTCCACTCTAGCTGCAGCTCTCACTTCTTCTCTTTCTTGAGATCTTGCTTCTACTTCAATTTCATATATTTCTTCTACTTTGACTCTTGCTTCCACTTATTCTATTGCTTTATCTTTTGTTTTAATTTCCATTTTAGTTAAATTTTCAAAATATTCACTTAGATTTGGAAACTTTGTCTAGTGGGTTAACATCACTTGGACCACCACTGAGAGTAGTTTCAAGAAGAAGGAAGTTCCTTATAGTTCTTTCTAATTCTTTCCTTCTTTGTATATCTTTACAGATCAGATCAAGATTTCCTCCTTTTTGTTATGACTTGTTATACTGCGATCAAAAAAATTGTAGATTTGATATTATCTTAAGCTCTTCTTTGTTGTATTTTTTCTTGTATCACTCTTTCTCATTCTTCAACATGTTTCTATTTAGTGTCTAGCACTTGGGTATATATGAAGTAATATGAAAAATTCTCTTTGTTGTGCCAGATAGCTTCCTTCAAGTTAGATACAATATCTTATTTAATATGAAAAAGTAATTCAAGTATCTAGACATGTAGGTTACTGGTAATAGCCATGGATATGAGACATAAGGCTTTGTGACTCTTCAACTTCCATTTTTTTAATTTTTTTCTGGATATTTCAATTTTTTTTGGTATTTTCTTGCGATTAGTATTTTAGGTGCAGATTTTTCCAAGTTTTCCACATGGTGGGTGCTAATAACTATCGACAAGAAAAAAATTTAGGTGGACAAATTTATGGGTATCCACGAGCTCTTTGAGACCGTAGGTCCCTATGTTTGAATGGTGCAACTCCATTTATTATGCATGAATGAAATGAAAATATGTGGTGGCCTTAGAGGCTGGAGATCCAACAAGAACACTCCACTGAACCTATGGTGAAATAGTTTAATTACTTGTGAGGGAGGAAATTTCTTGAGAAGATAGGAAAAGGAGTGGAAAAAGGAAGGGAGATTAATATCTCAGTACGTAATCAAATTATTGTGTACATTAATCGAGTAGTTCATCACACATATAAGGAAAGAAAAATTGAAATTGGAAACAAGACAAGATAAGATTAGGAACACAAAGTTTCAGTAATCTTCTTATCAAAAAAGAAATAAAATCATTTCTCTTTAATTGATGTTTTGACAAAGATGTACATAGTAGGAAATGGAAACACATATAAGGATGGAATTAGAATAATGTTATCTCTTTTGCTTCTTCACAAGTGGTAATCTCTCACGAGCATACAAAATTGACAACCCTTAAGAATGAGGGTGCCATTACAATTTATAGATTATAGAATGACTCTTCACCTACCCCCCATATGACTTTTCATTTCTCCCTTTACAACATGTGACTTTTCATATTCCTAGGAATAGAATTAAGCCCCCTTTTATAAATTAAGGGTGACTTATTACATTAAAAAACTTAGTCACATTTAAATGAATAAGACAAAATAGGAATAAGAAAAAATGAAAAGGTACAACCCCAATGAAGAAATAGAACATGGAAGAAAGGGGGAGAGAGGAAGGGAAGAGAGAAAGAAGAAGAAAGAAAAACTATGTTGATGAACACCTTGTTGCTGAAAAACTTTTCAAAATATCCATAGGGGAAATCTCAATGCCTTTGAATTTCTTGTTGAACCTTTCCCCACAGTGTGCCATTTTTTCAACTTGTGGTATGTGAACAAAACTAAGTGATTTGATCCAACTTTATGTAAGAGAGTTAATGTTTCTACATTCAAAGTACCAAGATTGATGATATTTTACATTATTGGAAATTACTAACCTTATCTCTGCCATAGAATCTAATGTGTCTTTATTGAATGAGAATGTATCTTTAACCTCCCTTTTGACTAGATTTTCAAAATACCGCAAAAATCATTTATTGAATTATTTTCATTCATGGATGGAACTCCAAGATTTTGTACTTGAGAATTAACGTCTTTCTACATCTTTTCAACCTCTTCCTCATATGAATCAAGCTCATTGATAGCATGTTTTATCATTTCATAGCAAGAAATACAAGTTTGAGCCCAAACTTGAGACAAGTCATTTGATGTTGAAGAGAATACACCTTTGGTTATCAGGAGGGATGATTTGACCTTTCCCATATCCATGACTAATGGATACACTTGATCCCAATGATCATTTTATGTATCAATTACTTCCGTGTTGTAATTATTTTCATGGCTATGGCATCCATGTACTTGTACAATGTCAACATTTCTAGTAGTGAAACCTTCCCTTCTCTAAGATCATGTTCACCTAGTTGTCATTCACTTTTCCCTACATGGTGAACCCTTTTGTTTTTCTAACCAACTCATGGTCGAAGCTACTTATTGGAGAAATTTATTCAGTGTGAGATTCATAGAAACACTCGGATCTAAAAGAACCTGCACATATGAAGTGAGGGTCTTGATATGGTATTCCACTTGGTCTATCTTCTTCTTGTATTCTTGTATTCTCACACTAAGACAAGTAGAAGACTCTTGAAACAAGTAAGGATCACCCTCATGTGTTGCTAGGTCTAGGGGAATTTTGATCATTTTATAGTTAGCCATAGTCATTTCTTCGATGGGATTGAAAACCTTCATCCTAACTACCGCTACATATTGGTTACCTGAGGTGCCACTGAAAAAGTGAGAATCTATTTGAGCCAATTTTCCTTTATTCCCTTTTACCATCGAAGCGACAAAGAGAAATCACGAATGGTCACCTATTCCATTGTGAGCTTCATTGATCATCTCCTATACTCAAGGAAAGATTTATTTTTATGGTTTTGTAGCTAGCAAGATCGCAACCTCTTACTCTAAATGGAAAGAAACATCTTGAGTAGGTGGGGCTATGGTGGCAAAAAAAAGATAAGCTTGAGATTTTTGTGGGACTAAGAGATGCATCGAGTCAATCTCTCATTTTTATATATAAAATACAATATTCTCCACTAGTATCACTTTATTTTGCAACTTAATGAAGCAAGGAGCCTTAGGCTCCACCGATTTTTTGTTTTATATTCCTCCTAATTGAGTCGAGTAGGATATTTATTATTTTTCCTGAAGAAGAATGGTAAGAATCCTTTCTCTAGAGAGAAGGGAAGTTACCACATGAGATGAGAGTACCTCTTTTCTCCTATACCATTCCCTTGACCTTTTATTCACCGCCTCCATGCATTATTTGATATCTCTCAACTTATGAACACTCCAAACCACTTAGAGAAGAGGGAAATATTTCACCACGAATACTTGGATTGTATATTTCGGTGCCTTCCTGTTGAATACCATCTTCATAACATTTGAACTTGAATTTAATAATTTTATCGACTGTCATCCTCTTGTGATCACATTATCTTACTTCAAAATAATCAACACAGTTCACCCAAAAATATTCAATTTAAGGGACATGATACATATCAGGTAGGTGGAAGGTACCTAGATCCTCTCGGATGTCAAAATATGCCCTTGAGGTTTATGAGCGCATGTTTATAGAGAATGTGGAAACTTCCATGTTGGAATCCTCATGAACATTCTTACAAGATAAAATCCCTAGTGAGATAGAGAAAGTAATCAAATTCTTCTTTATATTCCTCAACTTCGATTGACATTGACCAATTGTCTACAAAATTTAATGAGAATGATCATGTCACTTGGGTAGCATATAAATCTCTGTGGAGCTAGTTCAAAACTTGAAACTCATATAAATGAAAAGGTTAAAATTTAAATGAAGTATGATCCATAAATTTTTACTAGAGCAAATTGTTGGTCCTCAAATATGCACCACCTTTTTGATGATAGAAAATTTTCCCTCAAAAGGTATGGGGAAAGGGATTGGAAATATGGTGGACCGAATTGTTGTGTCCTTTGATATCTAGGGAGGAGTCTATCACTTTCCTTAGAATCAAGCCTTAGGATGATTGAGGGGAACGTACAAAGGAGATGGGATTTTCCTACTAATTTTGGTTCTGCCTTGAACTAGGATGAGAGGACTCGAGGTGTAAAACATATTTGACAAACTGTTAATTGACTACAAATGTTGATATGTGATTTGTCCTAAGAAGGTGTATTCTTTTGACTATTGGAAATCATGCTTGCAAAGGATAAATTATTGTTGTTCATGGATTCATTTTGTTGTGTTGTTGTTGCTTGGAAATGAAGCCATCCTTCCTTGTGTTCTGTAAAGTTGTGAACTGAAGTATTGTTGTTCGCATACTTATTTTTAATAATAGAAAAACCTTGGATCAATTCCATTGATCCAAGGTATGCTTCGATTTCTTACCTAATCAGTTTGATAAACCGACATTCAAAATGGAAGGTAATAAGGGAATGAGTCTTTGTATGTTTTAAATTTTATGGATCCTTCTTTTGAATTCCTTGCTTTACATTTTCTGTAAATTATGAACTTGGATCTTCTTGTTAGTAAATTTTAAGATGTTGAACGACGTAAGAAGGATAAGGACCTACTACAAGACTATTAAGGTAAAACCTTAGTCCTAGTTGTTAAGATCTATCCTAACTGGATTCTAACCTAAGGTAAACTGGACCTACCTTAGATCTATTTCTAAGCTACTCATGTTGCACCCTAACCTAAGTTTGTATGCTTTACGGGTGTGGGGTTTTGAAATCACCTAAGGTAATGTAAGACCTATCTATGATCTATTACCTAATACTAAACTATTATGGGTTATGACTTATTCTTTGATGGCAAGTTTATCTTTGGCAATGTTGAATGACCTAAGGTAAATAATTTTTATCTAGCCTATGGTTGAATCCTAAACTAATGTCTATCTAACCTAAACTAATGTTAAGATGAAAGGGGACCTAAGGGGTTGCATGGCAATTGGGAGGCGGTGGCGATAGTTTCTATGGCATTTAAGTGATTTGATTTTGAATTTATGAAACTTGGTACTACCATTTTTGCGGAGGCATGGAAAATAGATGGAATGCCTAGTTGACATCATCACTAAAGTTTAAAAATGCATGCATTGGTTGAAATTGAGCTCACCAATTTTAGATGGAAGTGGTGTGAGATTTAGGCGGGAGATTTGAATGTAATTGCATTAATGAGCATTGGTCTTGGCGAAGAAACCACCTTGGAAGCCATGCAAGTGGATTTTTGGGAGGTTGTTTGGTCATTTTCTCATGGTGATTTTTGCTCTGCATGGGGATTTTTGGTCTTCGAACCAAAGTGGTTATGTTTTCAATCTCTTGCTATTTTTGGTAGCTCTTGCGAAGAAGTTTTGGGTTGTTGACTTTGTTTGGAAAAGAAGGAACTATGGAGGCTCAAATGGAAACCTTCTGTGAATCAACATAAGCACTATCAGGCATGATAGGCTCTACCCATTAAGTTGTTCTAATTTTTACTAAACGTCTTCATTAAAACAACTCTACTCTTAGAAACAGATGGGTTTTTATTTTGTGATGGTTATCTTGCATTCTTGCTTGAAATTTCTCTGTGTTTTTCTGATGATGAGCCTCTAATTGATAATATGGAATGTGGGTCATTTCTCTGTTAAGTTTAATGGTGAATCGTACCTTAAATTTTGTTGAGACTAGAATAATGTCAAAAACGTGTGAATCCTGTTGTCTGTTCAAAATGGATTACTGTAGAAAATATTGTTGCTTTAAGTTTTGAACTAGGTCATTTCCTATTAAGTTTAATGGTGAATCACACCTTAAATTTCATTGAGACTAGAATAATGTCAAAACATGTGAATCATGTTGTCTATTCAAAATGGATTACAAAAATATGGTTGCTTTAAGCTTTAAGTCTTTATCTCATTGGAAGGAGGTAAGAAAGGTACTTTTCTTAGCTGCAACACTTGTTGTTGGAGTCTTGTTACTTTTGTTGAAACTGTGTTGACATGGGTGCTTGGATTCATTGTTTTTGTGAATTCAACCTGTTGAAAACAACATTAAATGAGTTACTTCTTCTTATTTTTGCAGTTGAAAATTTTATTGCTTTGAACCTTGTATTTTGGTGGAAGTTGTGTTGAAAAGGTTGTTTAGATTTATTTTTTATGGATTCAAACTTGTTTGGAAACAACAATGAAGGAAATACTCATACCTTTTCAGTTAAAACTTGGTTGTTTTGAATCTAGTTCCTCCTATGGAAACTGTGTGGTAATGGTTACTTTGATGCAAATATTTTCGTAATCATCTTGTTTGAATATAGTAATGAACAAATTCTTCCTTTTCTAAACTTTATATGTTTTTGGGTTTTTAAACCTCTGGAAGACTAAACTAAAGTTGGGTAATTGAAGTTTTGTTATAATTAAGGATATTTTGAGTGTTGTTTTTGTCTGAGATAATATTTGGATTTATTCACGTTAGCTCTTGCTTGAGCTTGCACGATGTCGACCTCATTGTCTTTCTTCACTTTTAAATTAGAAGATGGTTCGATAAGACTTACCTATTCTTGATCTGGGTAAACCTCTTGATTTAACTTGCTAGAGTAGGTTTGTTAAAAACCTTATGTTGTGGTTTTGGGAATATTTAAAGAATGTATATATGTATTGTGGGATGAAATTTCGTGATCTAGAACTAACCAATCGGTTCAGTGTGAAGGGTTTCTAGATTCTTCAATTTCTATGATCTCTGGGTAAAGTTGAAGGAATAGAATGTCTTGGTGAATTAGTAGATTTGTACAGTTGAGTCTGTCCATAGGAATGGAATGAAAGGATTTCGGTTTATCTAATCATCTCTTAAGTTTGACTTGTACACCTATAGTCATGTCATTCTTAATTGTTACATCTTCTTTGAAATTGAAACTAGGTGGATCTTTCTCTTTCCATCCAAAGATGGTTTCTCCTACCTCTGAGAGGTTGTGAATGTGATTCGATCTTACTGATTGTATCATTTTCATTTAGAAAATATTATTAGGCCTTGGTCCCTCTTATTAAAATTTTTGATGATTTGGAATGTCTTATGATGGTTGATATTTCATGTAAGTTGTCTAGCAAATTATTTTAAACACACCTCCTTCTTGATGTAGCTAATGTGCTACTGTTTTCTTGTTTATGTTGGGAGTACTTCATCTTTGAGATCTGACTTGCATAATGCAGTCACATAATTCGGATTAGTATCATTTAGTGCATGTCTTCTTTGTTTAAAAGAGTTCAAGGATTTTGTGATTGGGTCTGTACTAGTCTTTTTATGACCCTCTTTACTTGGGAAAGAATGATGGAATCTTCTTCTAATCTTGTTGATTGCTTCTTTTTTTTCTCCTCTGAGGTAAAGTTTTCATCATTGTTTTCTTTGGAAACTGTAGGATATTATATGTTGTACTCTCTTCTCTGAGTTGTGAAATGTAATTCAAATCTTATCAAATTGGAAGAGAAGTTTTGATTTGTTTTCTCTCTGTTCATCTTAACCCTCTCATGTTGTGTTCCTCTTGATAAAGAATTGATCGGTTCAGTTTGTATTACTTATCAGGATTACAAATGAGTAGCTAAATTTAATCCTACTTATTTACTTTGACTTGTGTTGAATGGAAACAACATTTGGTAATGTGTGACTAGTTAAATGCTAGTGGAGGAATGAATATTTTCCTATTTCTAACCTGTGTGGCCTAACTTGAGAACTTAGGCTATATCTTGGACTTAAATTGGATGTAGCACCTAAATAGGAATCTCTTATTTTTTATGTTAATGGCTCAACCTAAAACTTTCATGAAGGTTGAATTAGCTTGGTTATAGATGCTTTCAGTTGGAATATGCTAATGCTGAGTTTGATGGTTCTTGCTTATTAAAAGCAACTCTATTTTGGAAAATATTGGATTTAGTGTCTTATGGGTAATTCAGGTTGAATGAAGTAAGAAATAAATAATAGGTATCTTGGTGGAATGAGATAAGTAATTAGAATGAAATATTACTTATCTGATTTAATTCTTTATAAAAATAATGACTGAAGAGTGTTGATTATATCATGATATTTTCTAAAAGTTATGTTGGTTGATCACTTGTTCTTCCTTTTATGATTGTTATTTCTTTATGATGTAGCTAGTTGTTTAACTTTACTTTTGTTTTCAAAAAGTAGAGTTGATTTTATGAAACAGCTTAGTTAAGAGCACATCATTTGAATGCATAGTGCTTAGCATGCTTAGTTCAACGAATCGACCCGTGCTAGAAATTTTTACAGATGGACTTCGTAAGTGATAAAGGAAGGAAATAACTTTTATGATGTTAATTGTTACTTAAATACTGGATCTTTTATGAAGAAATCTGATTCATTATGGAAATGTATTGAAAGAGGAAAATTTTTATTCATTTCTGATCTTGGAGATGTTTGACATGACATATATCTAAAATACATGGTCTTGTAAAATATGTATACCACTATGATGAATTGAAAAATATTGAGATTTACCTTTTCTTGTTGTGTCATCCTTCTTGTGCATTATGTGAAGGAAATTTTTAATCTTATCTTAATTGCTCTTATTCTTATCTGAATGGATCCTTTCTAGTTGACATTAAATAAGTTGGATGGAAGGGAATTAATTACTATATCCCTTAATCGAAATGTAGCTTATTAAGTTGGCATGCATAGATGTTCTTTTACCTAAGTATTTATAGTTAATTAAAGATGTCAATGAAAGTGTAACTTAATTATGATAATTTGCATAATGGAAAAGGAATAATGAACCCTAACTCATGACAAGAAAGAGGAAGGTGTACCTCCTCTCGAGCAATACCTTGATAGGTATAAAGAAAATGTAAGGAAAACAAGAACATTAATCAATTAGACTTCACCTCAATGAAGTCTACTATAATTGAACCTGTTATGGAACTTAAACTAGCTATGAATGGTTGTGTAATTCTAAGTAAATATTATTGAGGTTGTTGTTCTTGTTTTAATTAACTAAATCCTAAGGTAGGAGGTTAATGAATAAAAAAGGGCAATCATGAAGTTTCGCTTCACTTTAACAACTCAAATGTGGATGTCAACCTTAAGGGCTAATGGAATTAGGTTCAACAGGGTTACTGCAATTAAATCTTAATTAAGAAACATATTTGTATAAATAACTTCTTGTTGTGGTATGTACATCGAGATGGGTGATTCTGTCAGATGTTGGCACATGCCAACTACAGAATGGTACCTTCATGAAGACTTGGGTCTTCACAAGGATACAGAGTTGCAGTTGACATGTTGCAACACCCTTTTGAACTAAATCATCTAGATCTACATAAACTTTGACTTGTTCTTATTTTTACTCTAGGTCAAGATAGAAACATGTTTTGGTACAAGGGATAACTCATGATGAATTAGGGTAACTAGACACATGCAATCGACTTTATTCAATTTAGTATGTCTGTGTACCCTTAGTCACAGCGAGAAATTCCTTATACCAAACTATGTACTAAATTGGGCTATGGTCAAACCTCGAACAAGTAGACTAACAGAGTCAGTGAAGACCATTCTAGATAATAGATGAGTGGGGTGAAGGACGTATTCCATTTGATGAGCATGCCATCTAAGAATAGTAATATGATTAGTATGTTAGAAATATTTGGCCAAATTATCGCAAGTTGTTGGTTGCGTTGTCCTATGTCACCTAGTTTAAAAATGGGCTTTCAGATGAATATTGGTAACAAATATTCAGATAGGTTTCTTAAACATAACACTCAATACCCATAATAGGGTAAGAGAACCAAGTATACTTAGTATACAACACCTTTAGTTAACATGAGAGATCGGTTGGAAACCGAGTCATGAAATGAGAGATCGGTAGTTCACCAAGTCATTTACAGCTACATATGGTTATCTGTTATGAGATTGATTGGCATGGAATGTGTGTTCTAAATTATGATTATTTAGAATAGAGAACATTATGTATATAAATAAATAAATTCCCTTGTTTCTAAAGTCTTAAAATGGGAATGTTATAAGGTGTAACCTAAAATTGCAAAGGAGAGATGGGATCTTTGTTCCCTCAATTTCTTCTCAAAATTATAGGTCAATCTGGGATAAATGTGGCTAATGGGTACAACACTCACTCTCATAAGCTATCGCAAGATATGTTGTGTATGTTTACTTTTCAAGGCACAAGTTACTATAGAGAGTTATGTTTAATTTCTCTTAAATTATCTTAGTAATGAAATAAAGGCTAAAAGACACCTTCAGTGATGTTTAGAGTAATAAGGTAGTGAGATAGAACAAAAGTGGGTTCAATAATGGGGATATGGATTCAATCTTGATAATTATGACTTCACGTAAGAGGAGTTATAGGTAGATAAATTTATTGTATTATAGAATTTAACACTTAGAGTATCTTGCAATCATGGAGAGTGCATAAAAATTGGATCAAGTAGTAATAATCTCAACTAAGAACTATTTGCATTCATTGAAGCTCAATAGATGCAAAGGATTCAGTACAATATCTAAAATACCTAACACAAGAACTCATGTAAGCATTCTAATAAAGTGTTTACTGCTTCATCCCTCATACGCCTAAGATACACTCAAAGGCTTACAAAGATCTATCAAGAAAAGATTTAAAATAAGGATTTTACAATCTAACCCAAGATTACAGAGGGAAATATCACAACTCAATATCAAACTTGAAGCACAAAATAAAGGGAAGATCTTTTGTATGAAAAAGAGAAACAATAAACGTAAAATTGTAGAAGAAATTATTACTCATTAATGGATAATTCCAAACACAAAAGACATAATTTAAACCGAAAGTGGACATACTTTATCCAGGTTTCTTGAATTTTTAGCAAGAGTAACATCAAATGAATGCCCTCAAATATTGTAGACACCTGAAATATGCTTACACTTAGCATTTCCTCCCATTCAATCAATTAACGACACTTTGTTAATTCCCCATTCTTCGCCCCACTATCATATATGCCCATTCACAACAACTTCTCAAATGTATTCTTCCCATATTCAACTTATTTGGCTAATATCTCTCTTATTATCTAAAAATTCCTCATTTCGACCATTCATAATCTCCTAGTTCTCTCTAGACCACTTCTATTGGCTTTGTCGGCTATCTATCAGTCCACAATTGGTTATCCAGACTTCCAACTCTCAATGAGTCTCTAATCACTTACAAATCAAGTTTAACTAGCATAAATCCTAGTTAACTAGCCTAAACCAAGCTTATCAAAGCCTAAAGCATATTTATCCTAGTCTAATCTAAAATTGCTTTTGAGCTTTAGTCCCACATTCACCCAAATTCCAAACTCTCCCAAGTGAAAACTATAAATAGAAGGGTCACCCTCCCTATCAACCTTACACCTTCTTTTCATAACAAAAATATCTCATATTTGGATATCTTAGTGTAGACACCAATTTGTGTCTTGCGACACCCTATGCCCCGCATCTCATTTTGCAACCCTAACCTCACCACCTAAACCTTGCACAATTATTTATTAATTACCTAATAATTAATAAATCCACATCTCCAAACTTGCCTCCTCATTTCGCCACCTCATCATGACCTAGCCCTAACCCTAAACTAACCTAATTAAGACCTATAACCTGGTCTACATCCACACCCATGACTAATTACTCCTCACCCGCACCAAAACCAACCTAATAATGACTTGACCAAGCCCACAACTAATCCCTCGAGAGAAAAGGAGGGAAATTTGGCTATTTTACTAAAAATAGCCCACTTTGACTTAACCGATCATTCTGCTCTACCACCACCGGTTCATGTGAATCGCCATCTGTTCCTGTAAATGACCTCCCCCAACCAAAAACAAAGGATCGGGAATTCATTTGAAGGATCCAAAAATTCACTTGGCAGAGCAGAGACAAGTGAAGAAAAGAGAAGGACATCAAGCCCAAGATCGCAACCCAGAGTAACTTGGAAAGCCCAAAGACACTCATCCAAGCATTGGGAGAGAAGATAGCTCACTTTTGATTGTTAGATCATCCCACCCGAACCTCCTTCTTCATCAAAGCCTTGGACTCCGTATCCTCATCAGAACCGATAAGTAGTGTCTTGTACATCTTTGAATAACATTTCTTGAACTTTTGAATCATAGTAATTACAAGTTCACTCATAGATCTACTACCCGTGCAGCCCCTGCATCTAACTGTCATTTCTCTACCCTTACATTGCCCCAAGAATGGCCCCACACTCTCTCGAGTCTTATTCATCACCCCACCGCATATCCCAAATCATTTTCCACCTTATAAACACCATAGCCACCTTATAGCCAACCTCTATCCGAAGCTCCTAGATCACCGACCCTACCGGGTGGGTCATCCCCACCATAGCGGTTCTCTCTAACCATGGTCGGTTATCCAGGTGACCAAGATCGGTCATTGTGACTTATACCCAAAACCTTCCTCTCACCTATCTGTCTCCTAACAACCTCAGATCTAGTCTGGTTTATCCCTGTAACTTGAGCTGAACGTATCAACGACCATTGACCAAACAAACAACGTGATGTTTTATTATTGGTAGTTTAGTCTCTATTGCTTTGTAACGAGGTACCTAAATCGTGATTTCGTAATAGCTTCTTTATTATCATTTGTGTTAATTCGTATTAAAAGGGGAACTGACCACCTTCGAAAGGAAGTCTAATATTTCCTAGGCCCAAGGCAGTTCCCTCATTTATTGTCTAACTAAAATCTGGTGGTCTTGTATTCTTACTTGCAGGTAGTCCTTCCTAGACAAAAAGGAGTTCTTTGCAATCGATCTGATCTCTCTCTACGGTACGCGCACACCCTCTCAACATTCAACAGGTATTCCTCCTAGCCCTAACCCTTATCTGTTTCTCAAGAGAATGAAAGGATAGAAGCAACTCTATTCTAGGAACGGAAACATTCTATGCGAAACAATTAGTAGTAGAAATCATTTGTGATAGCTTTAAGCTATAGAACATTTGGGTCTTAGCCATACTCCATTGTTAAGAGCTCCCCCATCTTGCATCCATCCATTCCAAATATAGTTAGTAAGGGAAGATCTAAAGCTTGGCCATGTAGCCAACTTGGAGAGATCTCTTCACTATGTTTGAGAGTAAACAATACATAATTTGATTGCTTAGAATCTAACTAGGTTCACTTTCATTAAGCTTTCATGGAGTAGAGAGTAGTATATATGCTAGGGTTTGAATATTAGTTTCAAATTTATATATACATAGATAGTTTCTTGTTTAGCTCTAATCTTATGGTGCATGGTTGAGTTTAGTCAAGCTTGAGGTTCTTTAACCTCATCCCATAGCTTTATAAACCTTTCCATTGCATACATTTGGCATGCTCGTGGGACACTTTGTCCATCCTCCATTAATGGAGTCACTTTGAAGCTTTTTGTTTTAGTTTCTAATTGTTTCTTAGTTTCAAATTTTCTAGGATAGTTTCAAGATTTTTAGATTAGTTTTTAAAGTTTTTGTTAGATTAGTTCAAGTTTTTGATTTCACTAATATTTTTGTATTAATGGCTAAATATCAGGTTTCTTAACTAGTTTAGCTAGGATTGTCTTGCCTTTGTGCTCTTTGCAAGATCGAAGGAGGTAAAGTGCTGCCAAAATTGAACCAAATTAATGAAATTTTGGCATTTTGGAGACTTTTTTGAAAAATCCCATGTTTTTTAGCCACCTACAAGGAAGGGCACACATACACCTTCTCGCTATTGTGCTGTATGCGCTTTACAGACTATCATTTTTATAGAGGCACACAGGCACCTAAAACTATGCGTAAGTACCCTAAAGCTAGCGCACATGCCAAAACCATGGTGCAAATACCCAAACTATGGCGCACACACCCAAACCATGACATACACACCCAAACTGTAGTGCATGCATCTCTTGGGTAGCGCAAACACACTGCAAACCTAACCGACTATCATTTTTCTCAGAGGCACACACACACATAAAAGGGTGCACATGCACCAAAAACACAAAAGAGTCTCTGTAGGGGAACACACATGCATAAAATGGCGCACAAATGCCCTGAGGGGGCACAGGTATATCTATTTAATCTGGTTTTGGTTACAACTTTTTAGTGCTCCTTGTTTTGATCATATCTTTTGACTCGTTAACCCATTTTTCGGAGTTTGAATAGGTGTCAGAAAGAGAATGAAGTGTAATTTCCGAGGAAATTTTGAAATTTAATACCCTTGGTATAGTTATTTCTATCACAAAACTCCCAAAAGTGACCCTGAGACCTCTAAAAACACAAAATACTAAAAGCTTGTCAAAAATTGCTAAAAATAGATTTCTAGAATTTTATGATTACCTTGGTTTTATAAATTTTGTAGGGTTCTAACAAAGGTATAGAGGTTTCCTCTCCATCAATTTCATTAATACTAACTTTTTTACAAATTTTTGCATCTTCATTTGTGAAAGTTTTAAATGTGTATGCTCTTCTCTTACGCCTTTATAGGTGATCTTGGGAATCGAAAACATTTTAACACTTTCTTGATACTTGCAAAATGGTTTATTTAGATTTCAAAATTGGTTCAAAGGAACTCCTTTTGGCATTGTACTTAGGAATTTTCCATTTATTGTAAATTTGAGTGAGATACCTTGTTGCGTATGCTCTTTCCTTGCGTCTTAGGATGATCTGGGAAATCAAAACATCTTATCTCCTTTATATGACATTTTGGAAAATTACTAACCTTAGTGTGTAGGACCAAAATTGCTTGTCAAAAAAATTCATCAAAATGAAACAATACAAACCCTCTAATACATGTGTTTTCATATAGGTTGCCAAATGGTGTGCTACTTAAAACCACATTTAAGATAAGCAAGATAAAAACACACCACTCTCATCACATTGTGTTGTAGGTTTCGGAAAAGGGTACGTGCCTATCTCGCTTAACTAGAACATAACCCCTTTGGCATAAAGCCTTAAGCTACAACAATGGGAGTGGTTCCAGGAACCCTAAAGTAATCAACCACTGAGTGACCTCGTGGATGAAACAAGAAGTGCTCCACTTACCCACTTGACTAGTTTTTCCTTGTGAGTTAACATTACGGCTCTCTATATCGTGACCCCGGTGAGATTACACATGGATGAATTTATTTCCCACTAATGTGCTTGAAGTGGGTAAAGTAAAGTCAAGACACTCCCAAATTAGTCATTACGACTTTTTGGGTAAATCGATCTCGCTTAAGACAACTTTGTAACACCTAGTTGAGAGATATTATTAGGGAGGCCATTATGTCTTGGAGCCCACTTTGCTAGTCCTTTGTCACGCCAAGTTTTCATGAAGTGGCAACTTACTTGGAGTCCGAACCTTGTTTAACGAACAAGGTGAAGAATCCACTTAATTTTGATCTAAGTTCTTTTTACCATGAAATTAGATGACATCTCACTTAACTTAGCTTCTTTCTCACCTTCGGATGAGGTGAATCCGCACTCCAAGTGGCACTTAGTTTATTTTTCATATTTTGATCTATACCCATGCATTCTCGCTTTCCACTTTTTGGGTGAGAAGGGAGCATACCTCATGTGTTTTTATCGTGAGATAGTGCTTGCCACTTTTTTGTTTATTTACGTCCATCCATATTTGTGGTTGGGTTATTAATCATCTAAAGTGCATAGGTACATTTTTCATATCTTTGATAAAATTCCTTCAATCTTGATTTCAAGATCATATTCACCACTCATGAGTATGGTTCATCATTTGTCTCTTCTTAAGTTTTCAATTCTACTCGCATTCTAGCCGCACAATCTTCGTGCTTACATCCTGTTCTCATTTTTTGAGAATGTGATACAAGTCCCTTTATTACACAATTACACTACTAACATAATTAAAAAATCCTTATACTTATCACTCGGTTTCAGTTTCGACGTCATCTCGAGTCTTTTAAAAATTCAATATCACCTTATATATCGCAATAAAGTTGTCATGATACTAACACCTTTCTTGATTGGTTAATTTATCACGATAATGTTGTTACACTATATCTAGTTGCAACTTCAATTTTTCAAAAGACTTAGCTTTCATCGGCACTCAAACTAGTTTTCATATACCTCCTCGAGAGATCGTGTCAATACCACGTTGATACTTAGGTTTTTTAGAATTCTAACTTGACCTACATATTGATATTGTATTATCACTATCTGTTTTAGGGTGTAGACTTGGCATAATGACAAATTTGAGTGATCATTACATCTAGGTGTTCATATGAGTGTTCTTTGATAAAAAAACTTACATAGCATTACATCTAGGAAACACTGTGGCATATTTCAAACATCACCTCAGACAACTTGTAAAAATCATACATTTTAGGATTCACGCTAGCTACATACAAATGTTGGCTAGTAATGCCTAAAATCACAAAGATGGAAACCAAATCAAATGAACATGACTTAGGAGAAAACCCTTTTAAAACCTTCCCATTTAGCGGAAACAACTTAGCACCTCTCTTTTCTCAAGTCAAGGGCACATGAGCCATTAATTGACCATAGTGGAGAAGAGTCAGACTCTTCCAGAGAGCAACAAAGATTAGACCTAGGTAGATTTGATGAACTCCTATATTATAACAGAGATCAGTACTCACAAGAGTCCTAGAATTAGGAGAAAAACTTCCACACAAACACGCAGTAGAAACCAAGGTTCTTAATCACAAACCAGAAGAACAAGCATCGCTCTTAGATATAGATAACCATTTCGACATAGGGTATGCTTATACTGGGAAACATCATACCACTATTGAAGGAGACCCATCACGATGGCATTATTAAAAATATTCACGTAAATTAAAGGTCAAGTATAAAGCCTCACCTCCTCCCAAATTCGATGAAGAGGAAGACCCTCTAGTTGAAGAAGAGATCCTTCAAAAACAAAACTTGAAATTGAGATAGAAATTAGCAAACGTAGGCTCTTTAAGAAGAAACACGTACAAAGAAAAAAATAAAAAAATTAGCAAGTTTTACTTTGATCCATACACCGACACTACCTTTAAGGTGGCTAAGCCACAAGCACTGATGTCACGTATTAAATAACAACTCATTCATAACAAGAGGGAAACGTGGGCCATAGCAGAAATACTTGTATGAGGAGTTGTGCCCTTACCCATTTAACAAGGACATGCTACGAAAACCCTTCCCAAAGCACTTCACCATTCCAAAATTTGACAAATATAAAAGCAAGGGTGATCCTCGGGATCACATCAAAGACTTTTATATGGCTTGCCAAGAGGTCACATATAGCGATAATTTCTTGATATGACTATTTCCTCACGCCTCAGTCTAGGGCATTGGCATTAGAATGGTTTTTAGCATACCTAAAGGATCTATTACAACATGGCCCGTGGTAGTAGAGAAATTTGTTCGGCATTATTCGTTCAACATGGAAAACGACATCACAATGAATGACCTTTGTAATGCCAAACAAAATCCCCATGAGACCTTTGCAAGTTTCTTACAATGATGGCGTGGGTTGGAAAATTGTTTCCCTTGTCCGTTGCCAGAAAAATAGCTAGTGAGCATCTTTTTCCTAGCTTAAACTCAGAAATAGTCTTCCATTTACAAATGCACTATAGATCTAACTTCAAAGAAGTCATAGAGAAAGGTGGTCAAATCGAGAAGGCCCTCATTGCAAATGGTACGCTTAAACCATTTGTTAAAGACAATTATGAAACAAAATCCTTAGACAAACCAAAGTTCTTTAATAAGAACAAGCATGTCATTAGTGATGGCATCACGAACTCCAAAAGAGTCCAAGCCATATAGACAAACCTACTTTTAAAGCTCTCACAAGGACCTCATCCCAAGGCACCCACTAAATGCACGTTCACACCATTAACGGAATCCCTGTCAGCCATACTAAAGTAGTTAGATAATGTAAAAATGGTGGAATATCCAAATGTGATAGTACCATACCCAGAGGATGCCCCAAAACCTGGTTGGTTCAAAGACCATGAGTATTGCAACTTTCATCGTGTTAAAGGGCACAAGACAGATAGGTGCTTAAGACTGCGTCATTACATACAAGACCTCATTGAAGAGGGTAAAATTTCCATATATTCTCCCCCAGATTCAGGACAAGGTCCAAATGAGAAAATGGGTATTTACAAAGAGCCTTTTCCTAATCATGTAGATAAAAAGAAAAGGAATCCATATCACGGAAAACCTCCGACTATAGAACCACCACTTATGTTTACCCTACTAATGATAGTCCTTTGATTCTCTCATAGGATGTATTCGCTCCTCCGATGAATAGGTCAACACTATTTGGATCTTAGAAAAGAGTTACGTAGTAGGGATGAGATGGGCTCATTTAATCATACTAGATCCCATACCTATCCCTCAGGAAGGTTAGTATAATTTGATAGATTAGTTAGTGAAAACACCTTTAGGATATCCAATCTCGATCTCCTCAAAATATCTACTGACCATAAGAACATATTGTATAAAACATTACAAAAGTTAGGATTCTCTACGATGTAGACCCTACACACCTCCAAGCCATGATTGCACACATAGACCTAGTGATCATATTAATTTTGATCGCACCATAATCCCGCGTAACTACCCGAACACAACTTTCCTTATACTTAGAAGTGGTGGTTACTCATCACAAAATCAAGAGGGTACATGTGGATATTGGATCCAATCTAAAAATTTGCACTTTGAAGCTGGTCAAGCGCTGAGGCCATTAAGAAACTAATTTAGGGGCCAAGAATATTACAATCACAAAGATATGAGAATGAAGAATGAGAATCAGCAGTACCATAGTAGTTCCCATGGAGGTATGCCCAACTTTTCATGACATGACATTCCATGTCTTTGACTTGGACCTTCCATACAACATACTCTGGGCACCCATGGATCCATGCCATGTAAGCTATTCCATCAAATTTTCATCGATGTATCAAGTTACATCATGAAGGTCAAGTAGTTACCATTTTGGGTGGCTCATAACCAGATCACACATTGTAGGGATTTGCATAGCTTCTCTTGTGCAGCTTATGAATGTCCTTCGGTGGATGTTGTTATCCCCTACAAATGGAAGCTATTAAGAAATGGGTAGATTTAGAGTCACTCACACCTTATAATCAATATTTTCCTTCATTATTCAACCCATTCTCTTCATGGGAGGAAACATCCAAAAATATGGCCCAAGTGAGCCATTCACTCTTGAACAAGATTTGTTAATATCAGATTTATCAGTATCTCCCAAAACAAGGGGTAAGCCTTATTTTCAGTTCAAGAGAACTCGGGAGTAGTGTCCTAAACCATTAGAAAAGTTTGTCCATAGTGGTCTCCTATCTAAGGAGAAAATGTTAGAAGATCCTACTAGCAGAGTGCCAGAAGGTACCATGGCTTCATGCCATCAAGCACCCCAATACATCAAAGGTCACCGCATGATGTTTTTCATGGGCTATAGTGGGTTTGGATGTGGCATCAATACACAAGGCTAGCTATAGCCTATTCCCATCCCTCGTTTTAAGTCAAATAAGTATGGCCTAGGGATAAGGCCTCATAACGCTCTACCCTCTAAGATTGATGCCACCTCTTCTAAACGTGAGGACGTTTCATCTCATTCTAATAGTGACACAAATTCACAATGTAGCCTCTCGAGGATCTTGATTCCACTAACTTATTTCTAGATTTAGCTTTCCTTACCTTATCTAAATCCATCCCCTAAAACAATTATCAAGTTGCCCTTGTATATCATGAACTTATAGATTGGGATCAACAACTTCACATGTCACTAGAATTCTTTGAAAATGATGAGGCATTTGCAAATTTCATGGGACTTATACATTATATCCCAGCTTGGGACCACAAGAAAGGATTTACAATTTAACTAGACACTTGTGCATACTTCAGGGAAGAAGAAAATATGTGTGGACATTTAAATAAGAATATGGTAAGTAAGAGTACAACCACTTCCAAGAAACCTGGAAAAAGGATAGACAGAAATCTCACAGTGACAAACTTTTTGAAACACTCATAGATAAACAAAACAAAGAGTCTGTGGATGAAGTAGTTTATCCATTTAAAGATGATAATGAGCTACCACAGGAGGTCGATCTTACTCTTCCCCCTGATCCTACATGGATGGAAGATGCTTCTAAGATGCTTGTTGAGGAAACAATTAGTGTCAACATTGGCTCAGAAGAGTAGCCTAGAATGATAAAGTTGGGGGCTTCACTCTCAGCTCATGAAAAAATATATTTGTAGAGTTCTTAAGGGAGTATGCGGATATATTTGCATGGACATACGTAGATATGCCTGGGATGGACCCAAAATTAGTTGTGCACAACCTCATCATGTATGTGGATGCCAAACCCATCAATAAAAAGTTGAGAAAGATGTGTCCTAAGTTGGCACTCCTTGTGAAAGAAGAATTGGAAAAACTACTAGCTGCATGACTTTATTAAACCTATCGAATATTCGAGTGGATCGCTAACATAGTCCCCGTATAGAAGAATCATGTCAAAGCATAAGAATCTACATTGATTTTTGTGACTTTAATAAGGCATGTCCTAAGGATGACTTTCCCCGCCTAACACTTGAAATGATAGTTGATTCCACTACTAGTTATGAAATGTTGTCCTTAATGGATGGCTTTTTAGGTTATAACCGAGATACAAATTGTAGAAGGAGATCAGCATAAAACAACCTTCATCGCCCCTTGGGGAGATATTTTGCTATAAATTCATGCCTTTTGGACCTAAGAATGTTGGGGCCACTTATCAATTAGAAATTATTGTCATCTTCCATGATATGATGAACGACATCATGGAAGATTATGTTGACGAAATTTTAGCCAAATCCAAGAGTAGAGAAGATCACCCGAGAGGTTCTTAGGAATATTTTTCAGCGTCTTAGAGATTATAAGGTACGCTTGAATCCCAAGAAATGTGTCTTTGGTGTTTTATCAAGAAAACTCTTGGGTTTCATAGTTTCACAAAGAGGGATAGAAGTGGACCCTGCTAAGGTCACAGCTATTACAAAAATGCCTCCACCTATAACTCTCAAGCAACTAAGGATTTTACAAGGAAAGATTTAGGCAATCCATCACTTCATTTCACAACTTGCGGATAAGTGTCACCCATTTACTCATTTACTAAAGAAAGACATTGCATTCAATTGGGGACTAGATTGCCAAAAGGCCTTTGCACTACTAAAATAGTACTTGGTCAATCCACCTGTACTCATACCGCCTACCCTAGGTGAACCTCTCCTCTTGTACATTTCCACTACCCAATTCACTATTGGTGCACTACTTTCCCAATATGATCTGAACCATAAAGAGAGAGCAATTTACTATCTCAGTCGCACCTTGATTGCATATGAATTGAATTACCCCCAGATTGAAAAGGCCTACTTGGCAGTTGTCTTTACCTTCCAAAAGCTTCACCATTATCTCCTAAATAATAAAACCAAACTCATATCCAAAGTTGACCCTCTCAAATACCTTTTATCCAAACACTGTCAGAATCATAGGCCGAATGGCTAATTAGATCACTATCCTTAATGAATTTTATATTGAGTTTGTGAATCGAAAGTCCTTAAAAGGATAGGTATTGGCTTATCAGTTGGTAGAAGCACCTCTACCGGGTATGGAACCTTTGTGTCTGGATCTTCTAGACACATCTATGATGTGTATTGAAGAATCCATATAGTGGTAGGTCTATTTTGATGAATCATTCACCTTCCATGGATCGGAGCAGGGAGTGGTGCTTATCAATCCCACGGAGATGTCATACCAAGAGCATTCTCGGTTGGGATTTATTTACACTAATAATATTGCATGGTATGAGGAACTCATCGCTAGCCTCAAGCTAGCTATTACTTGGAACATCAGATAACTATGAGTCATTGGAGACTCTCAACTTATCATTAAACAAGTTAATGATGAGTACAAGGTTAAAGATGAGAAACTCATTCCATATAAGAAAATGGTCGAAACTCTGAAGGAGTACTTTACATAGATCATATTTGAGCAAAATCCAAGGTCACATAATAGATCTGTAGATGCTATGGCTAATATTGGGTCTCTCTTATGCATCCCACCTAAGGAGAGTAAATGCCTTTCTTCATAGAGCATTTACAAATGCCTACATATGATATGCCGCAGTCATGTTTGGCATGTGAAGTTGTTAGTCCATTATCCCCCTAGTATGATCCAATCTTTTGATACCTACAAGATTGCACTTTTCTACTAGACATTACTCATTCTGAAAAGAAAGCCCTTATCCATCGCATAACCCATTATATCCTCTTAGAAGGCACCCTTTATCATTGTGGCTATGAAGGGAATCTTCTTCATTATTTAGATATTACTGACTTGATCCATGCCATTAAGGAAGTACATGGTGGTATTTATAGAGTGCAGACTAGTGGCATGGTCTTAGCTAAGAAGCTATTGAGGGTAGGCTATTATTGGCCTACCATGGAATCAAATTGTTTCATCTTTATAAAGAAGTGTGAACTATTCTAGAAATATGGAAACTTAATACATGTGCCAGCACAGGCTATGCAACCTATTGCAACACCTTGACCATTCTCTAAATGGGGCCTATATCTCATAGGAAGCTCCATCCTTCTTCTTCGAGATGGCTACACTCACATTATCACCGCCACTTTGAGTATTTTACAAAATGGGTAGAGGCTGTCCCTCTTACTTATGTTAGCGGTGTGCAAATTTCAAAATTCATCATGAACCATCTCATCTTCTCGTTACGGTATCCCTTCAGCCTTTGTCACTAATAATGGTAAATCCTTCAAGAACAAAACGGATAAAACCTTGTGTCAATGCTTCCATATTCAGCTTAAATGGTATACCCCCTATTACCCCAAAGGTAATGGAAAAGAAAAGGATACTAATAAAACCCTTGTAAGAATCATGGAGAAATGGTAAGTAAGATTGGCCGTAATTGACACCTACGATACATCTCACCCTCTGGGCCTATTAAACATCCATCCGCACACCTATTGGTGTAACCCCATATTCACTTCTCTATGGAATTGAAGCCATCATACCTTTGGAAGTGGAGCTTCCCTCTCTGAGAATATCTCTCAAAGACTATCTTGACAAATATGAGGACTACAGAGTTGCTCGACTAGTAGAGTTGGAACTATTAGATGAAAAGCATATTAGAGCACTCAATCACTTGAAGGTCTATCAAAACAAAGCATCTAGAGGATATAACAAATGCATCATTCATTGGTAATTTGATGTAGGTGATCTAGTTCTAAAGGAAAACCAGAAGAACATCATCAAGGACAGAGAAAAGAAAGGTAAGTTTGAAGCTAACTAGTTAGGCCCTTATGTGGTGGTTGCTAAGTATGGATCAAGAACCTATAAAATTGCATACTTGGATGGTGAAGAGCTTCCAGAACCTATGAATGCCATGTACCTCAAGAGGTTTTAAGCATGACAAGAATATTAGAAAAAATAGAAAATTATGAAAATAGTAAATAAGAAATAGGTCGTCCACATGTGAAAACCACGCAATTGTGGCGTAGTGGGCAGGTCTTTGAGTGAAAACTGGTTTCTAGCTCTCAAATAGGATCCATCATTCACAAGTTACTCTTTCCTTGGGATGGGTAATTCTCATCACTTTCTAGGGTTAGTTTCCCTTGCTAGGTCTAGGAACCCTACCAAGTCTACCTTGCAAATCCTGTGATCTGGCTTGTTTTACTCTTGTATCTACATGAAGGATGTTGCCTTTGTATATTCCCATCCAACACTAGGTACACCTTCACATTCCACTATCTCGTACATACACGCATGGCATTCTGCCTTTTGTATATTCCCACATCACGCTGGGGGCATCCATGCTTCTTTGTTCTTGTACATTACTTTGAACATGACCTTTGAAAATGTAAAAACATTCAGAAAATGGATATGTAAAAATCTAAACATTCAGAAAATCTCCCTTCTAGGGATGAAGCTTTTAGTTGTCTTTCAAGATAACCCAAAAACATCATAAAATATATCAATATTGTCCTGCAAAACAAAGTAGTGGTTAACATTTCTTTTAGTTGTTGGTTTGTATAGTTTTGGTTGTCTATTTAGTTTTGTTAACTTTTTCTTATGTGTTTCTTTACTACACATCTATGGACTCTAAGACCCCAAAATAAATGACTTCAACATAAAATCATATATGGATGTTGATTGGGAAGGAATAATTGATGATAGGAAGAGTGCAAGTGGCAAAGAATTGATGAATGCTCAACCAAGAAATTTCTTGGTATCCTAGTTGAGCAAGAAGCAATCATCATTTTCACTCTCAACCTATGAGGCGAGTATATAGCTGCTACAATGTGTTGTACTCAAGTTATTTGGATGAAGCATACATTGGAGGATTACAAGGTAAAATATGATAGCCCAATTCCTTTACTTTGTGATAGTACTAGTGCAATAAGTGTCTCTAAGAACCCTATGTTTCAATCAAAGACCAAACATATCCCAATTAGATACCATTTTCTTAAGGGAACAAGTGAATGATAGGAAAATCATTCTTGATTATGTGATCATGAAAGAATAAATTTATGATATCATGAAAAAACCAATGCCAAAAGCAACATTTGAACACTTGAGGAATGAATTGGGGTCATTCTTGATCCCACAAGAAACTACAATGTATTGAGACAAGAAAAGGGAGCATACTCATGCAATATCAACTCATAAATCGGTGCAATAAAGTATTCATGGGAGGGGGAGCTAGTCTGTTAGATCATTTTCACAATCCTAGTTTGGTAACTGGGTTTTATATTTTTTCTTGTTATAGTGAAATTGTGTGAAATGAGTGAAGATCATCAAAGTTTGCACCAACTCGGGGGAGCAGTTTTGTAGTTCATACTAGGTCACATGGATCAAATTTGTGGACATGGATAAACAAATTGTACCAAAATCTATACAACTAAATGATACACATTATCCTAGGGGATCTTCTTGAGGTAAGAACATGTATTTATCCAATTTATCTACATCTTGATTATTTTGCAGAATAGATGGCCCTTTTTTATTGATGTCAAATGGGGATAGAGTGAAATTAGAAACTAACTGTAAATGTTTTTTCCATCAAGGGTTTAGTGTTTTTTAGAATGTTTCTGAGAAATTTTCCATCAATGAAAAAGGGGAGTTTGTTGGATCTTTGTCATTGTCATTGGTGTTTTCATTGATATCAAGTGGAATTGGTGGGAAAAGGTGTTATGCGGTGTGGAATACAAGATTCTCAAGGTCATTCAGGTATGAAAAAAGTGTTAACAAGTTTGTAAAAAGCTTTAGGAAGCAGTTCAACAAAGACTCTGCAAGAGAAATGTGAAGGTTGATTGGTAGTGCCAACTCTTAGAAAAGTTCTAGGTGATTGCATGATGATGGCATTGAAGGATAATAGGTGTTTCAATTTTTCAGTGGTGTGTAAATCTCAGACAAGTACATGGTGTATTCATAGTGTTTACAAGATTATTCAAGGTCATTGCCAACTCAAATGGTGACTTAGCAGCCCTCTAAAGAAATTAGAGAAAGCCCAAGATAGATGAACGATGTCACATATAAAAGAAGAAAGCCAAAAAGTATAGAAGGAGTCATGGAGGGTTAGAAAGTTGTGGATATAATAATGATTCTCGATGAAGTCTAAGAGTATGCCTTGAAGGATTAGAGAAATCCATGAGTAAAATAATGAAGTCGTGCGAGAAAAAAAGGAAAACTATGGATGACTAGAAAGAGTTGCACATAAAGGAGGAAAGTCGTGATGCACAGGATAAAGTTGTGATATAAAGAAGGAAGCTGATAAAATCCGTGAAATGGTTCATATGGGACTTAGTTCTCAAAAATAAAAAATGATCTGAATATCAAAAGGAAAAGAGGGATGAAGTGTAATGCGGGAATAGAAGGATGTGGAAGAATAAGACATAGTTGACCTAAGTTTTATGGTACCCAATATGCTTTGATTATCCAATGTATCTGATTAATAAATAAAATGGATAAATGTTTTGAAAAGGATCAAAAGGTAGTGTATTAGAGACTATAAGTGATGATATGGAAGTCGTGCATCACGAAAAATTTAGACTTGTTAGAGATATCTTGAGATCCAGTGTCGGGTTAATGTCCTTGGAATTTTTCAAAAGGTGGTTACATTCTCTATGTCTTAAAATAGAAAAATCCTGATTTTAAGGCATAACTGAATATCAAAGAGAGATTTATGGATCGTCCATTTTGAACAACGAAAAATCCTAGAATGATGAGAAATTTATTTTTAGAAATAGTCTCATAACCGTTCCTGCTCCACTAATAATGTGTTGGACAATTAATGCACTTAGAAAATAGAAAAATCAAGTGCGAGAGAGGGAAAATGAAATACTCTTATCTATTTAAACATGATGAAAAGGATGATATAGTGTGGTCGAAGGAGAAATATGATTCTGATGAGTCAAGAGAAAATATAATCGAGCCGAGGTGTAAAGATAGAAAAATATACTAGAATGAATCTTCAATGAAATGCTGACTAGAGATGAACAAAAAGAATCATAATCAATTCAGAAGGATGTATAAATATTGAGACAAAGATAAAGAGTTTTTGAAGATGGAGAGAGGGTGTTGTAGATATTTATGTAAAAATAACAATAGAAAGGTGATCATAATCCATTGTGTAAGCAATCTTGACACTATATGATCAATTTGTTTTGTAATATATTCTTCTAAGTGGAAGCTTAGATTATAGGGGTGGTTTCTCCTTGTAAGTTTACAGCTTGCTAAATTTGTTGAGTGGGTGCTTAGATTTCTTCAAGTGGGTGCTTCATAGGTTGAGTGGATGCTCAACCGAAACCAATATCATTATATGCTTTAGAATTGGTGTTCCTAATAAATCCTTGGTTTCACAGTGGGTTTTTATCCCTTTAAGGGTTTCCCACATAAATCCTATGTTACATGTGTTTATCTCTCTGTATGTGTGTGATCAAATGCTCATGGTATATTGCTGCAATTAATTAAGGGACTGTGTATTGGGATTGTTTAAAATTTTAAATCTACACTGATTCACCTCCCTCTCAATGCTTGTGATCTATAACATGAAGCTCAATTATTAATTTGATGATCATCATATCTTTACTCTTCCATTATATCCAAATATTTTTGAGGAAATAGTCGAATGAACTAGTTGGGATACTAAGGTATCTCGGAACCATCATGTTAGTAGAATCAAGAAGTCATTTAGTAGAATTTTGTATCACTACTACATCATGAAATAAGAGCTACATTTCCTCTATGTCCTTTTCTATGTTCATATATCCTCTCTAATCTCCAACTTGTAAAGCACGGTGATCTTGTGTAACCAAGAAGGAACTTTGTGTCCTTGATTAATGAATCTACATAACTATATGTCTCTAGCTTTTTAGTCTTGTTGATTGCTTACACTATTGTGTTTTTATAATTGAATGTGGACCTACTTTGGTTAATGTTTGTGAGAATATGATAGTTCCTAATCACAACATTAACCCTCTCTCCTTGTTTCTCCTACTCCACTTCACCTCCCTTCATAGAAAATTCCTCCGTTATACACTTTGTACAAGTACTTTTCCATCGGTTTAGTGGAGTACTCATATGTGATCCCTAGCCTAATGGTTACCCACTATTTTTAGTTAGTTTACATTCACTAATGGAATCCTCCCCATACCCAAAAAGGAGGGGTTTAGCCCCATGACCGTTGGTGAAAACTAATAATCTACACTGCAACAAATTACTTCACCAACCCCATACCTAAAAAAAAGGGGTTACACATGGTAGAGACCATGCCATACAAATAGATAAGGAAAACTAGGAATCATAGTTGTGATAGCAATAAAAGAAGTAGTAACTTATCGATATAGATGTAATAACACTATTTTAGAGACATAACAGTCTTTAAGTGAGAAATTAACATCAATAGCATGTATATAAGAGTCACATCAAGGATTAGAGCCATAAAAATGGTACACCCATGATGTCAAAAGAAAATCAAGGCACTTAGGGTATACACAAGATAAACAATGTCATATAATAAATGTATAGAGCTACAAATATGGGACACTCATAGTGTCAAAAGACAAGTAAGGCACATAAGCCAGATAGAATGAAAAATACAAGTAGTAACAAACATGTAACGACCAAGTATATAGAAAATAGTGATGTCAAACAATGGAAAAATCAATATAAAAGTAGTAATAATATGCATGAATTAAGGTTTGTCTATGTTACACAAGACATTTGTTAGTACTATTATCTCAAACGATAACATGTACAAAATATATGTAATCAAGCATAATGAGTGAGTAGAAAGTAACCATAATGAAATATAAGACTTGTATAATGTGTAAGGATTCCCATAAGAGAATAATGTAAGGAACCAAGGTAGCTCATATCATCATGTAAATATATTTGTTTCCCACATACATCTCAATATACTTTATGAAATCATGTGTGTAAATATAAAGAAAGATATGTTATTAATCAAGCCATAGTGACAAACAACATATATAATGTAGATTGTTAACAATGTAAGTGATGTGTATAGGTATTGGTTTTGTATTATTACATATATGTGAATGTTTCTATATTTTTAAATGTAGCTAAGTATAAGGAGAGGTTTAGCACAAGATTTACTCAATGAGATCCTCATAAGGATCTAAAGAAGATCATGAAGAAATGGGAGGATTAGTCCTTAATTTTCCCAAAGATATATGTTCATGTGTGCATGGTACATAATTTAAAGGTGTTATTAAATTCCTAATATGAAAACGAGGTGGAATAGATGTATGAGAAGTAGTATGTGACTAGTTGGACCTACTAGAGACAATGCGTACACTATAAGACTGATGAGGAGGCTTAAAAGGGTAAGAGATGCTAGAGATAATGTGTACACTATAAGAATAGGGTGAGAGCCATTAGAGATTATGTGTACACAAGAAGATTTATAATGGAACCTAAGAGGGTAAGAGCCACTAGAGATAACTTATGAGGTAGAAGGATTATCAGGCACATAGGATTTCAAGAGCCACTTTAGATATGGCATGTGAAGCGGAGAAGGTCTATTTGGAGACCTAGAAATATAAATAATAACCATAGAAGTATGATGAGGTAGAACATGAAGAGGATATTTTAAAAGGAATACCTCAAATTTTGAGAATTGTTGGATTTTATAATATTAATTGGGAAATTGCTTATTTATAAAACCCACCAAATGACTCAGTTCAACTTTTAAAGATTATATCATGACCACCCACCTTATACATAACAAGGTGATCTTAGATATTAGTTACATTGATTGTAGCATTGTATGTGAGATATATGTGTGAGAAAATGTATGAGGTAGCTCATAATTCCTTAATGAAGGTGTAACTTCATGAGGAAATAGGGGGAGTGTTGGGTAAAAGTCTATTCTCAATAAAGATAAGTGATTTTTCAGGGGTTTTTTTACCTTCTATGGTTTTCCCACTTACATCTTGTGTCACTTTTTTATTTGATTTATGTTCCTTATATTTACATCATGTAATATGTAACATAATCATCTAAATCTATGTTCTTAATTACTACACTTCATAAACTATAATATTCAGAAATTTATATTGTGGATCTATAATTCATAACATTATACATCTCGTAAATGTTCTAACATGGTATCATAGTTGGTGTTTATGCATGTGTAGGATAGATTTGGATGTTTTGATTCACAAGTGTGAAGAAACTTGAAGTTTTTCAATCTGCAAAACCCTAAATATTTCGTAATCGACTTTAAGATTAATCGGTTCAATAATCCTTTTTGTTTCACCAAAATAATGAAAATATTGGATGATTAGTTTGTTAGATCTTGTTTGTACATGTGTTATCATCCCTCACTTCCATTTAGGTGCTTATATATTATTTTTCCTCCCTCCACAATTTTTTGAAAGTGTTTTAGGCCTTCGTAGAAAATTTTGGTCCTCCATGGTCTTCTATTCTTGTGTGGATTTTTTTAGTTTTCTACAGATTTATCATTATTCTACCACTTATTTAAATATTTTTTTCTTTTTATAGTTGTTATAAATGTGTGAATAGTTTGAATACTTCGAGTTTTTATTTAGTGGCGTTATTTTTTTGTAGCTATTTGACTTGGATAGATTTCAAATTTTATTGTTATTTTTAACTCATTCTATGGGTTGAGTTTCGTTGGCTTCCTTTTCCTAGAAGTCTCCCATATCTATGACATGTTTCACCCTGTTTGATCATCGCATATTTATTTGAATTATCAAACCCTATCGTGGACTCGATAAGTTATTTTTTTGTTGAATTCTCGAGGACCTCACGTGCATTAGGATCATCTGCCTTGGAAAATGCCGTAAATCGGACACATGCCTCTTTTCTTTGTCTAGATCTATGTCATATGTTGCATCTTGCTTTCACCACAGTTTCTATTTTCTTTGTACCATGGTTTTCTATTGTCTTTGTAATGCAGGTTTCTATTCTCTTTGTACCATGGGTTTCAAATTTATTTTGTATCACGGGTTTCAAAATTCTAAAAGTTTATATATTTTTTTCCTCTACTCCACAGACTTCCACACTTGTTTTTGTGTTTTTGTGGGCTTCCTCCTTGGTTCTTGAATCTTGTTTTTAATTTTTGCTACAATTTACTTAAAATGGATAGTTCTTCTATTTTTTCAATGGAGAAATCTCACTTATTAAATGGAACAAATTACAGTATTTAGAGAGTTAGATTAAAATCCTATTTCATGGCTAGAAAATTATGAGATCTTGTAAATGGTGTGGAGAAATGACCCACTGGTAGGTAAGAAAATCCTGAAAACTTAGCTCCTTCTCTCAAAGATCACATGAAGCCCTATCAATCCTATTTCAGAGCATAAAATATAAATTTTTACTGCATATAGGTCATTGTAGACATAAAATCATGCACTTAGAGTCATTATTTAGTCCCGATCTCATACTACTATTCATATGGTTATTAAGTAAAAAGATTAATAATTAACCCGTGTCTTTGGCCTTTTTACTTTGTTTTTCTTTGTTACTTTTGACCTTTCACCAACACTTTCCCATTTTGTATTGTCATTCTATGTTTTCCTATTTCGACTAGGTGCCCATCCAGATTGGGGCACCCAAGGTGCCCTAGTTCCCCGGGGTGCCTTGATGCTCTTTACACTTTACTATCACCATTTGGACACTTTCTAGTCATTTGAGCTTTCTATATTTTTGGTAGTCAACCTTTTAGGGTTAATTGTGAAATTAGAACAAGAGAACCATATAAATATAAATTTATGTGACCATAATGAGGACCAAACACTAAGCATCTACTATCACCATCTAGAGTTGCATCCATCAAAGGTACCTAAAGCTATATTTGCATCCATCTAGCTCCATCAAAAGGCACACAAGGTTGGTTCATCTGCATCACACTTCATAAGAGGGGAGTCTATTATTTCCATGCACACATTTACTACATTTTCATCTAGTTATTTACTCATTACTTCACAAAATGTGACCGAAACAAGAGAAAACCTAGGGCCCAATTGTGTACACACACATAGAACTCATTATGGCCACTTTGAGGAAAATCTAACACCTTCATATGCATCTTTCCTTTTTAGGGTTTTGACACTTTGTTTGGGGTTTTGTAGGGGGATTCTTTATTGTAGTTCCTACAATTACATTGGTGATTATACAACGACATACACATGAATAAATTCAAACAAAGGAGAACATCTTACGACACTTCAAAGGAGGTTTTATGGCCATTTCCATAGACCAAGGCACCCATATCTTAGACTAGGGCACCCATGGGTGCCCCTATCCCTTTCTAGGTGCCCCAATCTAGTCAAATACCTCATATATGTGTTTTCTCAAAGCTTCACGTGTGGTTGTTTCCTCCTCTTGTTCACATGGTCTACACTGCACACAATTCTATGAATCATATAAGGCTTTTCTCAACCTTTATTTTACATTAGGGTTTCATATTTTCTATCTTAGTTTTCTTGGGTGTATTTCAAGTATTTCATTTTTTTGTTTATTCAGTCATTTTACTACTCCTATAACATTAGATTACACTAGAATAATTTCTATTTTAGTTAATCATTCATATGGAATATCCTGTTGATGTATGGAAATAATTAAAAACCATGCATGAAGGTAGCTACATTTCCAAAATAATTAAACTTATAATGGAACTTTTTACAACTCCCATAAAAGGGGATGATTTTTTTTTAATTATCTGGAAAAAAATTAAAAACATTAAAGGCTAGTTGGATGGATGTAATTGTGAATTGTTTTAGGATAAACTTATTTATTTTATCATTCAGATTAATATCCATGAAAAATTTAGAAACTATATCTCCATCATGAATTCTAAATATCAGAATGAAAATGATTTTCCTAATCTAGATACCTTGTCTTCACTTCTAATTCAAGAAGAGTGTGTTATGGAACTTTTTTATTCAAAAGATAATGCTTCTCGGCATTGATCTCTCAAAATTTCAAACCTTATCAAAATAGAATTAATAATAATCCTAATAAAAATCAAATATCATATCTAAGTTTAAATATAATCCTAACTCTAATTCTCTTAGGAATATACAATATTTTAAGTTAAATTCAATGGCACATGAAACACATGTGGTAAATTTTTCATAAAGAGTCCGATTGTCATGTGAAAACTAAAAAATTGTAAAAATGCTAAAAATAGTAAATTTAACAATTAGAAGAAAGATCGTAATAAAACCCAAAATAAAAACCATGTAAATAATGTTGAGCATTCTATTTCCTGTATAATACTCTCTCACCTTCAAATGAAAATGAATAAATCCTAGATAGTTGTACATCTAGGCACATAAATTTATTCATGTTATACTCTCGATGTTGTTGAATGTGAGGAAAATTTATATCCAGGGGATAACTCTATCATTATATCTGTAAGTTGTGGAAATGTTAAATTAAAAAATGGAATAATTAAGAATGTCTTATATGTTTTGTTGACAATTATCCTCGTGGATGAACTATCATAGTCATAGGAAACCTTAGGTTAGTGGGACGTGCACCCTAAGGTGACCTCCAGATTTTAAAGAAGTTGTCTCTTCTCTGCAATGTGAGATGAGGGTCAGAGAAAATGAAACAAAACATAAAACTTAATGGGAGTGATGCGCCAAAAAGTGAAGGAGTTAACTCAGAACGTAACTTCCTGAAATAGGGAAAAGGTGAGAAATGAAAAGGGTGGAAAAGATGCACCACAAGCTAAAGGAAATTCACACAGAACACTACTTTGAACTACTTAAGCACAACTTCTGAAGATAGTAATAACACTAAACATGCACAATATACCCACATCGAAATAAAGGCTATCAGAGAAAATACAGATTATGCAAAGGATGGATGAAATACACCATAGGGCATATTATATTACTCCAAAAAATGTGCACAGTATTACAATAGATAAGAGGCAAAAGTGCTATTACAAATCTCATAAAGAAGGCCAGAGCTCCAGCCCCTACCTTTCATAGAAGAGGAATTGAGATAGAAAAGAAGAATTGACTAACTCTTGATATCTCTCTAAATGAAACTTTTCATTTACAATATATAAGATGGGAAGAAGATAAGAAGATCATTTTTAACTATTTCCCAATTGCTTGTTCATTATGGTAAATGGTGTGAAGTGACATAAGTATATTGTAATATTTGTCTCACACTTCCCTATAATTTTTTTAAGGGGTGAGAGCCATACTCATTTAATACATCTCTTAATTATTTTGTAATCGACTCCCTTGGAGAAGACTTATTCCTTCAAATCTTTATTACATATTTGGATCTTTAAATCACTTATGCATCGGTCCCGGCTCATGATTCAAGTGGTGCCTATACTGGTCATTCTATTAAAATGAACTTTTGAATGCAGGTGAAAAAATTAAGTATTCATAGGTTCGCACTCCCACACGGAACTATGCATTAACGTTTTTACTGAAAAGACCAACCAAATGATCTTTTAAAAAGATCTGAGAATTTAAAATTTTTAGATAGGCTTCATAATTTCCCATACATGGTATTTGGCTTATCACCAATATTTTGTAACCTACTTTGAACTCGGAGATGATTTATTGCAAGATCTACATGGAGGCCAAGCACTTCTCTAGGGTCTCTCTCCCTTTGTAGCTTTTGGAAGCACGTTGGGATGACACTTGCATTTCTCGTGATATTTTTTCATTCCTACCATATATTAATGTGAAGAATTTTTCCTTGGATGGGTCACTTATAGTTGAATCCACATGTAAGTCTCGTGGGAGTTTGAAGCTTCCTCTCTTTTTTCTTTTCTAGAACGTGTGTCAAGATGACACTTGGCATTTCTCACGAGATCGCTTCCCTTTGAGTTGGCTTGTCCATGCTTTTTTTTATCGTTGATTCGACTGAGTCTTCCTTATTTGTAGTTGAAATCTCAACCCTAGTGGGATTCATATTTGCGGAATCTCGCATCTTATTGTTCAATTCAGTAGAGGAATCTACTTGTTATCTAATTTCGAAGGCAAGTGCAATTCAAATAACAATTTGGCGGCTCATGGGGAACATTAGCCATATAAATGGAAAGAACCCTTAATATCCTACTATTCATTGGGCCTATGACTATATTTTGATCTGATCTAAACCTTGATTCATAGTATTTTAAGTATCGTTTCTTTCTCCTAGAGCCGCTAGCTGATCCTTGCACCTTCATACTCTCATAAGGAAACTCTGTAACTTTGTTTTGTGAGAGTAGAAAATTGAAGAATCCACAAAGTCACCCCCTTGACTGATTTTAGTTTCTCTACATTTTTTGAAGTGAAGTTTACAACCATTACAGACAACTACAAATTCCCTTGTTGTGGACATTGGAGAGTCTGGTGCATTTTATGGAGTAATACAGACACAAGCTATATACAAAAGAGATAAATCATACATGCCTCAAATGAGTCATGCAGAGTGTGCACAAGCACTTATTCTATTAAAAGCAATCTACTCCTACTCCTAGGCTAACTAGACTTTAAGAATCTAAACAAAACCTAAAATAGGTAGGGAGAAATAACTTCCCTTCCTTATAAAGTGCAGCCATACAATTAATTTAGCAATAGATATGGCCTGTAATAAGAGTGAAAAATTACCTTTCACCCTTCCACCCATGGTATCAAAAAATAGAATGAATACCTCCTCAAGATGCTTATTTTTGGTTGGAGGCATCATAGCTGACCCATGGGGATTTGAAGATCATCCTCATGCTCTGAAGTGAGCATGACTAGTGTTGGATTTTCCATTGGCTCTGGTGTGGCCAAAATCTTGGTGGGGCGGGTTTCAACCTTCTGCATTTTCCCATCACTCTGAATTTCATCTTTTGGGATGAGGCTCTTTTACAGAACCTTCCTTAATGGTGTCATCCTTATTTCTTCCTCCTCCCATTTTTAGCATCTTTACTAGCAAATCCAGGCTCTTTGATTGAAAGCAAAAAGCTTTCAATGATACTTCTTTCTAGAGCCCCTGGATTTGATCCAGAGGAACTATCATGAGCAGCAGGAGTTATTTTTGTTGTGGGGTTGATGAAGCAGAAAAGGTTGTAATTTCCATGGGCTCTTCTTCATCGAGGCATCCCCCAAATTTGATAAGCAATCAAGCTTATCATCTTCCTACTCTATCAAGGTCTCCCCCTCTTGTATGATGGTTTTTGAGTCTACAAATTTTCCATCATGTGTAGCTTCATCTTGCAATATGAATCCCATTGGCCCAAACTCTTCCAGGAGCTCTACTTTGTGGGGAGGGAAAATGGAAGAAAGATTTTTAGCTTTCTTGAACACTCATTTTATGATACAAAACCCTAAGTTCACATTACTTCTCACCATATGCTCCTCTTATTTTGGATTTGGATTTGTTACTTGTTTGTATGGGGGCATAACTGTTTGAAAGGAAAGGGAGGGTGGAATGGATGGCTTGGAGATGGAGAAGGGAACTCAAATTTGGAGTGGTATGATATGGTGAAACCTAAGGTGGGATGGGAGATGAATAAAGATTCAGTGATTGACCCTCCCATTGACAAGGTTGTCTCATGCTTTACCCATATATTTCAATACCTTCAATCCACTGCATAAGTGGAGGCAATGTTTCTTCTAAAATCTAAGCTTCTCCTGTGAGCTATAGTGTCTCGGGAACAAGGCTGACCCATGGACAAGGTGCCTTGCATCCTGTTTTGAATGCCTCCATTTGTGCTATAGCCCAAGATTGAACCATGTTTGCCTCTATTTGTGTTATCTTCTCGAGTAGACCAACATCCTCTATTTGACTATAGTCACCAAATGTGCACTCGTGTCTTTGATTTCTCTCAAAGCCAAACTAGTCTTGGCTTTTCTCATCTGGGTCACCATAGTGACTTTGAAATTGGTTATGTTGCTAGTTTAGAGAAGGCATGGAGCTCATTAGATACTGATGATACTACTGAAAATGTGAATTCCATTGCGGGAATGAATTCATGAGTGCACAACTTCCTAGAATGGAGGAAATTGAGGGATGTGGAAAGAAAGATGAATGGAGGTGGATAAAAGAAGGGTATGCAATTTTAGGGAAGGGGTCGTTTGGGCCAAACAGAGTCACCAAATGTGTTTATACATGCCTCCAAAGGCTGAATTTCACCAAGAACACACTAACTGGATGAAATGTAATAATAAGATCCTTCGAGTCCCACCGGGTGTGCCAAGAAAACTATTGACGATTATCCTCACGGATGAATAGTCGATTTATAGGAAACCTTAGGTTAGTGGGATGTGAACCCTAAGGTGACCTCTAGATTTTAAAGAAGTCAAATCTTCTTTTAATGTGAGATGAGGATCAGAGAAAATAAACAAAACATAAAACTTAACAAGATCGATGCACCAAAAAAATGGAGTTAACTTAGAACAAAACTTCACGAAATAGGAAAAGGTGAGAAATGAAAATGGTGGACAAGATGCACCACATGCCAGAGGAAATTCACACAAAACACTACTTTGAACTACTTAAGCACAACTTTTGAAGATAGTAATAACATTAAACATGCATAGTATACCCACGTCGAAATAAAGGCTATCAAAGAAAATACAGATTATGCAAAGGATGGACGAAATGCACCACAGGCATATTATATTACTCCAAAAATGTGCACAATATTACAATAGATAAGAGGCAAAAGTGCTATTACAAATCTTAGAAAGAAGGCTAGAGCTCTAGGCCCCTGCCTTTCACAGAAGAGGAACTGAGATAGAAAAAAATTGCCTAACTCCCGATCTCTCTCTAAATGAAAGATTTTTAGTTACAATATATATGATGGGAAGAAGATAAGAAGATCATTTTTAACTATTTCCCAATTGCTTGTTCATTATGGTAAATGGTGTGAAGTGACAGAAGTAGATTGCGAGATTTGTCTCACACTTCCCTATGATTTGTTTTAAGGGGTGAGAGCCATACTCATTTAATACATCTCTTAATTATCTTGCAACCAACTCCCTTAGAGTGGACTTATTCCTTCAAATCTTTATTACATATTTGGATATTTAAATCACTTATGCATCGGGTCCTGGCTCATGATTCAAGTGGTGCCTATACTTTCATTCTATTAAAATGACCTTTGAATGCAGGTGAACAAATTAAGTATTCATAGGTTCACACTCTTCACATGGAACTATGCATTAACTTTTTCACTGAAAAGACCATCCGAATGACCCTTTGTCTTTGATATTTTAAAAATATCTGAGCATTTAAAACTTTTAGATAGGCTTCATAATTTCCCATACATGGTATTTGGCTTATCACCAATCTTTCACAACCTGCTTCGAACTCGGAGCTGATTTATTGTGAGATCTACGTGGAGGCCAAGTGCTTCTCTAGGGTCTCTGCTTCCTTTGTAGCTTTTGGAAGCACGTCAGCTGACACCTAGCATTGCTCACAATCTTTCCGCTTTCCTACCGTATATTAATGCAAAGAATTTTTTCTTAGATGGGTCACTTATAGTTGAATCCATGTGAAATTCTCACGGGAGTTTGAGGCTTCCGCTCTTTTCACTTTTTGGAACATGCGCCAGGCTGACACTTGACATTTCTCACAAGATTACTACTTCCCTTTTAGTTGGATTGTCCATGCTTAGTTTTTATCATTGAATCAGCTGATTCTACCTTCTATGTTGCCAAAATCTTGACCCCTAGCAAGATTTAGATCTCAGAATCTCAAATCTTACAATTCAATTCGGAGGAATCTTCTTGTTATCTAGTTTCAATGGGCGGAATAATTTGGATAACATGTTCCTCGATTGAAAAATAACATGTTATCGATCTCTTAGTTAACTTGAGAAAACTATAAATTTGTATTATTGTAAGATAAATGATATGTGAAAATGAACTCACTAATGTTATTGCATCTAGTATACGAGAAAAATGGCTTATATATTTTTTATAGATTTGTTTTTGAATCATGCTTTTCCTCTTCATCTAGAATTGATCTTCAACTTTGGCATGACATACTAGGACATGTGAATTTTATAAGTATGTCGAAAATGTCTCACCTAAACCTTGTAACAGTCTTCCTAAGATGAATTATGATAATTAAACATGTGAAAGTTACTTTTTTGGTAAACAACATGTTGAACCATTTCACAAACATCATGATTAAAATTCATCTCATCTATTAGAGTTGTTTCATAATGATGTCGAGGTCCACTTGAAGTTCCTTCTCTCAATGGAGATTTGTATGTTGTATGCTTTATTGATGATTTGTATAGGATGATGTGGTCTTATTTAATTAAGAAAATTTCTTATGTCTTGTATAAATTTCAAGATTTTAAATCCCTTATTGAAAATTCTTCTAATATGAAAATAACAAGAATTAGAAATGATAATGGAGGTGAGTATGTTAGTAATAATTTTGATGAGTGTTGTGTTTCATGTGGTATACAGAGAGAGATTTCTACTCCCTATTCCCTATAGAAAAGTGGCATAGAAGAAAGGAAAAATATAACTATTTCATATATGGCTAGGACTATGATGCATGCATCAAATGTGCCTAAATTTTTATGGGCAAAAGCAATGAATATGGTTTTCTATATCCTAAATAGATTTCCTACTAAATCTCTTCATCAAAGTACACCCCTGAGTTATGGACAAATAAAAAACCAGATATATCTCACTTAAGAATATTTGGTAGTCCTACTTTTATCTTTATTCCAAAATTTAAAAGGAAGAAAATTGATCTAACCTCTTATTCCTATATTTTTGTTGGTTATGGTTGTAGAAAAAACCTAGATTATGATTTTATGACCCTCTCAAACATAATATAGTTGAAAATAGGAATGTTCATGTCTTAGAAAATACATTCTATGAAACTTCTTGTGAACCCTCCTTTGTTTCTCTTGAAATAGAGCTTGATAATCCTTCTCCTAATAATATGAAAACAAAAGTTCAAGAGGATGAATATCCTGATCTAGATATGATGGATATTTAAGGGGAATCATCTCAAAATTGTTACATCCTAGAATTCCTAAATGGGCTTAATTGTTTTTAAAGACTCTCATCCCTGATAATTTGAGAAAGGTAACATGTAGGACCAGCTTTCTTATCATGCCTTAGTGACCGTAAATGAGGTTGAACCATAATCTTTTAAATAATTCAATCAATATGACAGATGGATCAATGTTATGGAAGATGAAGACAATGATTTAATTAAAAATAACACTTGGAAACTAGTCCCTCCTCCTTCTAAACAAAGCATTGTAGGATCTAAGTCATTGCATCAAATGAAGTATAAATTTGTAGAAGAAATTGATAAATTTAAGGAAAGATTAGTATCTCGTGGTTTCACTCAAAACCTAGTCTTGAATTTGTTGAAACTTTTGCTCCTATAACTAAAATGAGCACCTGTTAGGATTCTTCTAGCATTGGTTGCTCAATATGGTTGGGAGATTCATTAAATGGATGTTAAAAATGTATTTTTGTATTGTGACCTAAAATAATAAATCTACATATGTCAACCTAAAGGTTTTGAATAACTTGGTAAGACACTTTATGTGTGTAAACTGAAAAAATCCTTGTATGGTCTTAAACAAGCTCCTAGAGCTTGGTATGCTAAAATTAATAGTTTCCTTCATGATATTGGTTTCTCTAATCTGTTATTATGATAATGATTTATTTGTAAAGTTTGAAATTTTTGATGATCTTTTAATTACTGGTAGTGATAAGAATTTAATTTTTAGAATCAAAGAAATATTAAAACAACGCTTTTAAAATGACTTACTTAGGACTGTTAAATCATTTTTTTGGCATGGCTATATTTCATGATCATAAATCTATTATTGCATCTCAATCTCAGTATGCTACTAATTTACTTAAGATATTTAACATTATTGATTGTAAACCTATTACCATTCCTATTGAAGTTTGTGTGAAATTAGTTCCTAAACCTACATGTGCTAAATTTGATCCTACTTTGTACATACAACTATTTGGTGTATTAATTTATTTAACTATCAATAAGATAGATATCTCATATGTAGTAGGATTTGTTTCTATATTCATGCATGATCCTTATGAGGATGATTGGAAAATGGAAAAATATTTCTAAAATATGTTAAAGGAAAAATTAATTATGGTTTGTATTATTCTTCTTGTGATGATGCAAATTAATTTGATATTGTGATTATGACCATGCTCTTGATGTTATAGATAGAAAATCTACTTATGGATATGTTTTCAAGTTTGGTATAGGTGTCATCACTTGGAGTAGCAAGAAGCAACAATCATCTAAATCTATGTTCTTAATTACTGCATTTCATAAACTATAATCTTTGGCAATTTACATTGTGGATCTATAATTCATAACACTATACATCCTCTAAATTTTCTAACAATAACTTTTTACTCATGAATAAAATTGGCACATTTGTGTATAATAGATGGAACAACCTTAAGAGTGTGTAACCAAGGGATACCTAAAAATAGATCACCTAAGATAAGAGTGGAGGCCACTAAAAAGGTACCTTTATAATAACATATCCGACCATGATATATAGAATAATATGTCCATAGGAATAATTAGAATCATGTGTGATGTTATTTTTAGAATAGCTGAGAGAATGAAGTAGCTTGAGAGTACATAGATTATGCTTATTATGTGGATCAACCAAAAAACTATGTATGGAGACTTGACTAATAAATGCATGAATATATAGATTATATGAGACAAGAGTATCATCCATATCAAAGTCATCAAATGTAATAGCAGCTCTAGTAGAGGAGGTGTAAGAGAAAAGTACATATATTTTTCATGTAATGGGCGATCATAAGAAGGAAGAGGTGGTACCACATGATGATAATTATGCACTTTCAAAGTATATTTTTCAGTGTTATGATTAGGAAGTGGATCATTGAATATTTTCATCTTTGGATTATAATTTATAGGCATGTGATTCAACGTAGTAATCCCATTTAATTACATTTTTATGGATAAGATCTTGTATAACATGCTTAAGCTTAATACATTGATTAGTGAGGTGAACAATGCATCTATGATAGTCACAATAGGAATTAGCATAAAAACTATTACTATGAGGCTTGCTTGCATAAACGTAAAGCGGTGGAGGGAGAGACACGAGATTGTACTCAAGTAATTATTTACTCATAATAAGTGGAGCACAAGGTAAGTGAATGAATTTCCATCGTAGAGGTTGTAACTATATATGTAGGGATATGAAATTAATATTTTCCTTAGTAGTATTCTTATAGTCATTATTCATTCCCTTGAATGTATCTTTACTTTGAAATTTGGCACTAGGGGTAGTATTGGAATTAACAACTTACTAAATTTTATTCATATGTAGTAACATGGTGTCAAATTAGTTGAGTGAATGACATTTATTATTGAATGAGGGTAACCAATCAAATACAAATGTCTCTAAAAGGGGAAAGAATGGTTTTTGTGAATATATTTTGAAGTTCACTATCATCTAAGATGTTATTAATTTTAGTGAGCATATTCTTGTAGTATAAAACATAATCATTGATTTGATCATTGGACCCTTGTCAAATTCCGGACATTTGAAAATATGAAAATTCCAAATATTGATAAAAAGATATACAAGTATATGATTTTCCAAAGTAGTAAAATATCACATTTAATTTTTGGGGAGATCATAGAACCATTGTAAAGAAAATTCCTTGAGACTTCTAGTGAAGATATTTGTAAATTAGATATAAATACATGCATGGTTAAATCATGCCACATGGAATGATCAAAGGTTTTTAATGAGGTCACTATTGAAATAAGAAATATGAAGTTTGGGAATAATGAAACCAATAGGTAATGGATAATAATCCATTGCATGTGCAAGTGGGTTATGAAGCAACTGAGTAGAATCCATAGTTTGAGAAGTAATAATGCACCTTGTTATAATTGTAATATTTGAGCTTGTAAAGAATGAGTAGGGTTTTCAAGATCCTAAATACTAGAAGAAGAAACATGAGACCCACTAGAATTGTATGTACGTAAAATACTAGACATCGTGTTCACCAAATGTTTACACCTTTTTAAATATTTTTTAGATTGTTATGGAATACATAAGAACTAAACAGGAATGTAAAGTTCATTACAAGGGGTTATTATGATTAATTAACTTCCAAATTAACCGTAAAATGTCATAATATCATATTGGTACTTCAAAATGTTGTTTACAATATGTTAGAAGCTTTAAAACATAATGGAAGAGATGTACAAGTTAACTAAATGAGGTGATGCATGAGATATTTGAGTGCATGCAGAATAGGGAAAATGGGAGTAATGAGCTTGATATGCTTTGTTCTAAAAATTGTGTCTCGAAGCTACCTTGATATGGAAACATACAGAACTAACATGATCAATTATATAGTCCTAGACCAATTACACGAGACTTGGACCTTCTTGGAATCAGGTTATGTAAATTTTTGTACCCTTCAAAGTGGTGTGGATGTCAAAACCTAAGTGTCACACAATCCTAAAACCATATGAATGAAAATTACACCTTAACCATGCGTATAATACCGTATGAGAATATTAGTGTTTGTGTTAAAATGAAATTTGTGCACTACCTACATCATCACTACTTTGAAGAGGCATCAAACCACATGTATTTCTCCACCTATCATGTGATATCGAGATTAATGTACTTAGTTTACAACTTGAATCACTTTTACCATGTTTGATATGGTTGTACTCTTGCGAATACATTGAATAGGGATATTTGAGAGCATGGAAATAAGGTAATGTTAACTCCTTGACCTATTTAAGTGCTTCAAGACTATAATAGTTCCTACCCTAGTGGATTTGCATCATCTTTAGGAAGATCTAGGGAGCCTTGGGTTTCTTTTATGTGTATTTTTAATGATTGTGCCGAGTGATTTCCTAGATTATTATCAGGTTATTAAATGAGGTGATTTTAAAGTTCTTATATATGGATCTAAAGGTAATTTTTCATGTAAAGGCCAATCCTAGTGCAATTTAAATCAAATTTGGAAGATGTGTCCATCCAAGACCATATAGGTCGGTTAGGAATAGAAATCACATTATGAACTTATTGTATGATTTTGGACAGGGAGATGGTGGATGAAATAAGGAAGTTACATTATTATGGGTTGAGGTTAAGAATTGATTTTATGGATTTATATTCAAAATTTGATGACACATAAATGTGTAGGAATAAGCAATTTAGGAGAAACATAACAATATGTAATTATGAGAGGGGATAGGATGTAGGTTTTTTCTTAGCCAAAACATAAATTCATAGCCAACCATGTCAAAATTATAAACTACCAAATTGGAGTGTTTACATTAGAGCTCACAATAAATTTAATGATCTCAACAACCAACGATAAAATTCCTTCTAAGAAAATTATTTCCATGAATCATATAGAGAGATATCTAACATATAACATTCACACTTGCAAAAAGGGGCCAATACTTCTTATCTATCCTACATTATCTACTCATCCTCACACTATGATAGCTCTTCCTACATACAATTGTGTATTCTTAAGCTTCAAAATAGTAAAAAAACAAGGTCTTACCTCATTTATTTAAGGATATATGTATACACACTACACACACAGAGAAAGACATTAAGATTATATGTCTCAAAGGTATTCACTTCACTATGATGTCTACTAAATATTAATTATTAGAAACTATTATGTTGAAAGTAATTGTGCACTTTGGACTGCAATTGTGGTTATGACCGAAAGTAGTGACAACCACTTAGAATAGCCAAGGAAGTGCACACCCCTCCTTGTAAGTTCACATTGGGAGGACTTGGGTATTGTAACCTATGGTGGCATTGTTTTTTACTTGCCATGTGTATGGGTTAAAATACAACCTTACGCATGATTGGTTTCGTAAGCCTAAAATTACTCTATTTATAACATAACTCACAATCCCACTTAATTTTGGAAGGAATCCTATTTTTATTCATGATTCTTAGCTAGTATTTTTATTGGGCTGGGATTGTGGTGGCATATTATTTTAATGACTCCACTTGATTGGAGTAGTACCTTGAAACTTTTTAGGTGATTAGAATCTACCCATCCCCATTTATTTTTAATAGATGAATATTCAAATATATTTAATATAAGATCCTTAAAATTTTGGGATTTGGAATTGGTTCTCAAATCCTTCCAATGTACTGACAATAATTATTATTTACTTCTAACTATCCCCTCCTATTGATTATCAAAGATGTGCAAAAAAATAATGGTTTCATCCTTATTTATGTTATATATATATATATATATATATATATATATATATATATATATATATATGTCTTTGATTTATCCCTTACCTTTATGAGACCTTCATATGTATAGATAAGGGAAATTTACTAGTAAATATCCATTTTACTTTTTTAACTATAGAATTGCATTACCATAGGATGATTATATGGTGAGATTAAATATATAAGGTGAAGGGAAATCTTGAGAAATTCAATTGTTCCCAAATAGCACATAACCAAATCATATGGATCTTGTCTTCCTTCATTGCACTAAATGTGGTTAACCAATACTAAGATGACTATCACTTTTTGTGATTATAATTATATATCAAAGTGTTTGATTTTCTTCTCTAATTGGTTATATCAATTATCTTAGACATGTTGTAGAGTTTCATTTACATTCACTCCTTTAGTAGAAATGTTACAATAGATGAGTAGTTTTAGTCTTCTCTTATATTTGTATAGTTTTTAAGAAATATACAATCACCTATAATTTCATAGAGTGAATGTTTACTGTATATTTGTGACATTTTTGTATGCCCCACATTTTGGGTTTAACTTACTTGAATAATTTAAATTCATCATGAGTAGGATTAATTTTTATTTTTATTCATGCTAAATCGGGGTTGAACTTTTACTCTTTTACCATTCCTTTTAAATATATCCTTATACAAAGGGGGAATGTTTGATATTCAAATCATTTAAATAAGTGAAAGTGAAACCAAATAAGAGGGTTTTAGGCTCTGATTTTGAATTCTCGAATGCTTGCAATTGTGGTCACCGCCATAAACACACCATCGATCTTCTGATCCAGGCGGGAATATCTGCATTAATTTTGTATTGATCGCCTCCCCACCCCTTGGGTAGCTTATATAATGACCACCTCCTCGGGCCATGCATCTATTGATGCTGGTCTTAATGCAGGAGCTCTGGACAACAATGGCACCGAAAAGAGTGAGGAAATTCATTCTGAAGGTATTCGACGAGGTAAGGATTCTGATACTCCTTCCCCCGATATTGTGCTTGATTTACCTGCATTTGATAAAGCATGCAACTGGTTTGAATATTTTTCTCTTGTTGCTTACTTTGTGGGCCGAGTTCCCCCGGAAGGCATCCTCCGTCAATGGATTCATAACCATTGGCAACCCCACGGTGTCAAAGTTGAGGGAGTTCAGAATATGACCAAGGGTTTTTTCTGTTTCGCTTTGCTAATGTTGAGCATTACAAAGCTGTTGTCAACCATGGTCCCTGGTTTATTCGTAATACCCTTATGGTGTTTTCCCACTGGACTCGGGACTTTCAAGTCTCCGAGCAAGCCAAACTCAAGATTCCTATTTGGATTGAATTTCCAGGTCTACCATTGCCTCTATGGGGTTTTATTGACCAGCTTATCCAACCCTTGGGTCATCTCATCTGCCATGAACAACCCAAATTTTACTCAGCTCGACCCCAGAAATGGGTCTGTGTGGAAATTGATCTCTCAAAGGACCTTAAGGATACCCTCGACATCCAGGTGGGGGATACACGCTTTACACAGAAGGTGCTTTATATTAACCTACCCAACACCTGTTTCTGGTGCCAATCCACGATCATATGATCAAGGATTGTCCCCTCATGACACAAAGCTCATCGATGTTGTTGAGAAGCCCCCGACCGACCCTAAATCCAACACCCCCCCTTCTGATGGATGGACCACCGTCACTGGCCGTAAACCTTTGGCTCGCAATAAATCCCAAACTGCCACTTATAAACTAGTGAATGCCTCCACTTCTGCTCCTGTGAAGCCATCTACTGCATCCCTTCCCAAGCCCTCATCTGCCATCTCTCGGACTCCGCAAGCTATTATTGTCATCAGTTCCCACCCATCGGTGCCTATTTTTGCACACCCCTCACTTCCCGAACCCTCAAGCATCATGGATAACACTGCCGGTGGTTCGGCTACTCAGACAGAGAGAAAATCAGCCTTACACCATTCAAGAAGTCCCTCCCCTCCTTCTGATGAGGATTTTTCATAGAGACCTCACTAGCAGTTTGAGCTTGGAGACTATTTGCATGGGAATGCATGACAAGTCACTTTTTCTAACCATTTTGGAGTGTTAACAAGCCTCGAGGAGGAAACCATGCACCTTGATAGTTCTCCATGATAGTTTACTCATGGAATGTCAGGGGGCTCACTAATCTGACTCGCAGATATCTTGTCAGAGACAGTTGCAAGTATTTTACAAAGTTTCAAGTTTTGTGTTTACAGGAAGTCAAAATCACTGGCTTCCAGCTTTCTTCTACTATGTGTACCATCTGGCCTGGTTCTCTCTACCAGATGTCAGCACATGATAATGGTTGAGGTGGTGTTTTCACTCTTTTAAGTCCTGACCTCACCTCCAATATCATATCATGGGGCTCTGACCCCACCCATCGGGTGGTGTGGACCCTTTTTTATTTTGATGGTCATATTCTTGGGTTGGCAAACATTTATGCTTCCAATGATGCTTCGAGCGCTCTTCTTTTTGGCGGTGGTTGGCTGATCACTTGCCTTCTACTACCTAGCTTCTCTGTGGTGATTTCAACATGGTGGAATCTCCCAAGATAAATTGGGTCTAGCTTCCTATGCGTTGGTGTGCTGGGGAGCATGAAGCCTAGTTTTACTTGTGCAATAAGCTCTGTTTGTTTGATCCCAACCACCGCAAGCACTCAAATTCTACCACTCCATGGTTCACATGGTCTAACTTTCGAGCTGGCGATGACAGAGTGTATAAACGCCTTGACAGAGCTCTACTTTCAGAACAACAATGGTTCTCTTTTGATGCTTCACACAGCCTCCTAGTCTCGGTTGTGGATATTGCTTTGGTCTCTGACCATAAGCCTATTTTCTTTGGGCTCCAATGGAACTTTCAGTGTCCCAAGCCCAAATCCACTCAGTTCTACTTGAATACGTCTCATCTTTCTCATCCTAAGACTTTGGATTACATCAGACATATTTGGAATCTTGACCCAAGACCTATTGATGGGATTGGCTGGATTGATTGGTGGTCTCATGCCATCACTCGCACCACTGCTTTTCTTCAGCTTTATGGGAAGCAGGCTACTTTTTTCCAAAAAATGCTCATGAAGCCTCTCATATTGAATACTTGAGAGCTATTCAAGAGCTTAATTTGTCTCCCTTTAACACTCATATTCAAGTGCAAGCTGCTCATTGGAAGCATAAACTTCAGATTGAGGAGCACTATAAGGCTAGAGGAGCTCAAGTTCGTGCCAGACTTCACTGGCTCAGAATTGGTGATAGAGTCACTAAGGATTTTTTTGCTTCTCTTAAATCTAATCAAACTCTCACCAAAATCAAAGCAATCAAGGAAGGTAATCAAAGGCTTACCCTTTTACCTGACATTCTGCAAGCTTTTGTGCATCACTACCATGTTGTGTTCGCTGCCCAACCTGCTACTCCAGCTCGTGATGTTGCTCTCCTCCAATGCATTGAGGTTGTTCCCTACAAGCTTTCTGAAAGCCAATGTGTTTCCTGTGATCGGCCTCTCACACTTGATGATTTGAAGGAAGTTTCTCTTCAGATGGCTTCTGATAAAGCCCCTAGGGTTGATGGTTTTCCTTGTGAGTTCTACCAAGCTTTGTGGCCTACTGTTGGTCCGGATCTCTACCAGGTTTATCTGGAAGCTATGTCCTCCAACACTCTGGGAGCTTTGATCAACCAAGGCAACATCAAATTCATACCTAAGACTGGTGATCCAGAGCTTATCACCAACCAAGCCAATCACTCTGCTCAATGTCTCATACAAGATTATTTCCAAAGCTCTTGCTAACAGGCTTACAAACCTATTACCTTTGATCATCAGGAGTGAAAAAACTGGCTTTATTAAAAACAAATATATCTTGGACAACATTATTGTAGTTTGGGAAGGCATGGAATATGTGCACCATACTTCTTAGCCAGCTTTGTTTGTCAAAATTGATTTTGAGAAAGCTTATGATAGAGTTGAGTGGCCTTTCATTCTAGCCATGCTGCAGGCTATTGGCTTTGGACCTCGGTTCATCCACTCTATTAATATGCTCTTCCAAGATGTGGGTGCCTATATTACTATCAATGGTCAATAGTCTGAGTGGTTTTCTCTTCATCGTTCCATCCGACAAGGTTTCCCTCTTGCTCCTTCTCTTTATGTCATTGTTGCTGAAGGTCTCAGCTATTTTCTTGCTAATGTTGCTCATGTTGGTTTAGTCCAAGGCATTCATCTGCCTTCTTCTCCTCAGCAGCTGATTAATGGTCATTTCGCTGATGATTCTTTTCTCACCCTGGCTGAGTCTGAGGCTTCTGTTTCTAATGCTATGCAATGTCTTGATACCTTTTGTCTTGCTTCGGGTTCTACCATTCAATGGAAAAAAACCCAGTGCTACAGGCAGGTAGTGGGTCCCAAACCTCCTTGGCTAGAGGGATTTCAATGGCTCTGGATTGAACCTAGCATTCAGTTTAAATTTCTTGGCATCCCCTTTGCCTTCATGGCTTCCCCTGCTGACCTTTGGGACTATGTGATTCAACGAGTTGAAAAAAAAATCTCCTTTTGGCTCACCAAGCATTTATCTCTTGCTGGCAAATTTCAAGTTTGTTCCAAGGTTCTAGCTGCCACTCATGTCTACTATTCCTCCTATTGGGCTCCTTCTAAGGTTGCTTACCATTAGTTGGAAAAAATTCTATGTGAATTCCTTTGGGCCAACTCTAAAGGGAACCATGGTTTTCATAGGGTTGCTTGGGATGTTTGTTGTACGCCCAAAAACACCGCGGTCTTGGCCTTATCAACATACAATTGCAAGGGGTTTCTCTTACCACCAAATGGATAATTCACAGCCTTGAAGGTGAGGAATCTTGGAAAATTCTACTCAGGCATTGTATATCTCAAGGGTCTCCTCTTAATCGGAAGGCATGGCAGGGTTTGAACTACTATTCTTTATTGCTTTGCCCTGTTCCTATTAAAATTGGTGGTTCTTTTGTGGCTAAAAGTATTTGGAAAGCCTGGGAGCTCCTCAAACCCCACCTACTTTGGCAAGGTGATGGTTTCCAAAATGGGCTCTCTCTCAACTCTCTCAGCTTATGGTGGAATCCAGTTTTTCAATATCAGGACAAACCTCTTGCTCTTTCAGTGCAGTTTAAGGGTATGCGTCTTTTCAGAAAAGGAGTTAAGTTTATTCAGGACCTTTTTTGTTCACCACCAGGGATTGGCTTCCATGGATCAACCTGAAAGCTAAATTTTCTCTTCATGACAATGATAAACAAGCCATTTTTCTAATTCAAGAGCTCATACCTGGTGATTATTTGCATAAAATTGGGGTTCATACTGCACAGTGCCCATGGTGGTTTGACTGGCATTGGCCCTGCCACCCCCTTCAGAAATTACAAACCTCGAGTGGGTTACAAGCTTCTTGCTCAGAAGCAGCTCCCTTTCAATAAGCTCAATGCTCGTTGGAGCTTGCATTCCACCCGTTTTGGTTGGAAGCAATGCTTTCAGGTTGTTTGGGCCATTCCTATAGAGCCCAAAGTTGCTCACTTCCTTTGGTGTATTCTCCACCAAGGGCTTCCTATGGGCAAACGTCTCATTCTTATGGGAGCTCCTCCATTGTGCTGCCCTTTCTGCAACCACATTGAGACTCTTCTTCATCTCTTTTGGTTCTGCCCCCATGCTCAGTCTGCCTGTGCTGGATTCATACCCTTTTTCAACCTTTTCTGCCCACGTTCTTTACATGGAAAATGGTTCTTCTGGGGGACTCGGCCTTTGTTCCTACAAAATTTTACAACATTTGGCATTCTTTTAGAGCTACTATTTTATATCACATCTGGAAAACTAGAAACTCAGCTATTTTTAACAAGGAGACTGTGGATAGAACTTTTGTTATTTCTAACAAACTTGTTATCTCCAATGTCTCACTTCAAATCCAAGTTCAAGCGGAAAAAGTCCGCATTGAGGTGGAACAACTGTAGACCCTACTGGATCATTGGGGGAGCACCCTGCACTGTCAGTCATGTTCCACCTGATTCTCCTCATCACCACTCCCACTCACAAGGTCGCCACTCCCATTCCCGTGGGCGGCAGAGCACCTCCCCTCATCGGTAGGGTCCTTCTCCGCCTCCATCTCGGCTCCTCCCGCCCAGGGGTGTTTGGGCTAGGTGGTGGCGGTTCTGGGTGGCAGGCACCTGATCACTCCAAGTTTCCTCGGCTCTCCTTAGCCATATCGCCCAACCAGCAGGGCAATGAGGAGGAACAACCACGGGCCGAAAACTAGGAACCGATTCATCGATGCCCCCACCAACCCTCCTGGTGGGTGGGGTGACCGTCCAAGATCCCCCACAATCACCTCCTACCTCCATGTTCATCGCTACTTTTTTTATTGATAAGCTTATCTTGATATGATTATGTAATATGTGCCACTCGCCTTTTTGGCTCTTTTACTAGTTTTAGCATTGTAAATTATTTTTATGCTCCGACTTTTTTTTATTGATAAGTTTATCTTGATATGATTCTTTGTATAATATGTGCCACTCGTAACCTTTTAATGGCTAATTTTACTCGCATGTGTTATATCTCTTTGGTGTGATCTTTTCCACCCGATTTTGTATGATTAGCATTGTACATTTCATCATTATTATATGGATATGCTTTTCAATCAAAAAATCATTTAAATAAGTCATCTGAATTTTTTGTATTACATTTTTGTATAACATGTTTAGGAAATTTTGGACTAACATACTTCTTTGTATATAATTGTAACAAAAAAATTGTTTGTCTCATTAATTGTAGATCTCTTGAGTGTCATTTATCTTTCAAATTGTGACATGTATGCATGGTATATATAGTATAGACAAATATATCATGTATATGTTATATCTCTTTGTGGAATATAATCGTGTATCTTTACAATCTTCATTTATTACCTCGTGATAGTAAGTCAGTATGATATGTATACTTTAGGCGTGATTGTGTTGAGTTCTATTGGACTTATAAGAGGAATGTGATGTATTTTTCTTGGAAATCATATTTTGATTGATACTATGGTAAATTTGTACATGATTTTATGACATTATTGATTATGATCATAAGAAATATTTTCATCATCTCCTTTTGATGAAATAGAGTAGACTTACATAAAATTCATTATAGCATGCAACACATTTGTAAATGCTAGTATGCTATTTAAATTCATTATATAATTAAGTTTTAATTTTTTCACCTTGTTTTATTTATTTTTTTGATATTTTAACATTGGTTTATTTTGATTTTATGTGGGGGATACATGATATTTTCCTAAATAATAAGTGGAAAAATTCCTTGATAAATGAATGGAATTCATGTCACTACTTGGGTTCCTATTCGGTATATGCTCCAGAAGTGGAACTAGCGGTAATTTGGACATTGGATATGGTTGTGGAGGTTTTAATGATACTATAGTTGAGGGTGATGTTACTCAAAAACGTGAAAGGGATAAGAAATTGGGGAATGAAGATGAGGACCTTAAAGTTTGGGGTTGAAATTGAGTATTATGACTTTGTATTGAAGATTTTGACCCTAATATTGTATGGGGTCAATTGTGAATCTATAGCTATTTTTATTATAATATTGTTATCAATTTTTATTAATTATTTTTGGTTTGATTATCATGTTTAATTTATTATTGTTTCCTTAATTTTTTCTATTTTTATTCTATTTTCTACTTAACTTAATATTCATTTGTTATGTATATCGTTAAAATTGACATTACCATCAACATTTTGTAACTAGATTTATTTAATATAATAATATAATTTAAAAATGAATTTCAATTTTTTTAATTATCATTATATGACTAAAGTTGTAAAATAAGTTGGATCTAAGTTGCAATCGAAGTCATAGTCAAAATTGAAGGCATGCCTAAGCCACACTAAAGTTGTAAATAAGGACATAATTAAGTCACAATTGTAGATCAACTAAAGTCACAACTAGTATTACAATTTAAGTTGGATTCGGTGTCACAATTTTAGTCACAACTAATGTCACAATTAAAGTTGGATGTAGTGTTGTAATTTAAGTCAAGATTACGATCGCAATTAACGTTGGAATTAAGTTGCACGTAGTGTCAATTTTTAAGTCACACGTAGGGTCGATGTAAAGATGATGCTAAAGGCCCTTATTAAATAGGGTATTAATTCATACCAAATTCATGAATTAATTCACAAATAAAGTTTCCATTCAAGTAAACTTAATGTCCCAATTTAATCACCCTAACATCATGCTACCGTCACTTAAGGGTGGCATTAGGGTGTCTTTAGTGTGACTTTATAATTTATGTCATTTAACTTGTAATTTAAGTCGTTGATAAATCATGTTCACAACTTTAAATTTGACTTTAGGGTAGCTAATTGGAATTAAAAAAAACATAATTGATAGCTTAAGAGTGACTTATAGATGACTTAATAACAAATTAAATTATGAATGATTTTAGTTAAAGTGTTATAGTGTGTACATGGTTAATTTAGTAATAAGGAAGAAGGTTAATTTACTATTTTTTTACAATAGGATTTTTCAAATTGAAAATATTATGTATATTGTGTGTGTGTTTATTTTTTGTTATATAGTGTAAGATTTCATTAGCATTTATTTTCTTCTATAATTTATTGGTACTTTTCTCTTCAAATTCAATCCAGAACCTATTCGACAACCTGTTGACCTCCAATAGTCATAAATTTTTTTAAAATGGGATTAGGATCACACCGAGGAAAGGAAAGGAGGTTTAAATTAATATCGACTAAAAATGTACACTCCACACATTTCAAACATGGGAGGTTAAATATTGATGGAGTTAAGGAGGTAGCGAATTGAGGGATACATGAAAATGGACATGGGCCACTCTAAGTCAATAATTTACATCAATAAAACTATAATTTAAACCAATAATAGGTAAACATATCAACACTTATGTAATATAGTTGTTATTATATACATAGGGGCCATTTTTAAGTATATGTACCTTGAAAAAATAAACAATATGAAAATTAATCCTTCTTAAACTCAATAATGACCATCTCGAATGAGATAAGGGGAAGTCGATAGGGATAACATAGTTGGCTAAGGACTTTGGGTTCTTCCCATATATGTACCGAGGTTAATTCTCTCTACCTCGATGTACCCTAGGAGGTTGGATGGTGTGGGCCTAGTCACCTCCCCAAGGATTAGTGGGTCCACCGGGGCCTTCGCATGTCGGAGCTCACTTCATTAGTCACAATGGCAGTCCTAGGTTGGTTCCCAATACCTAGGTTATAAAAAAGATAACGGAAATATTTGACATATTATGAACAATATATATATATATATATATATATATATATATATATATATATATATATATATCAACTTAGAGACGTTAATTTTATAAAAATATAACTTGTGGGCTTATTTGATAATATACCCTTCCATTTAATTACTAGCACTTGCATGAAAAGGAGGTACAATGTTACATCGATAGTTAAAATATAAGGGGTTGTAGATTCATTGAAGCAATTTGAATATGTATTGAAGGGGTATGTCGACATGGGTAGTAAGTCACGTAAGGTTTGTAAGGTCATCATATCCATTCCAAGATGCACTTTGTAGAGGGATAAACAACCATTATGTTTGTGAGAGGGGAATATCCAATGCGAATTCACCCCAAGTGACACTTGGGGAGTGTAATATATTATTGTGGACTAGGATAACCATCCAAGGTAAGATTGATTTGTTGATTAAATGTATTTGTAGAGTCGTAGAAGTAATTACAAGGTGCACTAAGGCCGTAGCATTGAGCATGTTCATTATCACTACTTTTGCGACATTGGTGGCATCACGCGGGAATCAACCAAACTAAACATGGAGGATAGGGTGTCACAATTATTAGCATACTATATTAAATAGGACCACCTCCTTTGAGGTGAGAACCCTATTAGCACAAGGATCTAGATAAACCATGACCATGTTAAAATCTTCATGTCTCGTTTCGAGATGGAACATTGGGGTTGTGTGGTGAGTTGTTTATTTGTGAGTCAAACATTATAACAAATAGGTTGTAATGATTTAAAAAAATTAAGGTCATAATATTTACTTAAACCACAAATTGACATAATTAAAACATTTAATATTAGTAAGAGGGACACTTTCATTAAGGTGTCACCATTCTAGGCATACTGTGTTTGTGAAAGGGCCACGACTACTATGGCATCACCCTTATTAGTGTAAGGTTCGTGATATTTTAGAATTTTACATATTACCACGTATCAAACCAACTAAACAATGTGGGATTAATTTTTCAACAAGTCAAACTAATATAAATGTCTTATCAAGTACCTTAATTTGATGTTTTAATATGATATAAATGTAGTTTAGATTTACAAGTTAATTAACCCAAGATGAAATCCCAAGAAGAAATATAATATCTTTACTAGGGACAAATGAACTTCAACTTGAGAGAGGCTTATTAAATTAAAAGGTATCCTTTCCAGTATGAAGCCCGATTTGAGAGGCATCCTTTCCTCCATAACAAAACTAGCAATATTGTGGTTGTTTTTCATTTTGGATGTGTTGTTCTTCATGAAACTCATTTGTTACTCTTGAAATATAGGATTTGGTTGGTGTATTTAATGTATAATATCATTAAAGTTACAACCAAGGATAAAGCAACACATCAATTTTGAATTTTTTGAATTTGTGTGGACGTCCATGGGATGGATTTCACTATTTTCTTCAATTTTAATCTCTCTTAAGGTTTCATTTATTCATTATTTAAATATGGTAAATGTTTTAGTTGAAATTAGTGCGAATGGATAAAATGGGTATTGTTTTGAAATAATTATTTTTTAATATAAAATTTTCATTCTTTTAAAAGATGATGATGTAGTTTTATTAAAAATGTAATTTATTGATAATAATTAAAATAAGAAAATGACATTTTAAAAATAGAAACGTCCTTTACAAATTTATAATGTGAGGTATATTCTTTTATGAATACAAGATAATCTATAGTATATAAGATTATATTGTGTTTTTATATAAGAGGCACTTAAATGAGCTTCCAGATATATCATATCTTAAGTACAATCTAAGTTGTGATCTCATTAATATTAAATGAGTATTTTTATTTTATAAATTTATAAAACAAAAATATTGTCAAGACATAAATACTATTATTTATGTCATCTATAAAAATATTTTATAATATTTATTAAAATTAATAATAAAAATTATTTCAATAATATTACAAGGAAATTAGATATTGTAATGTTCACTAAATTAATTCAGACTTAAAACATGAAATAACACAATGTATGTGTGATAATGTTTATATTTGAGGAAAGAAATAGTTAAGAATGTAATTATAAGATGGTCATGTGGTCTTTATCTTCAAGGGTGTCTCTAATGCTCTAGATGATAAGGCAAGATGGTCATAAGGGTTCTTGTTTCATGGGGTGTCCCAAGGATTAAACTTGGCTTTGAAATACACTAGCTTAGTAAACTTGAGACTCACACTAGAGTTTGGATAACAACTTTAATGTGGGTTTCTACTTCAAACTAGAACATTGGTTTCATCCATATAAATGAAATTAATAAATAATTGATTTAAAATTTTCTCTAAAACTAATTTTCAATAAAAATTTGTTATAATTAGTTGATATGCTATGCTATTTATGGGGGAATGTAGGTAGGGGTAGTCATCCCGAGAGATTTTCAGCTACTAGAAAATTACATGATGCCAAAATAGTTGAATGTCATACTTTTCCCTGAACAATGCGTGAATAGTAATAGTTAATGCGAATAGTGAAAATTGAGATGTGTATTTGTTGAATTGATTGCCAACACATATTATTTGGATTTGGCTCATCTACTATCAATACATTGTCTTACAAATAGGTCTATTAAAGAAAGTCCAATTACTCTAATATTTGCTCTCAAATGTGCCTTGCCTCATTATAAATGCAATCCCTAACATCTAGAATTTTATCTTGATTAGCAACATACTATGATTCTTGACCACATATGTGTCTTAGGGTTTCAATTTTAAAAGGAATTTATTGCCAAAAACTTAGAAGATTACCATGCATTCTACTATGGTGTATACCTTGCAAGTACTATCCATTGTTCCTTCCATAATAGTAAATTGACATTTAGTTTATGATATTCAATTTCAACCACCTCTAATTATAAGGAAAATACCAGTCCTAAATTTTTATTGGCAATTAGGAACAATGATGATTTGGTAAACTTTCTCCTCCATACTGATTTAATGTAAATTCCTTGATTCTATAGGGTCATAACGATGGAAGATTATCTTAATCTATTAGTTTCTCGGCTAATTGAAGCAATATCAAGAATATCCATCAATAAATGATAAATAATTATAAATAATGAAATGAAACACTAGAAAATAGGATAAATAGGATGACTTAGCTGATATCCTACTTTGTGTGATGATTTGTGTTTGTTTGATGACTAAAACATACTAGAAATGACCTGATAGAGCCTCAATGTTGAAACTATGTTTTGAATTACTGCATGGACCAAAGAAAATGGTGTGAACCAAAGTTTACCTCTGTTATGGACCTTTTTTCACTCTTGTCCCTTCGATCCTTTAATCCTTATACTTTATGGGTTTGTTCATTGTCTTTTGATATATTTTTATATGAAATGTGGACCTTCAAAATTGTGTGATGCTTGTTGTGTAATTGATTGATCCTTCAAAACCTTAGATAGCCAAGAATTTCTGCAAAACTAATATTAGGTGAGTTGTAGACACCCTTGTGCATCACCAATGTCACCACTACTCTAAAGAGGGATCAAACCACATGTCCTTTTCTCTTAACATGTGATCTCTAGAATATATGCAACCAAATATATAGCCATGATCTTGCAACAATGAGATTGTACTTGCAATTTTTATTTAGATTTTACATAGAATGATGGTTTGTTATTTTTTTATAGATCTGAGTGGATGAAAACCCTAGAAATAATATGTAGATTTTATGAAGCTCAATGGAGTCTTGGAATGACTTTTCTTGTGTTTTTAATGTTCCCTCCTTATGAGGCCACTACAAATGCAAGATCTTTTAAACTCTTGAATGAAAGAGAACATCCTCATTAGAATGAGACAAAAATAGGAATCTTACCCATTCTTCTTTATATGAAAAATGTAACCAAAATTAAATACTAACCCATAAGCATACCTAGTGTGACTTATTTACAATAATACTCAGAATGAATTTTATGAATAACATTCTTTACGATGAAAATGAAAATGACCACAATAAAAACTAAATTTATTATGGTAAAACTAGATTTATTATGTTACCAATGAGTGACCTTGGTTAAAAATGAATTTATTGTGTTTAATTTTATTAATGATAAAAAATGATTTTGCTACAATAAATACTATTGATGGCAAAAATTAACTTTTACTACGATATTACTATTCAAGGTAAAAATTGACTATATCGTGGTAAATATTGTTCACAATAAATACAAAGTTACCCTTTAAGTAATTTTGGGTGGTCAGGAATACCACTCCATAATATCCACCAACAAGGAATGGTCCTAGAAAGGAACCAAAATTTCAACACAAATCCATCACTAAAATAATCTTTCACTAGGAAATCCTCATGCTATGATTGTTTTGGAAATGCACAACTTTTAGTTTGGTGGTATAAATCTTGAAAACATGCAAAATTCATGACACAAGAGTAACATAGAATAAAATATGATGACTTGAAATCATAAATGAAATATAACCAATAATTATATTATTATTAAAGTATTGTTATAATCTCACCCAAGAACCACGTTGAGTGTTACCATTTCCACTCATTTTTCCAATAGTATTTCTAGGATAAAATTCACAAATACATCTCTCAATAGATTATTTGACACACCTACACAATGATATGGAATATTTACTTCTTTCATATACTAATATTCACAATCTTCTTATGTGTTAAATGAGGGAGGTGACATCTCTATCATAAGATAGGATAAGAAATCTCTTTTATCCAATCATATTAAATCTTATCTTTACATGTAGGATTATATCTTAGGATATGATAAGCCTTATCACTTACACGTGGAATTTTACCCTTTCTAGACTTTATCTCTAAAAATAAATAAAATATTTAAAATATATATGACATAACTCCTTTTTCATAATTACAAATGTAATATATCTAATTTATGACCATGTAGACCCTACTTACCTACTTACCATGATCTTTGAAACTTTTATATTACCATTAAAATTTATGAAAAATATTTATTTTTTACCTTTGATGCTTTCACAAGGTTCCCCTAATTTACTTTGAATGTTACCATAGAATATTTACTATTTATATTCTACCTTGCATGTTTCAATTTACTAGCATGCGTCATTACTTCTAGTAGAAACTACTACTAACTACACTTAACATAATATTAATAATATATACATTAATGAAATAAAAAATTTGGAGGAAAATTATAGTGTTAATAGTTTTCACCTAGGTTCTCAAAGATAGGGATCCTTAATAAGACTAACCACATTGTATATATACAAAGGTTATCAATGGATGTTAGTGTCATAATTATAAAGTATAGTAACCACTAATCATATGATAGTTATAGGTATCCAAATCCTACGTAACTAAGATAAAGATAGGTATCCTGCGTAGGATTCCAAAATAATAGTGGGTAACCAAGTGGGTGGATAAATCCTAGGGGTGTAATATTAATAAGACAAAGAAATGGATCAAACAAAGTATACATCTAATATAATTTATAGCAATGAATAACCAAAATACAACATGAATATAAAAATAAGAGACGAAAGAGGTTATAAATACTTGTTTATTACATTTATATGACTGATGAAACACAATCCTCCCTAGTGACAACAAAAATGAGATAGAATCACTATGGGTGGAGAAGGAGAAATATTAACAAGAAGATCTCATGTACTAACTTATTAAGGCAACTCAAATGCAAAATAAGTATACTTCAAGACTCCAAAGTCATTCAATATCATTGTGAAATAATGCGATTAAGAACAATTTTCAATATAAAAAGTGATAGAAAAATAGTTGTATTGATTTTAAGTGGTGAAAATAAAAAGAAAACATAAGCATATATCATAGAGAGTTCATTAGCTAGGTAGTATCCTAAAGACCTTCAATCATATTGAGGTAATTAAAATTTATAAAATTAAATTCAATATATCGGTAGACATGAGGGGGTTAAAGGGTTTAATTTATTAATATTTTGAATTAGGTATTAAGGGTAGGTTAAAGAGGTGAGCTAAAGGATAGGGAGGTTTAATTTTAATATAAAAATAAAACAATTTGAACCCTAATTGTTTAAATTAAATACCTTAAAATTTTTAAAGGAGTGTGGTCATAAATTAAATTGAATCTCTTGTTGAATAAGGAAATCTCAATTAAGATATTCTTAACCAATAAATAATAATATTTTACAAAACTAGGATTGAGTATGTTTTTCAACACAAGTGATATTGTTTCATCATCTTAATTATTTGAAGAACTATTGATAAATGGTTAAATCTTTACATGTATAAGGTAATTAGTGATAGGTCTTGAAAGGATTCAAACTCTATTTCGAGAGAAAATACGTATTAATAAAATAATAATTGAGCTAGAAACATGATATATTTTTTATTTAGTATATTAGGGTATAAATAAAAAGGGGTAAATAAAATTGTAATGGAAAAATGGGTAAGGTACATGGAAAAAATAGGTTATATTTTCATTAAAATAATATAACATGATGGGATATTATCAATTGAATAATTAGAGTTAAAAACTATCATTACGAGTATTCTTTAATATGGTTCAACAAATGTGGTAGACCATACTTTTACTAAGTAAACCCACATTGGCATTTATATACCTAATGTCACCACCCATGGCTTATGGCATTGCCTTGGGGTAGATCTTAAGGCCATGGTGATAAATATGGGGAAGGGAGGCTAAGAAGTAAATGAAGGTGAATGAAGAGGGTCTAGAGTGACCAAAAAGGGATAATAACTTGCAATAAGAAGTGGGTAAACATATTAGGACAAGTAGACATAATGAGTGTAATGTATGACCAAATGGAATAAATAAGAAAATGATAGGGTGACTAAGGAAAATAATGACATATCTCAAATGATGTGATCTAGCTTACATGATCATTTTGATCATACCCCAATCCCGATAGGCCCCTTAAGGCACCCGCCGAGAGGAGAATGCATCAGCCCCTACATAAAATAAATGGTTAGGAAGCATAAAGATATTATTTATACATATTCCTGACCAAAGATCATCACATGTCACAATAGTGAAGCATGAGATGGTCTTCGATATAAGATCTACGGATCACAAAATTAAAAGAAATGTTGAAAGTAAATATGAAATGAAATTGTTGTAAAGAAAAATTGAATCCCAAATGAAATATAAATACCTCATACTATCTATCAATGTATTTTTTCTTTCTTGTGATGGGTGAAATAGCTATTTATAACCACAGATAACAAAGACTAAAAGGAAACACTAGATGATAATCGGATAATAAGATAAAATCACCTAACTAGAAGGTCATGGGGATGATAGTTGCATGGGGTTCACTTAGTAAAATTATGGTATAGCACATTCGTTCGAAAGGTATTAAATAAAACCCTTAATGTTAGTTTTTATCTCTAATTATTAAATTTATAATACCCCTCATGTTATATTATTACAATAAAAATACCCCCTATTTTTTCCACGTACCTTACCCATTTTTCCATGGCAATTTTATTTACCACTTTTAATTTCAAACTTGATATATAAAAAAAAGAAATTATATCATGTTTCCCACTTAATTATTATTTTATTAATATGTCTTTACTCTAGAAAGATAATTTTAATCCATTCAAGACCTATTACCAATTACCTTAATGCAAATATTTAATCATTTATCAATATTTATTTAAATAATTAAGATGGTGAAACAATATTATTTGTGTTGAAAATCTTACTCTTTCCTAGTTTTCTACTATCTTATTATATCTTGGTTAAGAAGCTCCTAATTGATATTTCCTTTTTCAAAGAGATATTATAATTTTACTTTATGACCACACTCCTTTTGGAAATTTAAGGTATTTATTTTGAAAATTAGGGTTAAAATCTTTTAGTTTTATATTACAATCAACCCTACCTCTCATTTGGTCCACCTCTCTAACCTACCCCTAATACATAATTCAAAATTTTAATAAATTAAACCATTTCACCCTCTAATGTCTAACGGTATATTAAATTTTATTTTATCAATTTTAATTACCTCATTATGAATGAATGTGTTAGGATATTTCATAGATAATAAATCCCCCGTGGATAGTTGAGCATCAAAAATGATGGGAAAAGGGGGATTTTCATAAAACGATTATAGATAGAAGTGTAATATGTCAAAATTATTGATACACTGCCATAACATAGTGGCATTTACATAAAAAAATTAGGGTTTTTAGTTAGAAGATATGAAGGTTTGAATATTGAAGGAAATCACGATGATATTAGTTATAGGAATTATGATAAATATTAAAGGTAGAAAATCATTTGTCACTTTGATAATTTGAGATTAAGAGATGTTGAGATCTAACATAATACAAATCAAGAAATTTTAGTGATGATAAATAGAGTACAAGGTGATGGATGAGGTGGTCGAGACGGTGCATGTGGGGGTATGAATCCCATGGTAGGTTTTGTTTTTAAATTAGGAATGAGTTAATAATAGAAAATTAGACAATATATGTCAAGGACAATTTAGCTTGTTAAACTTTCCCCAAAGATAGTAAAAATGTAGCTCAAGTCAAGGTTTAGGTGGGTTTGGAAGAATTTTGAATTTTGAGGTTGTTAGGTCAAATTTTTGTAGTTTATGCAAAATTCTTTTGGGACCTTGAAATAGATGTCACCATCCATGGTAGGATGGTTGTTTATAGCATTTATGATGGTCTTTTTATAGATTGATATTATCTATCATGGCTAATGGAGTTTCGTCAAGATGGTTGATAGTGTAAGGGATGAGAAGTTTTTAAAGGGCGATGGCATTAACCTAGTAGGGTCGATGTAGTATAGAGTTGTGAAATTTTGATGGCTTAGATGTATTTTGATTATGGATTTGGACTAATATCTGATGGTTTCATTTTTATATTTTGTAGGTTCTGCATAGAATTTGACTATAGAGATCAATGGATGTAGTGTGGTTCCCGGAGTTATTTAGGGGTTATGTGCATAGACAATTACACAACTATATATGGCCTCAAATTCAAAGGTATTATGGAGATGGTGTAGGTCCCATTGAATTTATATTTGATATAGATGTTTTTGATTCATTGGGAGTTTAAGTCTAACACTTTTAGGTGGAGGCATTTGGATCACGGAGGATTCATTAGCTAGGTAATATCCTAACATTCATTCATATTGAGATAATTAAAATTGATAAAACTATAATCAATATATTAATAGAAATGAGGGGGTTAAAGGTTTTAAATCTATTAATATTTTGAATCGTATTGGGGGTAGGTTAGAGAGGTGGGATAAATGATATGGAGGTTTAATTTAATATAATACTAAAAATTTGAACCCTAGTTGTTAAAAATAAATACCTTAAAATTGTAAAAGGAGTGTGGTCATAAAATTAAATTATAATCTCTTTTTGAATAAGGAAATCTCAATTAATATATTCTTAACCAATAAATAATAATATTGTAGAAAACTAGGATTGAGTATGATTTTCAACACAAGTGATATTATTTCACCATCTTAATTATTTGAATAACTATTGATAAATGATTAAAGCTTAACATTTATAAGGTAATTAGTAATAGGTCTTGAATGGCTTCAAACTCTCTTTCGAGAGAAAATGCATATTAAGAAAATAATAATTGAGTGAGAAACATGATATATTTTATGTTTGATATATTAGGGTAGAAATAAAAAGGGGTAAATAAAATTGTAATGGAAAAATGGGTAAGTAAGGTACATGGAAAAATAGGGGCTATTTTCATTCTAATAATATAATGGGAGGGGGTATTATCAATTAAATAATTAGAGGTAAAAACTAACATTAAGGGTATTCTTTAATACCCTTCAAATGAACATGTTATACCATACTTTTACTAAGTGAACCCCCATGGTGTGGATAGACTATTGATGTTACAATGACGCTATAGGTTGTTCATGTGTAATTCTAGGATATTTATTTAGGGAGTATACATGTTTTTTATGTTCCAATGGATGCAATAAATATGAGGGAATTGACGCAATGGTCCATGAGTAGTGATGATTATCATATGGGAATATTGATGATTTGATTGAGTGTTATGTTTATTGCATAGATTCTAGATATTTAGGAGGAAATTATTGGGACGGTTGTGGAGAGAGTCTTGTGCCACAAGGTAGATGGAGAACTACTAATTTTTGTACTAATAGAATGCAAGGGTGTGTTGGAGGCTAGGACATAGTTCAGGTTTAGGGATAACCACATGTGTGCCACTTTGATACATGATTTGTAAAAGATTTAGGTCGGGAAGAAGAGAATAGTAGGGCCCGTAATAGCTTTTATCTTATATATATGAGTGGTTACTTATGTATAGGCCTATGGGTACACCATTATATGTATCATTAGATTCTATAGGAATTTATAGTGGGATAGAGGCCAAATAGTGAGGCCATCAGGTTGGTTTTAGGATATTTCCACATATTAGGGAGGACCATATAATATGAGATCCCTATAGAGATACAAGGTTGAGCAATGAACCAACTGGTCAATGTTAATGGTAGACGAGGGGACCTTAGATATTATAGGGTATTACATGTGGTTGGTGGAAAATAGTAGATATAGTAACATTGAATTTTTTTGCATCAATATCACATGATATGGCTACCTCGCTTGAGTATTAACCACGACATGTTAGAGAGAGGAGGAAGAGTGGGATTGGTGGTAAGAATACCACCATTATAACCATGCCAATTGAAGTGTTCCCCATATATAGTTGGTAGTTGAGAATGAAATAATGGAGGTGGTGCAAATGGGAATCAAATAGTAGAGGTAGAGGAAAATCATAAGAGACATATTTCCAAAGAGGAGGAGATAGTAAAGAGGCCTTAGGGATGACACTATGATTGGTGATTATGAATTCCCATGGGGATACCTATCACATATAGGTTCCCAGATAACAACATATATGACTAGTCGGCCATCAAAGAGAGTGTAGGTGTGGCGGAAAACATAAATTATTTTAATTCTTAGAGATAGGTGGGAATTATTTCTAGGAGAAAATTATTATTATTACATCATAGATGTTGGATTTGAATAGATCTTGTTGATTTGATATCTGCTATATAAGATGTGTGGGGTATTTTTTTATAGAGTGGACCACAACTAAGTGGAGCTTGATGGTTAAGGGATCACATTATGATATTTTGGATGAGATTCTAGACCTAATAGATATGATTTTCATAGTGGATCTAACTTCAAAGACATCTAGAGACTTAGTGAGTGTATTTAGGCTTGTAGGATATAAATCTCATGATATTTAGATTCATAGAGATTTTATAGTGGTGGTGATTAGTGTAGATGACATGAAAACTTTTGTGTAAGGTCTTCTTCAAATATAGATAACACTAACACAAGAGTAAAAACTAATACTATTTGATGCACAAGGAACAACATCACATTAGTTGATGGATGTGGCATGTATAACATCCTTAGAGGTACATGTAGTGAGGGTAGAGGGGGAGGCTTTAGGGGATCATTCTAGAGACACATCCTTTGCACAATCCCTATGTTCAACTCGGTCAAGAACCATCAACTCAAAGCATTGGCTAATCTCTATTTGAGGGATGGGAATCTTGAGGGATGATGGATTGTATTATTATTTTGGGATTTAGATGATAAATGATTATGTATAAAATTATTCATATATATATATATATATATATATATATATATATAAGAGGTACCATTTTTTATATTATAATGTGTATTGAATGTTGATTTATGTTCTATTTTTACTTTTATGATTCCACTTTTCTTACACATATAAATTTATGATTAAGATAATGAATTGATAAAAGGATATTAAGATTGATAGAGTAGGTAAATGTGTAAAAATGGAATGGAATGGGAACCAATGATAGGGTCAGCCCAAGAAATAAGAGATAAAGCCAAGTAGGAGATGAGAGGAATATAATGACTATATTATTCAAAATAGGAAGACATGGTAAAAGAAACCCAAACAAGAAGGAAAAATACAAGTGGGAGATAAATAGGAATTAACAAAATATACGTGATAGGAAAAAATGGTCATAAGGACCCAAGATTGAAGGAAAAAACAAGCAAAAGATTAAGAGGCATTACCAAATTATCTAAGATATGAAGAAATGGCCCAAGTAGGAAGGAAAAACCCAAGTGAGAGATAAATAGGAATTAATAAAGTATTCAACATATGAAGAAATGGTTGTAGGAACCCAAGTGGGAAGAAAGAATCCAAACAAGAGATAAATAGGAATTACAAAAGTATTCAATATAGGAAGATATTGTTATAGAAACCCAAGAGAGAAGTAAACTGAGTGGTAGATTACGTTGAATTAAAAATATAATAAGATGAATCATTGATGGCATGTAAATTATTGGCATGCATCATGATGATGTGAGCTACATCATGTAGGATTTTTTCAAGTTTTAATTATGATATCATCGATATTATCTTGGATGATGTTGATACCACGATGGAATTCAAATCATGTAATTAAGAGAGATTCATTGGTCCTATGAAAGATCGGTGTGAGGAAATCATGACATATATTGTCAAGGAGAGGACAATGGGGAATGATGAGAATTATATGATGGCATAAAAGAGTGTGATGGAGGATATCGATCTCAAAACTTAGACACATTAGGAGAAGTTTCTTGGGCTTGGTTTTTATGGGATAGAACCCAAAAATTATCGTCTCATGTGTGAGCATCAAATATGGTGAGAAAAAGAGTAGTGTTTCAAAAGAGGGTTATATGGCCTTCTTTGTTGGTCTTACCTAACTTTCACCTTCATTTTATTCATATGTTAATAAGATATACAATCTAATACATCATATCTAGGAGCTTCATTCTATGTGTATTATGGTTTAGCCACAAGTGGGATAGGATCCATAATGATAAGAAGAGTTGATGGTGATGTTGTATAAGGTAGAGGTATAGCTACATGTGGAAAAGTGAGAGGGGAAAGAGATGAGTGTAACAAAAGGTTGTATAGAAGGGATAATCAAGGGAGAAGACTTTGGATGAAACATCGATCACTAATTAGGTATTTTAGTTCATAAGATAATCTTTGTAGTCAAAATTAGAGTAGATATCATCTTCTTCCATATGATCATATGCTTCCAAATTAAATGTAGGATGTGTATCTAGCAAAGAGATGATGATATTATTGATTATATGACTAAATATAGAGCATATCAGTTCATGGTAGTGAAGGATTTATGTATTATTATCCCGGTCATATCTAGATAAGAAGGGATAATCTAAATAATAACCATCATCATAATCATGTGTAGGATTTTCAATACCACATTATTCGATGATAGTATTATGTTGGAAGATATGTTCTTAAGGAGGAAGCTTAGTTTGAGTGATGGTTATAGGGGCACATTCGGTCGACATATTCTTGCATGATCATTTTCGTAAGGTGGGAGATAATTGGCAAATAATGACATCAGGAAGATTAGTGGTATTAATTCAAAGGTTGATTTCATGAGGATCATCATCATCAAAATCTAGAAGGTTGGGTGGAGTACAACCCAAATCCTTGACATGACCATTATATCTAAGAAGAGAATCACCAAATAGCAAAATCATTGATTTTATTGAAATGGGATGGTAGGAAGTAATTAAAGTGTGGTGGGAATTTTTAATTTTCCATGTTGTTGAGATAAGTCAAAGCTCCAAGGTTTGGTGTCACCTTGTACCTTATAGATAGCTCCTAAGTGTGCAAACTTAATACATTGACATGTAGAGGACGTTATTTCATACATGATATGAGTCAATATTCATCAAAGAATAATTTTATAAGACAAGGATAAATTGAAGACTATGAATTTGATGCAAATGGTGTGGGTGACATAGTGATAGGGAGAAAAATACAACCAATTTTGGGAATTTTTCTACAATAATATCCTTGACATGTGCTCCTAGTTGATTTTATATTATCGATATAGTAATCAAGTGTCTTGATGAAGTCAAGAGAAGCATCATATGTGATAGATCCTTCATCGCTTAGGGATATTTTGACCGTGGTGTGGAAAATCTAGACTCGAGATGAAGAGGGAGGATCACCAATGATCAACATAGAATAGAATCTCATATGAGATCATTGAATCAATAGGGAAAAAATTCATGAAAAATGATCAGTGAAAAGGTCATTAGAAATGGATAACTCTTTGCATTGATGCATCATTCTCTCTTCCATACCATGTAGTGCATGCTTCTACCCTAGATTTTGTGGAGATGGAATGTCCATAGCAAAGAGTGTAAACATAATGCACTCATGATGTTGGGGTGAGGTGTGAATGAGCTCCAAGAATGACTAGGGGAGAGAAAATTTTGTAAGAGGATCCCAATTTTCAAGAATATTTTGTGTAAAGCAATATGATCAAGTTCTAAATGAGAGGAGCTAGTAGAAAATTTTGGATTTTGAGCATGAGATTCTAATTCTATGGAATTTTCCTTGGTATAAGTGTTACCATAGGGTTTGATTACATAAGCATTGTTAGAATCATAGATAGATGGGATCATCCATGTAGGAGTGTCTACATAGGGGTTGATGACGTTCACTTGAATCGAGTAATTAGAGATAGGGCCTTTTCTATTATGTATTTTTCATTAATAAAAAAATAGATGATCTTGTAGGATTTATCATTGGCTGATGAAGGATAAGAGGTTTGATATAGTCGATAATATGTTTATAACTTTCCATATGAAATATGATCTCTATAGATGCACTAGTAGAAGGGTATGAGGTATTGATAATGTGGAAACCACCTTATTGGATGAATCAAGATTGGATTTTTAAATTGGGAGTGATTAGGAAGGGGTTCATTATAAATTTTAATATGCTCATTATCCTAATGAACTACTTCATAGCAATCACATTGTTGGGATTTGTCACGTGCCTTGATAGCCTCATTTAACCCTTATGTGGTAATGGTTTCATGATCAAAATTGTTACAAATAAGGAACATATAGGAAAAGGATTGAAGGTCACAAGAATTATCATATGAATGGCCCTAATTGTCCTACCACCAACAAAAAAATCATCATGTTATTGAGGGAGAGGTTAAGAAGAATCCACAACCATGGTAAATGGGCAAGGTAGATGTTGTCATAGCTCTTCCTTAGATAAATGTTGGTGATAGTCGGTATGAGACGAGGGGTAGAATTAGTTTGTGATTTGGTGGTAGATTGATCAATGTTATTGATGGTTCTATTAGAATAATTTCCTTGAATAATATTATATGTGAATCCATCATCAATTTAATTCTTATTTCTAGGATGCATGAGGACATGGGTGTTCTTATGGGTCCTGCTATATTGGGGAATGATTTTTGAGCTATCGTATGAGAAAATATTTTCATTTGGAATATTTGGATGGCTCTTCTAGAGAATTAAGAGAGAATTACTTAACCTTGCATTTTAAGTGAGGTTCAAGTTCTCTAATGAACAATTAGAACAAGATTCTATCATGCATGTTACGTTTAGGCCTAATGGACATGGCCTTCCAATATAATATGAAGGATTGGGAAGATCCATTGTCCATTTTATTCTAATTGATGAAGGTATTAATGTTATTCTCAAGAAGATCATGGTATTATAATTTACTATCTAGAGCAAATCACCAAGATTTCTAACTTGACAATGGTCTTGGCCGAGAGGTATGATACCAATTCAAGGCATATCCTGTAAGAGTTTTAGCTAAGAATTCGGTGGAAATGTAGGATTTGGTTATGACCCAATATTATAGATATTTTTAAAGCCTTGGTATGGAGAGAGGGGTCTGTAGAACCATTTTATGTGATGGAAGGTAAGACTCCTCCAATGTCCATAACAACAATGTAGAGAAAAAGTGGCTCCTTTTAATATCTTGAAGAGTTTTGCTATGGATGGGAATTTGTGTAATGGGAACTCCATTAGGTACAACTAGGAGTGGAGGGAGTTGAAATTTATTTTCCTACCCCAATAGACCATTGAGGTAAATTAGAAATCTAAGCTAGATTAGTTTGGAGTTGTAAAATTGATTTGTTGTCATGGTATATCATTCAATTAAAAGAGAAATGAGCTACATGATGAGCTTGGTATAATTTGTATTAGAAGGGATATTGGAATTAGTATTCAAATGATAATTTTATCTATTTGGACAAGGCTTCATATGGTTGATATCAACATCTAATTTCTAAGAAATATTTTCCTAGAGACATTTATATATTATTTCAAGTGACTCTCCTATGTACTCAAGAAATTTTTACAAAACATTTTACATGGCAAGGTTATAATAAGATCCAAGGACATCCTCATGTTTTCCTTCTTCTTCATTATCATAGACAAGGTTTTAGATGTTGGATCTAGTTTGTATGTTTCAAGTGGGTGATTTAACTTCCTTAGATTTAGCTTCTATGGCAAGTTAATTAGAGAAATGTTATGAAGTCCATCATTTTGAGAATTATCATGATTCCAAAGGAATGAATTAACTGAAGATGTAATGGAGTCACCGATAAATTACTCCATGATGAAGAGAAAATGCTTTTAGAAGACTTACTGGAGGTGTTTTTCTGACGGGATTGAACGTGCAATAGGATTTCACAAGAGATGATGGAATCAAGAGGAATCTAATTAAAATTTTAGGAAATTTTGAATGGGATCGATCATGCAATAATTCTACATATAGGGATGGAAGTATTGGGATAAGGTGATTGATGTTCATACTAGATTGATTGTGCAATAGGGGTATACATAGGGGATGATGGAATTTGGGAAAAGGAATAATGAAATTGAGTGAATTTGACCTAATTTGAAGTAGATTAAGATTCACATCAGGTTCACCAATATGTATGATGGGTAAGAGAGAGGTTTCTAAATAGGTTCTCAAGCAAGGGATCCAATCTAAGACCGACCATATTGTATGGATATAAAGGATCTTACGGAGTGTTAGTGTGGTAATTCTAAAGGATATTAATACCAACCCTAAGATAGCTATAGGTTTCTAAGAGTCTACAACTATGATAAAGATAGGTATCCTACTAGGATTCAAAATAAGTGTGGGTAACCAAGGGGTGGATAAAGCTAAGGATCACAATTAAAGTAAGACAAAGAAATAGATCAAAGAAAACATACATTTACTCTCATATATATGAAATGAATGACCAACATACAACATCCACATAAAAATAAGAGACTAAAGAGGGTTATAAATACTTATATGTAGGATGTGTATGAACGTTAATGCATAAACTTCCTCAAAGACAAAACAAAGTGAGAGAGAATAAAAATGGATAGAGAAGGGTAAATCTCAACAATAATATCTCCAATCCTAACTCACTATGGTAACCCAAATGCAAAAGAGGTAAGCTATAAGACTCAAAATTAGCCAACAAGAGTGAAATAGTACAAGTAAGAGAAAGTGTGAATATAAAAAGTGATAACAAAGTAGTTGTATTGATTGCAAGTGGTGAAAATAACAAGAAATAATAGGGGTATGTATACCTACCACCATTTCCCATGGATGAAGGAAATGGAAGTGGAAAAATAAAAAATAAACACCACCACCCATGGGAAATGTTGTCATCTTTGGGGGAAACCTTAAGGTCACAAGGTGTAAAACATGGGGAATGGAGGCTAGTAAGTAAATGAAGGGGACAGGAGAAGGTCTAGAGTGACCAAAAGTAGGGATAATAATATGCAATAAAAAAATGAGGTAAACATAGTGGGAAAAATAGGCATAATGAGTTTGATGTGTGAATAAAGGGAATAAATGAGGAAATGATAGGGTTACTAAATCTAAATAGTGACATCTCTCAAATATTGTGGTCTAGCCCACATGACCAATTTTTATCACACCCTAATCTTGTAAGGCCCCATAAGAAACTCACTCAAGAGGAAATACATCAGTAACCCATGTAGAAAATAAATATTTAGCAAGCATCAAATATATGGTGTATATAGGCCTTTCCGAAATGTTACGCTAAACACACCTAAATATTGGGTAAGTGAAATTTTTGAAAATAGGTGAGAAAAACATAATGTGCCTATGCATTTACACAACATTGTACAAAATTTCATACACACAAAAAAACTTTCCAACATGATTCTTGTAACCAAATTCCTTTAACTTGCCTAGAATATGAACTGTCACTAAAAGAATAGAACATAATATTATTACAGACCACCACAATGACCATTCTTTTTATACAAATTTTTCAAATGATCACACAAGGAACTGCATCAACTAGAAAATCATACTTGGGTAATAACATACATATCGGTCTTATAAGTCTAATACCAAACAAACACAACCCCCTTTTGTACCTTACCCTACATGTGCCATTACATTTAACATACATGCCTCGAAAATACGTTCAACATTGAATATTCCAATAAAATATCTAGTCCCACTCAAGGGATAGTCCCTAACATTATTTCAAGAATAAATAAAACACATAAAATACTTTTCATCGATGAGATAAAATTTTAGGACCAAAATTATTGATAAAGATATATAGCATGTTGTGCAAGGAATTTCCTAGTGGCCAAACACCTCTATTTTGGTTGAATATATATATTTTTCATTGGTGATCTATTATACTACCACCTATGTTTCACAAACCCATGTATGAATCACATTCAACCTCAAAAATCATATGGCATGTATTTAGTATGATTATCACATTAGACCCCATTTTCTACGAAAAAGGTGACACTCAAACTTAGATCCACATTTTCCATACATTATAAAACATCTGAGTGTAGATCCAACATGCATTATGATTGTGCACTATTGATGTGTCACACAAACATTTATTTCACATATATTGAACAAAAAGACTTTGACTACTCAATACACCTATTTTCCACAAAATATTTAAAGAGACTTAATAACACTAGAGTGTATCAACAACTCGCATCTTCTATTTTCACTTAGTGTTATAGTTCATATAAAAAAACCCATAAACCATGAGAATGACCAACTCCCCCACAACTCCTACTTTTCATAGAGAAAAAATGATAATTACATAAAACTTGTGGATTTAGGTAGGGCTTGTAAATAGATATCTCTAAAAGGTTATAGACATTTTCTGGGAATCAATCTAAACCACTGTAATTTCCTATATATATAAAGTGCACTTTAATGGTTACACATTCCCACCTTAAAATTTAAAAGATGGAAAAATTATACCCATAATACTTACAATGTTGGACAACATGTAGGAAGATACCGCTAGCCATTCAATGGGAAATCACAATACATAAATTCCTCGACCTAAAAATCACTAAAGCAATAGTTGACATCAACACAACTAAAAGGCATGGCTAACATTCTCATTATACCTTTCTAGTTATAATATTTATATGAATTAAACTCTTCAGTAATTCATTTGTGTATTTATGTTGTTGTAGGTGGGCCCTCTATAAGCATACACATCTACAAATGAGACATGGTTTGTTCATTTTACCATTGATATCTTAAGCGGTTGAATATTTCATTTTAATTCGATGATAATTGTTATTTATTTTTCCAACTACTAAGTTATAACAAATTCATGTGTAGGACCCATCAAACTTTGTGAATTTGTGCATATGGGTTTCTAATTTTGCATACATATCTTTATATAGCAATGGAACACTACAAATGTTTTATTACATCCCGATATTTATGTGTTGTATTTTTGGGTTGAAAAAGTGGCTAATTTCAAGCTAGGCGTGGAGGTTAAAGCTCGTATGCATAAGGTCATGTGTAAACCATAAAGAAATATATAAAGGCAAGTAATGTGAGGGAGTACGCATGAGAATAGGAAAATATATAAGCATGAGTTAGTGTGTGAAGGTCCATGTGGAGACGGGAAGACCAAAAGGTGTAAAGGTTTGCGTATAGAGAATAGTGAAGGAGTTAAGGATTATAAAAAGGGATAAAAATAGAGAAAATAAGAGTTGGTGTGGTTGGCAAGGTCCATAGAAATAGATTCAGGGATAAGGCATCGGGATATAGAACATGCAAGATGGAAAATAATTATGGTGGATAAAGGATAATATCATATAGAGATGGATCAGTGGAGTTATATGGGTCCATCACTAATGTACAGGTTAATATTTAATAATATGAAATATTTATATTTCTATTATTAAATATGCTAACCTAGGTATATACTTTAGGTTAAATATTTAATATCATGAAATGATTATATTTCTAATATTAAATATTATAAACCTAGGTGTATGTGTCAACCATTTTAGGTTGAAAAGGTGGGTCGAGAGACATACCCATCACCTTATATAAAAAGGACTTTAGGTCCTCATTTGATATATTCAGAAATATATCAAAGGTGTGCAAATCAAGTGATTTGGTTTTACCCTTGTAAATAGGGTTTCAAAGGAGGAGGTGATCTTACTCGGATGTGTAAAATAAGTAAGTTCTCTGAAGTAAAAGGTTATTTTCAAAGTGGTTTTTACCCTATTGGGGTTTTCCACTATAAATATTGTGTCACCTGTGTTATTTATTTCCTATGTAAGTATTTCTTTATTTACTTATGTTATGATGTAATCTTTATTTAAATATTTATCATAACATTATGTAATATGTAAGTTGATTAAATCCATATTTATTAGAATCCTCAAATTCTAACATGGTAATAGAGCGAGGTAAATTAAATAAATTAAGATCAAATGTTTTGTATTTTATTTATTTAATTTGTATGGGTTTTTTCAACCAACCCAAAGGGTATTTAAAAGTATCCGGTCCCCTTTTTTTTTTCCCCAATTTATTTTGGCATTACATTTGTGCAATTAAACTCTCAAAAAATTTTTTAGGTTTTTCAATTTTAAATCCCTAATTTTTTTTTTTGGGGAGATGTAATATGATATGATTCTTAATTTCATTTACATTTTGTAAATTATATGGAATTAATGTTTGTTTGAGATTGATGTGTGCACAGGTGAAAGGGGCTTCAAATATTTACCTGCGTGAAAATCACATACAAAAAAAAAAAGGATTTATTACTATATGAAATAATTTTCATGTTTTCTATAATTTCAAATGTTTGTAGGTTAAATATTTCGGAAGGTAAATTCATACCCGTGTTCTTTTCCCCCTCTAAAAGGATTTGATTTGAAAAACTATAGTTTATAGTTAATCTATAACTATATCCTATATAATTTGAAAACTATATTATTATTTTTAAATAAAATATATATAATATAGAATAAGGTTTATATAATAATTTATATAAACATCATATTAAAATTTATATAGTTTTGAAAAAAAAAAAAATATTATATATTAAAAGCCTTAAACCATATTAAAATTACATGGGATTGAGGGAAGAGTCAATAGACCATATTCTAAGCCTAAGTTTAAATCATATTTAAACTTAACTTATAAATCTAGGCATATATATATATATTTTAAAAAGAAACAAACCTAAGTTTGAATCATATTTTATATATATATATATATTATTTTAAACCGCTTAAAATATAAATTTTATTAGATTTGGTTTATATATGTTTTTAAAAAAAAAACTAAAGTGCTTACTTTTTTTTAGTAAAGGGGGGCCCGTGTTTATTTCTTGGCCATGAAGGGATTACTTTTTAAATCTTAATACTTATTAAATAAAACCTAACATGTGTCCCTAACCATTTATATTATCCATGTAAGGGGGCGGCCCCATTCATTTATATCTTATAGTTTATAAAAACTATATAAATAAACCTATTTAAAGGTTTTCTTTTATATAAGAGTGGGAGTGGAGAATAAAATGAGATAATATCTCAGGTATAAATGTGGAACTCTCAAGTATAAATGGAGAATTAAAAAAAAAAAATAGTTTATTGGGGCCCACGTGAAGTGTGGTAAATATTTATTAAAATATATGGTAGTTATAAACATAAAAGTTTTAAAGTTTTTAGTTTTTAGCTTGCAAGAATTATATAAAATATTTTACAATATTTTCCATACTTTTAAATGTGTGCAAGGGTAAAATTAAGAGTAAATGAAGGGAGGAGACAAGGTTCATGAAAATAGGGATTTCAATTTATTTCATTGGTCGGGTGAAATTACTTGTCCCCTCTGTAAAATATGCAAGTTAATCTATACTCTCATAAATCTACTTACACTTGGTAAAATTCTTTTAACCTGGTCTATGTCCTTTAAACCCCTTTAATAAGGGTTATGTGTTTTTTTATATAAAAAAATATACTATAGTTTATAATTTTTATGAACTATATGTTGTTTTTTATTTTCATTCTATAAATTATATACATTTTTTTTTAAAAAAATGTATATATTTTTACATTATAAATTATAATAGGTTATTATAATGTGTTAAAATATAACCTCCCTAATATTATACAAAAGAAGAAATTCTAGAATTTCACATTCTAGAAATACACAAGTTTTGGCTTCATTAAATTTGACGGTCAAATGACCGTCATGGTAGACCAAACATAAGACAATATGACGGTCATTTAGACGTCAAATTTAAGCTCATAGGTTCTAGAAACTTTAACTGTGTTAAAATTGATGGTCAAATGACCGTCACGATAGACCAAAAAAAAAGCCATTATGATGGTCATTTAGACGTCAAATTTAAGTTGGCCATATTTTTGTCTACATTAATTTTTTTAAAATTTGAAGTTGTTATGCATTCTTAGGGGTCTCTTCTTCACTTCTATATGGTCGAAATATTTTTATATAAATCTGGGTATAATGCAGAGCCCTTTATAATGCGGGTTATTATTTTGATCATGGAGGTTAATTAGTATGCATTATAATGACATAATTAGTTATGATCAAATAGTTTCTTTAGATCTATAAAATTTAGATCTGATTCTATTAAAAGTGTTGTTTTTATCGATAAATATGTATCTAACTCTATGGTACATTGTATATTATAATGGGGTGTGTTTTATACAAGTTTAGGAAAATAATGACATCCAACTATTTCTGTCTTGACAAAACCCAGATCCTGAATGAAACCAACTACAACATTTGGGTCAAAATAAAATTTATGGCGAGGAAACTCTAGATGATTGTTTTTAGATCTGAGGTTTCTCCCACCGGTCATCAAGAAACTATAGATAACATGAATGCATTCTCAAATGAATGTAAGATGCTCTTTTCTATGATTCTATACAATGTGAACGATGAGTACCTTCTACACATTGGTAATATCGAACATCCGAAAGAGGTATGGACACAACTAGAATCCATGCATGAAGGATACTTGGTATATCAAGGATAGTAATGAGAGTATAATAGTTGAAGGAATTCAAAGAAATGATCTATATATTTTTTATGATTTCTCTTCTGCATCTTGTTTTATATCTCAAAGTTTGAATAATTCAAAACTATGGCATGAAAGGTTAGGACATGTTAATTATCGAAGCTTATATGAAATGTATAGATATAATCTAGTGAAAAGGTTTACATGTGTTGTCTTCTTCTCTTGAAGTTACTTCATTAAATGCTTCTAAATGATGGTTTTGATTCTGATTTAGTAAATGGTCATGATGATGTTTTGATGTTATAGATGTTTCTAAACTCTTATCTTCCTAGATAAGAAATTAAATTGGGCTCAATCTATGTTAGAAAACTCAAATCCTATTAACCTTAGGAAAATGACCAGAAAGCCATCATATGTACCATGCATTAATTACCTTGTATGAACCTGAGCCATGAAGTATTATAGGGTCTAGGTGGATATACAAAGTAAAATATAATGGTGATGGTAGTATTAACAAACATAAAGCTAGACTTATTGCTAGAGGTTTCACTCAGAAACTTGGTATTGATTATGTTGAGACATTTCCTGTAGCTAAAATGAGTACTGTTAGGGCCTTATTTGTAATTTCCTCACTCAATTTGGGTGGGAAATCCACCAAATGGATAAGAAAAATACTTTTTTGAATTACGATTTAAAAGAAGAACTTTACATGTTTCAACCTAAAGGATTTGAAGAAACTGTAAAGAAAACTATGTTTGTAAGTTGAGAAATCCTTATATGGTTTAAAACAAGCTCTTAGAGCTTGGTATGTGAAAATTTTTTCTTTTTAAACTATTAGGTTTTGTTAATTGTTCTTCTAACAATGATATATTCATTAAGCAATAAGGCTCACATATTATCATTATATGTATATATGTTGATGATTTTCTTATGTCTGGTGACAATTTTGATTTAATTCATAGGATTAAAGAGAAATTGAAGCAAGTACTTTGAAATGAATGAGTTAGGTCTCTCACATCATGTTATTTGTATGATTGTATTTCATTCTATTGTTATTTTTCAAAACACAATATGCAACCATTGTATTGAAAAAGTTTCTTATGATTGATTGTAAACCATTTTCTACTTCAATGGAAGTTGGAATAAATATTGATCATAAATCTGCATATGAAAAAGGTTGATCCTATTTTATATACGTTGTTAGTTGATAGTTTGATTTATCTAACTATAACTAGATCAGATATTTCCTATACAAAAGGAATTACTTCAAGGTTTATGCAGAACCTTTTTTAGAGATCATTGAATCTTGCAAAAAGAATTTTTAGATATTTGAAAGGAACAATCAATTATGGGTTGCATTATAATAAGAATGAAAATGCTATCTTATATGGATTTTGTGATTCTAACCATACCGATGTTGTGTTATAAAATATACTGATATGTGTTCAAGTTTTTTGGTGTAGGAACCATTACTTGAACAACAAATACAATCAATAATCTCCATTTTTTCTACCGAGGAAAAGAAGTACAATGGAAGAAGTAAAGAAGCCATGTGGCTACAATGAATTTTGGTAGAGATACACATGGAAGCTAAAGGAAGTATTTATCTTCTATGTGGTGGTCGAGTTGTATTACTCTTGATTAAGAATCTAGTTCAACATCGAGGATGAAAGAACATTGAGATACATATACGCTTCACCCGTGAGAAGGTGCAAAGTGATGAGATAAATCTCAAGTTCATGTTGACTGAAGAGCATGTTGTTGACATCTTCACAAAGTCCCTGAGTGCTGCAAAGTTTTGTCACTTTCATGAAAAGCTTGATTGTTGTCGAGTTTCCATTGAGGGGGAGTGTGCATGACAATGTCACCTCCTAATGGAACTTGGTTTTTGTAAAAATACCTTCAGGCATTTGTAAAAGACCTTCGGGCAAAGTGTAAAAAAGACCTTCGGGCAAGTGTAAAAAGACCTTCGGCATGTATACCTCCTCGACTTCTTTTTTAGAAAGAAGTGTAGAAAGATCTTAAAGGTGGTCTTCAATAAACTCTTTAGTGCTATTGAGTTTACTGGTAAACATCCAATACAAGCATATTGTTAAGGAGGTCCTTGGTTGTAAAAAAGCTCTCTATATGCTTGGGTTCAATAACCTTTTATGAGAACCTGTGAGAACATGTAAAACTCACAAATCATACTTAGCCACTGATCATGGGATGATCTTTGGGATTCCAAATCCTTTTGTACCAAAAGGTAAATTGAGTATGATGAAGGTGTTATAATTCCTTCAACCGATATGCTAGCCTAAAACCTTTATGGTTTAAGGATTGTAAATCTTAGTGTACCACGGTAGGTAATCTATTGGCATATGTTATGTTATCCCACTTAACATTAAGGGGGAGTGTTGAACATAATGATTAAGTGGTCTGGCCAACCCTTAATGTATATGGGTCCATCACTAATATATAGGTTAATATTTAATAATATGAAATATTTATATTTCTATTATTAAATATGCTAACCTAGGTATATACTTTAGGTTAAATATTTAATATCATGAAATGATTATATTTCTAATATTAAATATTATAAACCTAGGTGTATGTGTCAACCATTTTAGGTTGAAAAGGTGGGTCGAGACATACCCGATCACCTTATATAAAAAGGACTTTAGGTCCTCATTTGATATATTCAGAAATATATCAAAGGTGTGCAAATCAAGTGATTTGGTTTTACCCTTGGTAAATAGGGTTTCAAAGGAGGAGGTGATCTTACTGATGTAAAATAAGTTCTCTGAAGTAAAAGGTTATTTTCAAAGTGGTTTTTACCCTATTGGGGTTTTCCACTATAAATATTGTGTCATTTATTTCATGTATTTTTTATTTCATGTAAGTATTTCTTTTTATTTACTTATGTTATGATGATACTTGAGCTTTGGGTACATGATGACTAGGACAAGTTTTCTTAGAGGTATCACATGGTAAAAAACTTTAATCCGTGCAAATGGGTAGAAGATAATTTATATGATTCATTATATGATACATTCATTAGTTTATTCCCAAAAGAGTTGCATAATTGGCTAGAAACTTATGCACAAAATTGAGGTATTCATTTGGGAAGGAAGTAAGTTTGGAGCTAGGATAGGTACCAAGAACTCTCTCGAAATTGGATGAATAGTGGAATCAAGTTGTATATCATTGGTGGGAAGGAATGTTGTGTAGTTATACCTTGGAATACATAATTTTAATGTACATATGCCTAGAGGAAGTAGGGTTCTAGTTCTTATGCTAGCTAAGGGATCGTATCTATGTGTGTTGCCCTTAACTACGAAAATATTAACAATATAATTGGGAATAGAAAATTTACTCATGATTGGATAAAATGGTGTCATTCGCATGGGTAAGGAAATATGACATCAATCCAGGTTTGTGTGTGTGTGTGTGACATGTGTGTCCAAGTGTGTGTGAGAGAGAGAGAGAGAGATAAAGAGATGAAAGAGGCTTCATAGGTATAATGATGTAGGAGAGATGGTTGTCAACGATGCGCTAAGAATGAGAGGAATGGGTCTAGGTGGAAGTGATGAGAACCTTGCAGAAGGTAAGGGACCACATTATAATGTCCCTCGAGATAATTGGGAAGTACAATATAGGTAAAACCCCCTCGACATCAAATGAGAGTGAGTCTAATGAAAGAGTAAGAATTGTTGGAGTGCATGTAACCCACCCCAAATCCCTATCCCTTGTGCATGATGTTCAAAATATGGAAATTGTTATATAATAGCATCAAAATGATGAGGAACAAGAGGGAAATCAAGGATCACCACATTATTTTGGAGATATAGGAAGGAATGTTTTGTATCAACACAAGAGGCACAACAAATAAAATTAGTGCATATGGTAGTACAATAGGCTCATATAGTTGGAAAACAAAGTTTGTTTAGGAATAATCCAATAGAAAAATGATAGGGAAAAATTTGGCACTCTCCTTAGTGGAATTAATCCTATTAGAGGAATAACAAGATAGAAAGTTGGTGCACGATCAATTCCATTGTATCCACACAAACTAAATCTTCTTCAAGACCATCATTACTTCCATCAATAAGAGGCTCAGGAGGCTATGGTCCTCCCCAAGCAAAGTAAACCCTAGTGGAAGTTTGGGGTCGAGGATCTGGTCCATCCCTATGTAATCTAAGATAAGGGAGTAATGTACCACCACAACACCCTCATATATTCTTCGAGATCTCACTTCATAAACCATAATAACGAGGTATGGAAGATGCAATAGAGCATGTGTACAAGTGTGAAATTTTATGGAGAGATAAGGGAATAAAAAGTTATATATGAAGGAAAGTCAGTTCACGACCACATTACAGGTCATGCACATATTTGATACAAAAATTATGACCCTCACCAAACAGTGGTGGACTATGATGCATTTTGCACCACCTTTTTGGTAGAATTTCACATCCTAGAGTTTGAGAAACAGAGAATCAACGCACTCAAAGACATAAATCAAGGCTTGTTTAAAAGTGTTAGAGAGTATGATGAAGATTTAATACTTCACTATTTAAACTCTCTTATGATATCCTCCAAATATATGATTCACAATGGTTTTTGGAGGATTATTAACACCATTTTGATAGCGTTGTTGCATTAGACATTCACCAACCCACATGAATCCCTAGAAGTTTCTATGTGTAGTAGTCATAGGGTGTATCAATAGTGGAGTGAGCCCATTACTTAGGCCCAGTTGCAACAATGACCACCCAACTAGAAACATTATATGTGAATTTAGAAAATTAAATTCACAAGTGTACTTTGGTGTACGCATGTATGACCTATAAGGACATACAAAGGATAGTTTTCCACGAGAGGAATGTGTGCATGCTACTTGCAACTTGTGAGATTTACCACTAGAATCATGGTGTTCTAATCGTCCACTTTTACAACGCACTACGCAAAAGAATGTTTCCTTGTATTATAAGATTTATGATGCACACATGTATGACACATCCAATTTCCATGTGATTGATCATATCCATGAGGCTTATGAGACAAGGGTATGCCATACTAGCACATAAAGAAAATCATAGGTACATAATGGACATAATAATGTCGGGCATAATAACATAAATACAAGATTTAGAGGTGGAAACCATGGAAGATTTCATGGTGGTTGGGGAGGTATATTCACTTGGGGTACATGTTATACATGTGGATCTCCATACCACTACCACCGTGAATGTCCAAAGAACCAAACTTGTGCATATTATGGGCAGTCACATAAGGTTGAGGATTTCTTGAATTTATACGCACAATATTCAAAAATAAAAAGGATGAAGGTGCATCCATGATTTAGTGTGAATTTACTAAGGAAAGTGGATACCCAAGATGATAGTTGAAGAAGAGCCACAACCATTTTTGGTTACTACACACACAAAATTAGACACACTCAGTCAGGTAAATTCAAAGCCACTCATCGACGAGAAGATGTAGTGTAACCAACAAAGTACTTGGATGTAGAGGGAAAATGAAGGTATTTAAAGAGACAATGGGATACATTAGAGAGCTTTAGGGGAGATACACAATCTTAAGGAATAGGAGTGCTAGTGAGAACTCACAAGGTATGATGTGATACCTCGGGATGTTGATGACCTCATAGAGGTATGTGAGATTCTCGAGACATGATAATATCATACCTCTATTAGGATAATGGTTACTGGAGAAGGTACCACACATAGATGTAGAGAGGGAGTGCCATATCCTCCATACTAACTTACCACCATAGGATCATGAGTACGATAAGGAAATAACATTAAACATTATGATCGACGGATGACTAGTACACAATATCCTTATTGATACAGGCACAAAAGTTCATATTATCATACTTGATTCCTAGAACTAGATAGGAGGCCACCATTGTAACCCTCTTCACAAAAATATATATGTGAATGATAAAATGGCCTTGTCCATTGGAGTATTTAAAAATGTTACTATCACCATACATGGAGAAAAATTAAAAGGTGACTTTGAAGTATTGGAGCTCACAAAAATAGACAAATTCCTTATACTCTAGGTTGTCCTTGGTGTTATGAAAAAATGCAGACTTACGTTTTAAAAAGATCCATATAAGCTTCGAGAATAATGAAGAGCGAATAGTGATCCCAATGCATGATGAAAATATTGTGCCTTACATAGAGCCAATAAGTGAAGATGACCTTAAGAAAATTTGTGTGCATACGATGTGTGACCCAAAGAATGTTGAGCCATCAAAGGAGGGTGTGATTTAGTGAGGATATGTGTATTCCATTATAAAAACTATAAAAATATATTTTTATAATTGGGCTCATGGTAATTATGAGATGGTTGGTTGTGAATTTTTGGTAAGGGATACACTATTCATTCATCCACGATCACTTAGGCGAATGGAAAAACTTGTTTGTTATTATATTTATGTTTTTTTATTGATGTAAATTCCATTGATGGAAAAAGGTTTCATAAGCTCATGTGAAACTCCATGAGGTGTTAGTCAAAGATCAAACATGAAGTTTTATTGGTAGTGTTAGGATTTGGTGAGTTCTATGAGGTCCTAGATCTTGGTTTTTAGGCATAGTCATGGTATGTTATCCCTATAGTTGGTTGAAGTTTTTTATGAGGTCAATCATGGCTGGTATGATGTGTTACATGTGTCTATGAGTCTACATGAGGTCAGCATGGTTAGGTCATGAGGTGTATGTGTTGAGTCAGGTCATTCCTAGCCTATTCCTAGCTCTAGAGAATGCAAAATGTGATGGAGGTATAAGTTTTGGAGCTAATTAGTCCTATACAAGAATTGGAATAGTTTTTGACATGATTTAGCATGTGTGTAATGATTTTCATTTCAAAAATAAAAGGTATGATGCATGTATGATGTCCTTGGGAAGAAAATAGGTGATAACATGTGGTTTAACACATGTAAGTCTTAATATATGGAGAATTAGAGAGTTATATGAGCTATATGGTGAGTATGGTCAATTAGAGGATGGTTTCATGATGTGTCATGACAAGTTTTAGGTCATTCTAAAGAATATTTTTCAAGATATGCAAGTTTAGGAAAAACTGTGTAAGTTATAGTGTGTTTTTAAGGTAAATGTGGACCTTCTGATGCTCTTTGTGAATTTTATTCTTTACATGGGGACCTGGTCTATTTGTAATATCTTTTAGTTAAGTTATGAAGCTTTCAAAAAAATAATGAGGTGGTTTGATCATCATGTTTTTATGAACGATCGTTAACAAGGTAAAGTGGTTTGAAACCCTAGCTAAACCCTAGCTAAGAGTGACTTGGAGAAGATTTAGTATATTAGCCTAGTTTTTATTGATTTTTCAAAATTTGTGATTTTATGTTGTAGAGGACTCTTCCATATTTATAATTAGGTAGTGCATGTGACAGTATGTGCCCCACCTAAAATGACTTCTTTCTGAAGAGTTCTAATTTAAGGAGAAGTTTCCCAAAGAAGAAAAAGATTAAATCAACATTTTTATCCTTGGAGTTTTTCTACATGTCCATGATAGTTTTAGGTCATGGTTAAAGTGAAAAAGTGTAAAGTGTGCCCTATTTATGAAGAGTGGTTTTTGGACAATTTGGAGCAACTTGTACTAAAGTTGAGATTAAAGGAGCTACAGGAAGATTTAGAATTATATTCAAGTTGTGTTGTGATAATGGTTTAGATATATTTCCAATGGTATATCAAACTTTTTTAATATGGTATGTAAAATTTATGAGCTATTCGTTAAGGGTCAAGTTTGAAGTATGCTTATTCTAGTAAGGTGTTAAAGGGATTCAGAGGTAAAGTGATCATGTTATGATTTTTTCATGATTTTTGAATGTTTCTTGGTGGTTATACATAATTTATAATGGTGTTATATAATTTTTTCAATTATGGAATTGTGTTTTGTGGTGATGGAGCAAGTTGAGCTCATACTCACTTCTTAAGTCCCGAGAAGGCTTAAGAAACAGTTTTGCGAGATATTGTCTTGGTTGAAGGCCTTAAAATTTGAGTTGGAAGGAGTTATAATATGTTTTGGAAATTTTATTCTAAGGTATTTCTATTGGTGTAATTATTTTCATATGATGAGGTGTTTTATTTTTCTTTTAGGTTAGTTTGGGCGGAAGAAAGTATGTTGATTTTCCAAGATAGGTTTTCTCAGGCTAAAAGATTGAGTTGGTTGAGGCATGAAATGGATTGGTTGATTATTTATATCATCTAGAGATTAAATATGGATTAATTATTTTCCTATTGAAGTAATTTTATGTCTTTTAAGTGATATAATGGGTGTAAACTAGTTGAGTTTGCAAAATTGGTTTTTGGGTAGCATGATTTGGAGAAGAGGAAAGTAGTTGTGGTTTGAGCATATGGATGTTTCAAGAGGTATAAATTTCATGGATGTTATTTAAATTTCCTAAGGATTAAAATTATTGGTTAAATTACATATTTGAGTTTGTTTGGAGTGTGTGTGATGCCCAAAGGTAAAGACAGGTGTTGGAAACACTTTTTTAGTGAAGGATATGAGCCTTTTGGCTTATGTTATGAATTATTTGATTGGTCCAAGAAAATTTGTGACAATTAATGATTATTATATGTCATATTACACATTTTGATGAATTTTGGAGCTTGAATAATCATGGTTTTGGAATTTTGGTTTTAGCTCATCCTAGTGATGGGATTTTGAGCCTATTTTGTGTAAGATGAGTGGTTTTGGGAATGGCCAACCTATATGGGTCATATGATAATGTTGTAATAAATTTTTTTGGATTTTTTATGATGAATTGGTTAAATCAAATCATGAATATCTACATCTTTTTTTTTTAAGGAAGAGAAGCATGTTTAAGCAATGTTTTTAGTCCATTTGTGGACTAGTTGTGCATGGGTGAAAAGTTTGGTCCATATGTGAGAGTGTAATAGATATGGATGCATGATTTTAAGGATGAGGATGTGTATTATAGTTTAAATACTGATTGAGAGAATTTTTGTGAGATTTAGATCTAAGAAAAAGTCCATGAAATACCTAGAGAGAATGAGTTGAAGAAGGTGTGTTTGAATGAGGGTTTGAAGGAATTTGGAGCTGAATTTTTGGATCACTATCAGTTGTGGTATCATCATAATTTTAGTGGTCATACTTCTAAAAAATCTCTTATGACGAGTCATATTCATAGGAGTCTCTTGTTGTGAGTAATATCAACAAGGGTTTAGGGTCCGAGTGCTCCTTATGGGTTGGTGCCTCACTACAGAAATCTCTTATGATGTGTAATATTAACTTGAGTATTTTTATGTGTAATATAAACAAAATTCAGTGTGTTTTCTTCCCTTGATGGTTTCCCACTTACATCTTGTGTCTATGTGTTCTCTCTCATGTTTCATGTTCATTTGAATGTATGATGCACACTTAATAAGCTAATGTGGAATTTATATGGTTAAATGGATGTTTGATGGATGTTGTAATAATTATAAATGAAATAAAAATTTTTGGACTGATTCACCCCCCCACCTCTCATTCCATTGTGCTTTAAAAAAAAAGTTTGTCAAGATATACTAGGGAATAAAATCATGAATCCTACTTATGCATGATGGAGACACAAATACGAGATGAGGGGGTGGAAGGAATATGTTAGTATAATCACTAATGGGAACAATAGTGTACTAGTGGGTTGCACATAGAGATATCCTAATCGGATGGCACAAAATAAGATTTAACTTTTTGAATAGGTTTGTCAAGAATAATCTTCCTTCACATATATCATATTATGATGGGAAGACCTCTCTCTCCAATGACACACATTCATAAATATGAAAATATTTAGATGTAAGGCTAATATGAACTTCCACCATCACTATAGGTTCATAATTTCTATTCTACATTGTAGGGGTGTGTGTGTGTATGGTATATACATGTGGAGTTAAGGAAAGAGACCATGAATTAGAATGACTTGAATACATGTATCATCCATACATTTGATTAATTTTACAATAAAACACATGTTCATGAAGCTATATAGATAATGAAGTACATCACTCTAGGAAATGACACGAAGGAAGAAGAGCTTTTAACTCGGTTGCAAGGTGAGACTCCTCTAGCTAATAGCGTGAATGCTTGCGACTAAATGAATTCGATGAAAAATCATGGGGTGCACATGGAAGGAAAAGGAAAATGGGAAGCTCATCTATATCATTGATGATGAAGAGGTCAGGACCTAAATATAAAACATGTAGAAGGTGAGCATGAGGTTTTAGACATTGCACAGAGATGAACATGCACATGTATACCATGTACCATTAAATACTAAAAAGGTAAACATTGGAATTGAAGATGCACCAAAGGAGGTGATAACTTGTGACTATTGGTCTGAGGGAGAAGTTACAAAAATAATTCAATTGTTGCATGAATTCCAGGATCTCTTCCCAAGAGGGATACCATGAGATAAAGGGATTACATCCATCTTTAGGCTAAATGAAGATAAATATTAAGGATGGTGCACGATCGGTTTAAAGAGGCCTTACTAGATGAATCCAAATATGTGCATCAAGGTAAAGAATGAAATCAAAAAAATGTTGAAGGAAAGCATCATTAAACCAATAGTGGATCATCCCAATGGATATCAACATCAATAAGGATGGGAGGATCAAAATTTGTGTTGACTACAGAGTTTTAAATGCTTCATTTTTATTGATCCTTTCACCACACCATTCAAAAAAGATATCCTAGAGGGTGTTGTAGGGCACGAGATCTATTCTTTCACTGATGGATTCTCAGGATACCATCAGGTTAGGATTACATGTAAAGATCTGGAAAATAAAATATTTATAAATGAATGGGGATGTTTTGCCTACATTGTTATGCCCTTTGGATTGAAGAATATGCTAGAAGTTATTCTCGCGCATTGTTGTGTAGGAATTTCAAGACTTCATACATAAGTTCAATCATGTTTATTTTGACGATTGGATGGTGTGGGCTTTGAATAAGGATCATTGTGATTTTTTGTGACTAATGTTTGAAATATGCGGCTATCTTATCATATCCTTGAATATTAAGAAGTGCATTTTCACGACACCATTTGGTAATTTTCTTGGAAAAATCATTTGTAAAGAAGGATTGTTAGTGTATCCCTCTAATATTACGCTTATTCTTGGATTAGAGGAACTAACCACTCAAAACAAAGTGCATGGATTTCTTGGACATACTGGATACTATAGGAAATTCATTCGGGGGTTATGATAAGATTGATGCTCCACTATATGATATATTAAAGGCTAAAGGAAAGTGTTATTGGAAGGATGCCCAACTACAAAAATTTGAGAATCGAGGAGAAGCTAAAACCACGCCCATCTTACACTTCCCTTCTTAGAATCTACCATTTCATGTCTATGTGGTGCCTCTAAAAAAACCATTGGAGTTTTATCGGCCTAGTTGGGGGAAGGAAATGTAGATCATTTATCTATTTTGTGAGTAGGATGTCAACACCGATGAACAAAATTATACAAATACTGAGTCTGCAAAGCATTGTTAATGGTGTATGATCTTCACAAGTTTAGACAATATTTAAACAATACCATTTTTATTCTACACTTATCATATGAAACTTAAGTATTTGGTTAATAAACTAATTGTGAAAGGGTGTATATGTCGTGGATCCTATTATTCCAAAAAAAAATTTTTTATTATAGTCAAGATTGGAAAAAATAACTTGGGACTAGGCCACTTGTCATGAATAAACTTTGGCAGCGAGAATGTACAAAGTATATAAGACATTATGCCAGATTCTCAGCTATATAGATTATAGTACGCACCAATTGATTTGGAAAACAATGTAGTGTTCTTGTGCATGGGAGTTGTGCCTAAGGGCATGAAGACATTAGAGAAGAAATAACTCACCATTCACGTTTGCACTCTACTAGCTAGTTTGAGGATACCTATACAAAATGGGTAGAAACAAATTTCTACACATATGTGTCTTGGAGCATGAGCCCAAAGCCATCATGGAAGAATTGAATGGTGAGATAAATAGAGGAAATTATGTAGGAAAAGATACAACACACAAGATATTACTTATGGGATTATGGTGGTAAACATTGTATAAAGATACTAAGGCCTTTGTTAAAGCATGTGATCATTGTGAGAGAATAGTAAATCCATGACACCATGATGAGATTTCTTCTGACAACCTATAGCGAGCACAAAACCCTTTGAGAAGTGGTAAATTGAATTTTTGGCCCAATAGCACCAGTCATGCAAAGGACATGTGCACTCTACATCATTACATGCAAAAACTATTTGACACGGTGGGTGGAAGTAACGCCCCAAATAATTATACAAAAAAAAATTATGGGAAAATTAGTTGGTATGGGTGTCCATTGAGCCTTACCAGTGATAAAGGAACTCATTTCTTGAATGAAGAAATTCAAATATTGTTGGAAGAATTTATGGTAGCCCATTATAATACTACCCCTATCACCCACAATCTAATGGTATTGCAAATCCCTTCAACAAGATCTAGAGACACACATTTTCAAAAATATGTGATGTAGGGATAAAGGATTGGGATGAAAAAGTATTATTTGTACTATGGGCATACCAAACTACTTACAATAGGTTGAACAAGGCCACACCATTTCAAGTAGTGTTTTACGTAGAGGAAATTTTACCTATGGATTTAATTCTACCATCCTTGCGTATTGTGCATGTAAGAGGACTTGCTGATGAAAAAGAAGTGGATGAGTGCATTAACAAACTCATGAGATTGGATGAGCAGTGAAAATTTAGAGATGGAGTCAAAATACAAAAATAACGAGATAAAAGGCATGACATGATAGGCATATTACGAACAAGTCTTTTATAGTTGGTGGGATGGTTTTGATTTATGATTCTAATTTTGCTTGCCATCTAGGAAAACTCAAAGCTCATTGTTTGGGACCATTTAAAGTAACAAATATACTAGAATTAGGTGCATGTCAGGCTATAGGCGTCGATGCTACAATGTTTCACGATCACTTGAATGGGAGTAGGATGAAGCCCTAATATAAATAATTTTTCAAAATATGTTTGTAATTGATTTAATATAAATTGAATTAAATCTAATTTTAGAGTAACTAAGGTTCTGAAAAAAATTATGTAAATGATGATATACATCAATATACAAATGTTAAGTACTCAACAATGTAAATTTCAAAGAAAATGAGAGAGATAGATGACTTAGCTAATTCCTATGTGATCTAGAGGTAGTCGGGAATTTTTATTAGCTAAATATGAATGGGAATGATTTCATAGTGGATGGCAGAGAGTTATAAAACTCAATATTGTATAGGATAAAAGCACCCACAGGAGGACATGAGCACCTGGTGCTAGCGTTTGTTCGGGGTGCTAGTGTATGTGTGACTATTTAGGATCTTCTATTTTTAGGTCTAAGGGTCTTCATTTCAATGTTTGATTTTTCACTCTCAATTTTTGTTAGGGTTTTGATCACACCTACATCCTACAAAAAATCCTTAGTTATCTCGCACAAGTTTACAAACACATTAGATCTGAATAAAATATGTAATATGTGAAGTCAGATTGACCCCGGTGGTCACCTAATGAGTGAAATTAATACTTGAGTGGTGCACTAAATTTTAGAATCCATGTAGTTCTATGAGATTGTGTGTGAAATAGTGTCTTTAGGTTTTCCATCACACCAATGATGCCAAGATAGCGGGCTATAGCTAGCTTTGATGCAAATATGTGGTATGGAATTCAACACTTCCCCTTCCTATGCGAGTGTATTATCACAAGATGTAATCCCTTTTAATAATAGTGATATTATTTAGATGTTATAGTCCTCTTTTTGAATTGCCAACCAAAATAATAGTGTGTATGTTGTGTATATATATGAGTCTCTTGTTTGAATTTTGACACTAGTGACATAAAAGGTTGACTATGAACACATAATTAGGATAAAAAAGTCAAAAGGGTGACCAAAATTTAAAAATGTGTAAAAAGAATAGGTAGGACATAAGCACCTAGAATGGACTCAAGCACATGGGCATTAGTGTCCTAAGATAAATAATGACAGATGTGAAAAAAAAATAGATAGAGATCCTTATGAACCAACTAGCAATGTATATAGAAATGACAATTGTAAAGGGAGTTATAATAGAAACCAATCAAAAATACATATAAGAGAAGAGATAATTTCACCAAAGAATACTTTTCTTACTTAATATTCATTCATTTAACAACATATTAATGACATAGTTAAATAGCAATATGTGCATGATTTTGTGTCTATAGTAATAAGGTATTCTTTCCATTTAGATTAGGTCTCCCCTTTCAATTTTGGTTTGTTTTTTTAATAAGTGCATTCATGTGCAAGAGCTTATCAATATGTTTTAGAATGATGCGCAAAGGATATCACATGCTTTTAGTGTGGGGTGAGTAGGTCAAGGTGCATCATGGAAAAATTTTAAGGCAAAAGAGGAGGAAAGCTTTCCTATGGTTAGTTAGATAATGCGTGCATATGCTTAAAGTTGGAAGAATTTCTCTGTAAAAACCCGATGACCTGGAGCAACATGTAGTGTAATGCAAGGAGAGGTAGCATGAATCAAAACTACTTGGTAAGTTACACGAGGAAGAATAGGTCATGGTGTAATATGGTGCATGCTAAGGGGCTTACAGCCTTATAATTGGTTATATGCCCAAAGGTTACAGACTACCACATGTGGAATAAGTTTCCCAGTGAGAAAAATGTGAAAAAACACAAGAAAAATATGGAAAAGAGTGAAATCTAAAAGTGATAGGTGAGTGCAATTATTGTGATCAAAAATTAAAAATCTATAAAAGGGGGATTAAGCATAGTAATATTTACCTTTCTATTGAAAACTAGTTCACAAAAGAGTTTTGTGATCTAGATAACAAGTGTCAACAAAGTGCAAACAAGAGTAAAATCAGAGATGAGATTAAAGAAATCAAACATTAAACCTTAAAAATAGAAAAAGAGCTCCTTGTGAGAAGTTACAATTGTGAAGTGGAAGGATTCAAAGGGAGAATTACAGAGACAAGGTTACAAAGCTAGGGTTATGAAGAAAATTTACATAGTTAGAGGCATGAAGTGATTCATAATTTTAGCTAGGGCACATGGTCTAAATATCAAAGTGAAGAACATGGATTGAGCAAGAAAACTAGGGTTTTTTGGTACATAGGGCATAAAATTCATGAATTCACGGGTAAGAATAGTTACAAGAGCATTTTATAGGGAAAAATGGTTATAAAGAAAGGACCAAAGACCAAGAAGACATTAGAAGAATATCTCAATGAATGGTTTTCGAAATGCAATATCCACAAGAGGTGATTATGGGAAAACCATGGGCATTAAAACTATGAAGATGCAATATTAGTGAGTATAACCACTGCGCATGCAAGGATATTAGAAAGACATCAAGAATGATGTGTTAAAGGAAATAATCCAAAGGACAACGAAAGGGCACATAATTTTTTATGACAAGGTGTGCAAGACCCTAGAAGGGGTTGGAGTAATACAGTTATATAAATTACCCTTATTTTCTAAGCCCACACACCTATACCAATGGTTGATGTCACACATTCACAAATATTACTTCTATTTTACGAGTAGAGGATGCACCTAATGGAAAAATTAATTGACAAAGTAAGCTGGTTGTGTGACACTGGAGAAGAAATAGAACTTGACATGTGCAACGAGGCGGTGATTAAGGAAATAACATTGAAATTGTAATATCAAAGGTGAAGTCACACCTTCAAATAGAGAAATTTCTCTAATCCAGGGAATGAGGGTGGTTTCATGTGCTTTGTAAGTTACAACTTTAGCACCTTGAAATATGGACAGAGGTAAATAATTATTTTTGTATATTGCACACAAAATGACACACAACACTCAATATAATATTACCATGTTTATAGCTGAGGCCATCATAGATGAAGCAAAGACCCAAATGGAGAAGGGAGATAAAATCACATCAAGATCGATTCATTTGTTAATCTTTTTGGGAAATAGGGGTTCCTAATGGTCCTAAGAATAATATATGGGAGCATCGATTGAGAAGAAGTCTTCGGTGTAGTAGTTCACCAAGTATACTTGTGATGGCACAATTTCCAATCCATATAAAGTGTGCCTCAAAAAATGGTACAAAATAATGTACAATGCCTTTGAGAATGAGTGGTACATGCCTAGGAGTTGCCATCATTGGTATTGACTAGGGCAAGTAGAGTTTTTATAATACAACACTTAAGCCTTGGTAGATTTTTACTAAATAATGGGGAGATGTGACCATTATGCAAACTTTTGTTTGCATTCACTACAAATGTTTTCAAAGACGCGGTGAACATGATAAAGGATGTACATCGATTAAAGTTAAATGTTGAAAGGGTATATCCATACTACCATACATTGTGCAAGACATATGGTTATGAATCAAATGCATCATATGTTGAAACCATGAAATGAGATAGCATGGAACTTAACCCTATATTAACCTTGGTAGTTTTCGTGGATGTTTTTGGATCTACATTTAACTACAATGAAGCTTGAAAGAATGGGAAAGTTGTTGATGTGCACACCTTAAGCATCCATAACCACTAAAAAGGAAAATGTATAAGATTCCTAAGCGTAGGTAGGAGAAAAATCTAAAAGAGGAAGAAGAAGAGGCATAGTTTGTGCTCGATCGAGAGAAAGAAGAAAATGCGAGAGAAGGTGCAAATAAGAAAGCACCTCACGTACTCATCGCTTATCTCCAGATAAAAATGTGTTCAAACTAATTCCAATGGAGGAGCAACAACCTCATGTCATTCATATATGTTGTTGAAGATGACTTGGAACAACCCAAGCATGAAGAGAAACATCAAGTGGAGTTGGAGCAAGAATAGGAGAAATGGTTCGAGATGAAGCACACGTACGTAAGGAACATGAGGAAGAGAACATGAAAAAATGTGAAGGATAACTTGAGGAAGCATGTGATGAGGAAGAAATCTAGGAGCAAGGAAGTGGAGAGGGGGAAAACATAGGGGAAGAAATAAGACATGTGTAACATATTACGCAAGAGACACAGAAAAGGAGGCACATAGGAGGAAGGAGGCCAAGGTAGACTCAGATGGTACCACCTCAAATGTTAGACATTGATGATTCAAAAAATCTTGTAAGGGCTGGGTTTCAGATCTCGGTGCACACCAAGACCTATTATGTTGGTAAATATTTGACAAGGCCAAAGCCCATCCACACACTAGAACAATTCTCTCTTTCGGATTACAAACACACATAGAGGAAATTGAGTTCAAGGTAAAGAAGGGGTCTATATTTAACTTGTGTAGAAAGAGGGACTCGACAAAATTCTATAAAGTGGTAGAATTAACTCAATTATCTAATGAGAATGAATGTAATGCCTTGAATAAAATTCCCTCCTAAGTAGGAAAAAGGAACATTGATAAGTGAGACACCATAAAGAGATTGTAGAAGGACATATAGTGGAAAGAAAGGAAGAATCAATGACTCGGTAGAATAGATGAGTGATATGAAGAATGAGGTGGTAGGGGTATACAACAAGGAAGTTGAATTTTTCAATAACATTGTGTGCACATGCCCGATATTATAGATGTTAAGCCGACTAGACCATAACAAATAAATGGAATATCTAGAAGAACTATTACATCAACTACTTGTCAAGGTGAACAATAGGAAAAGGCCGATGGAAGAAGAGTTGCTAGTGTGAATAAAGCCAAGGTAGAACATAAGAAAGAATATAAAACACTTGGCATAGAGTTAAGGGAAGCCACATAGAAAGATGAGAATATTTTAAATAACTTCCATGAGATATAAATGATCTTAAATGTGTGAACTGTAGAGGATGAGGTAGAAGAAAATAAACTTCAAGCCTCCTTGTTGACAAAAAAGTCATATAGTGTGAAAGGATTTTGTAAGAATTTAGTGATAAGAAGGAAGAAAAAAGGAAAAGTGTGAAAGGATTAAGAAAATTCATGATGAAATCTAGGTGATGTGTAAGGTAGATGGCTTGGAGGGAGTCACCAAAGAGTGGGATATCATACTAAAGGAACTACAGAGAAGGCTGATAAGATAACCCTAAAGGACATTTCAGACATTATCAAGGTAGTCCCAGACAAAGTTTCAAGTGAGTTAGTGATCTAGGGGATAATTCGAGGATATAATTTTGCTAAATCTCTTGGGATCACTATAATTTTGAAGTAGAATTTGTGATATATTTTTCGACTACAAGAACACAAAAAATGGAGCCCATACATGAAAAATGTGGCTAGTCAAATTTGGTCACGCTTCGGATTCAATAGAGTAAATTGGTCAATTGGTTGTGACACGTGGAAAGAATGCATCAAGAAAAAGGTGATAAAATTGAATTTGTGTTTGGACCTCTAGTCTTCAATGCTCGATATCATCATCTTCATCGATAACAAAAAAATATTTCCAATGTGGTGGGTCCTCAGGCCACCATGTGGTCTGCCACCACATTGGTCTACATTACCACATTAGACTCGAGCCAACCTGAAAAATTGGTAAGCTACTTGACATGGTGAGATGGAGAGTTAGCATTAATCTAAACCAAGATCGACTCAATGAGCCAACACATATATCTCGGAAGGAAAAACACAAGGATACGTGGCCCAAGCCACAATGTATGAAGGTTGGAAAAATTCTTAATAAACCCTTTCCAAACTCCACTCCCAACGTATGTGGGATAAACCTTCCCATAGCAAAAATGCCCCACGACTTGAGAGGCATGTGTGGAAATATCGAGATATGCAGGTGATGGTCAGGGACATTTGGTAGGTGTAGGGAGATTGGGGAACATGTGGATGCAAAACCACAAAGAAAAGTCGATATAATTTGGTCCGTGTGGTTAAAGTGCCACATGGTGGCGATAGGAGGACTCGATGGGACAAGGTGTGAAAAGGTCAACATAGGTGGCAAGAAGGTCAATTATCTACGTGGGATCGATGAAGGACTCAAGAAAACAACACACATTGGATGACAAAACATGTGGAGCGGGAGGTTTGAACCCAAAACCTCCCTTCTCCTATGTGATTAATTTCAACCAACTCACCTAGCATGGTGAGTTGGTAAATATATGGAAGATATTCTATCGACATATATCTCGAGTCTTCTCAAGTATATAAAGCCTTCCCCTCTCCTCATTTAAAAATTAATCTTCCTTCATTTGAAGATCCTCATTTCAAATCTCAAGGAGGCTTAAGGGGAGAATAGAGAATATTTAGAGGAGTCTTAGTAATTTTATAAGGCCCTATTTGAATATTGAAGGCCTGTATTATTATTTATAGGCAATATTTTGGAGAATATTATAAGTCATATATTATTATAGCCATTATGGAGAGATAAGTCTTATATTATTATAGGAATATGATGAATAATTCCTATATTATTTGTTATAAGAGAGATTAAATTAATTATTTGTTGTTTTAATAGGAATGTTGTAAAATAATTCGTGGGTTATTATTTATTAACTCACCAATCCAATGTATTCTCATGCTCGATCTCGAAGACATCATGACACCAAGGGACATGATGAAGAATTGGAGGAAAAAATACTCATCCCAGAGCCCGATCTTAGTACGTTGGATGTATCATAAATATTATTTGCTATGAAGGAGGGTTAAATTTACTATTGAGCTTATTGGAAACATTAGATCTAATTAACTCTATGAAGAGCCTTATGTTTTTGTACAATAGAGTGAGAGGAGGTCATCATCAACACAAGACATCGGGTCATTCTTAGCTCTACATTGAGGCTTATTTTTTATGTGCTATAGAGTGAAGGAAGATCAATGTTGTCTCTGTTGACATCTAGAGAATCATCACCATGTAGAGGTTATTTTTTTTTGTGCAAAGATAGGCATTGAGGTCTTGTATAAGGTGTCAAACATGGAAAGTTGTGCTATAGTACCAAGCTTTGTAAGCACTAGTTTAAATTCATTTGAATCAATTTGGGACTAGGAGCTATTCTTTGGAGCAATCAGTAATTTCTATATTAGTTTGTATTCATTAATCAACTAATATCATGTTCGATATTTATTCATTTGTGACTTTATATTAGATTTACAAATCCTAAGTGAATTAGTGAATCGGTTCAAATATTAACTCGGAGATGTAGGCATTCTACCAAACTCCGTTATCAAATCTTGTGTAGTGTGGTTCTAATTCTTATATTGCATTTGATTAGATTTGATTATAATGGGGTAAATTTGATAAAGAACTAATTACCTATAAGGGTTTTGGTTGAAGAAAAAAATTGGTTGGTTTACGGATCAAGTTTGGTATCGAGCGGTATATGTGCACCGTAAGATTGCTAATCTCGAGAAAGTGATATTGAGAACTAGGTTTTCATCTGGTAGCGAGTGAGATGGAATTATACCAATTTGTATTAAGGCCCATTGTATACTCACTATGATGGGTACTATACTGCACATGGTGAATCTGCATCGACAAGATCATACACATCATATTTTTGAACCGAGATGGAGGTGGAATACCCACACCTATGTTGTGAGAAGAATATTGTCACCAAGGGACCCAAGAAGAACAAGATGGTCCTCAAGTATGTGCACATTTCTCTATGACAAGGCAATGAAAAGGAACAATGTTGGTATTTTTCCTAGACATTTCATCGGGTTTAATCTTAGCTTTGTATAACAGGGTGGAGGATGAATGTCATTTTTAACATCAAATATCAGGGAGACTTAACACCATCCAATGGAGGTGTTGAGGTCTTATGGAGATATAAAAATCAAGGATTTTTGCTAGAGCATCAAACTTTTCAAGGATTAGTTCATATTATGTGGAATAAACTTAGATCCGGGAGCTATGTTGAATCACTAAGCTTTCTAAGACCATGTCGGATTCATTGAACCAACTAGCACTAATATTCAACAATAAGCTCCAACTTTGTTCTGCGTAGAGGCAAAGGTCATGTAGAAAATGGAGAACAATTGAAGGTCTCAAACAAGGTGGCACAACAAAAGGTAGTGAGCCCAAGTGCCACGTGTCTTATAAATCAAAATAAATTTCATATTGAGAAGTAGAATTTCAAAGACTATAGTATTAGCTACAGAGATCCTCTTCCCAAACATTGACAGGTTCACAATCCAGGAGTGGAAACTAGAAGATTTTTGGGTAAAAATCCTCCTCACTAGGGAGGTGTGATCTGGAGGAAAATTCGGAAGAAAAAAGTTCCCTAAACCTCTTGGGATTGATACAATGTGGAAGCAGACTCTGCAATATTTCATCGACTATAGGAATGCAGAAAATAGAGCCCATATGTTGAAAACTTGTGGGCTGGTCAAAGTGTTTTCATGGTTCGGACTCAATAGAGTCAACTGGTTAATCAAACCGTGACATGTGGTAAAAATGTATCGGGTGAAAGGTGACAAAAATCAATTCTTGTTTGGACCTATGATCTTTAATGTTAGATATTGTAATCTTTTTCGATGAAAAAAAAATATTGCCAATGTGGTGGGTTCTCGAGCCACTATTTGGCCTGTCACCACATTGGTCTACATTACCACATCAGATCGAGCCAACTTGAAAACTTGATGAGCTACTCAAACAACAAGCTGACATGTTAGCATTGAGCTAAACCAAGCTCGACTCAACAAGCCAATAAATATATCTTGACGGGAAAATGTGAGGATACGTGGTCTAAGCCATGTTGTATAAAGGTTGAAAAAGGGTTAATAAAACCATGCCCAACTCCACTCCCATTGCATTTCAAATAAACCTCCCACAACAAACAAATCCCCATGACTCGACGACATGCGTGGTGAGATCAAGATGTGTGGGAAATGGCTAGGACACATGGAAAGCATAGGGATATCATGGGGACACATGGATCCAATAACCATGAAGAAAGGGGGTCAAAAACTTGGTCACAGTGGTTAAAGTGCCACATGGTGGTAGTAGGAGGACTCGACAGATGAGGCATGACAAGGTCAACATAGGTGGAAAGTGGTTTGATGGTCTATGTGTTAGATAGATACAAGAGTTAAAGTAGATAGTGTAATGGGCTGAAAAACATGTGGAGCAGGAGGTTTGAACCCAAGACCTCCCTTCTCTATGCAGATACCCCAACCAACTCACCTAGTGTGGCAAGTTGGTAAATAGTTAGTAGATATGCTATTTAGCATATATCTCGAAGTCACCAAGGCTATAAAATTCTTCCACTTTCCTCATTTCAAAACCAATCTTCCTTCATTTGAAGCTCCTCATTCCAAGGCTTGAGGAGGCTTAAGGGGATAATAAAGAATATGTAGAGAAGTCTTAGGAATTTTATAAGGCCTTATTTGCATATTGAAGGCATATATTATTATGTATAGGCAATATTTTGGAGAATATTATAAGTCATATATTATTATAGGCATTATGGAGAGATAAGTCCTATATTATTTGGTATAGGAAAGATGAAAATAAGTCCTATTATTTTAATAGGAACATTATAAAGGACTTCAGGGTTATTATCTGTTAATTCACCAAGTTAGATTATTCCCATGCTGGAGCCCGAAGATGTCGTGAAGCTGAGGGATGTCACGAAGCATCGAAGAAGCAAATACTCATCCTAGAGCTCAGATCCTTAGTATGTTAGACATATTTTCAAAATTGTTTCCCACGGAGGAGGGTCATATTTACCATTGAGGTCATTGGTGACATTATATCTAATTAACTCTATGAAGGGGGTTATTTTTTCCGTACAACAGAGTGAAAGGAGGTCATCATCAACACCAAACATCGGCTCAATCTTAGCTCTATATAGAGGCTTATTCTTGACATGATACAGAGTGAATCCTAAACAAATATCATTGTTGTTGTAGACATTTGGATAATTAACACCATGTAGAGTTATTTTTCCATGTACCGGAGGTGGTGAGGTCTTGTTGAAGGTTTCAAGCATGAAAAGTTGTGCTACAAATGCACTAAGCTTTACAAGACCATTTCCGATTTAGATGAATTAACTCGGGGATGGGAACTATGTTGGAATAATGTACTTTCTAGATTAGTTCAAATTCATAGAATAAAATAACATCAAGTTCATTATTCTTTCATTTTGAGTTTGTATTACATTTACAAATCGGAAGTGAATTAATGAATCAGTTCAAATATTGAACCTAGAGATGTAGGAATTACGCCAAACTCCATTATCAACTCTTGTGTAGTGTGGTTCTAATTTTTGCATTGCATTTGATTAAATTGGATTATAATGAGGTAAATTTAGTGAATAACTAATTTCCCATAAGGGTCCATGGTCGAAGAATTTTTTTGGCCGGTTTATAGATTAGTTAGAAGAGTGGAAGAAATTAGAGAATGGGATTTTCCTAGAGTTTCCGAACTCCTTCCATCACCATAGAAAAATTTAGATGTGTGCAAAAGAAAACAATTTTTATTATTTTATTCATTGGAGGTATTTCCCATATTCCTTCATTCTTCATATATTCTTTCAAGACTATTCTTTCATTCTTTATATTGCCAAGGACTGACAATACTCTTAGTGTGGGGTAATGTTGGGTTTCAAAAGTGGCTAAGTTCAAACCACGCGTAAATGTTGAAGACATGAAGAGTAATTCAAAGGCATCATGATAAAATTCATAATTCTTGAATGAAAGTGGCAATGAAATATTCAATCCAACATAATTTCCTTCTTCGAATTAAACTCTCTAATGTATGTGAGAAAATTCATACACAAATATGAAATGATCTTGTTATGTTTTTTCATTTTGAAATCTTGTCATGAATGAATGTTGATCTATTTATGTTCTTTGTAGTAGACAACCTTCATGTACTACACTATCGGCACAAACATTGCACCACATTTTTGGTGTAAGTGCTAGTTGTGTTCAATGAAAAGTTGCAAAATCCATGAACATGGGGTAAGAATCTCTAAAGAAACCCCAAAGGATTTTAACAAACTAGTCAATGGACCATCAGATAAGAGATAAACAAGGATTCATCACTTTACATACATTAATCTTGAAAGAAACAAGCAAAAATCTAGCATATTTAGTAATCCTCTACTCTTGAAAGCTTTAAAATGAACCTAGGTAGATTCTAAGCAATAATTTGTGATTATGAGAATGAGAGCTCACCATTAATGGCTTCAAGGCCAATGGTTCTTCCCATTTACTCAATTCTTGTGTGTGTAGTGCAATGGAAAAGCAATAACTCAATAAAACAAATGAAATAAGCTCTAAACCCTAAGAAAAATGCTATAGTTTATGTTAGGAAGAAGGAGAGTTCTTAGAAATGGTCTAGGGGTAGTGGGTTATTTATAGTTTTCCAATTTCAGAAATGGGAGACTTTTGGTGCATGTGGGACAAAAGGATAAGCCAAAAGGCACTTTAGAGAGTCAAAATAAGATTTGACTAGGTTTAGAAGAGGTTAATCATGGTTTAGGGTTAATTAAACTAGGTTAGACTAGTTAATCCTATTTAGAGAAGAATTAGGGTTTCAAGAGGGTTTTGAGAGGTCTAATCAATCCAATGAAATGGATTGATAGACTAGGAAGTTAGTAAAAGTGGTATAGAAGAGGGTGAGAAGATGGTTTAGCTAATAAGGGACTATATTAACCCCATTAGTTGGTTTATAGGAGAAATACGACTAAAATAATGTCGTAAACGATGAGTTGGAGGAGGTCTAATTGATGAGGTATCATCAATTTGTGAGAAGGAGAATAGTTAGTGCAATATTAGGAATAATAGTGCTTTGATCAAACTATAGGTGTCTACATTTTCCCCTCTTTGGGGTGACGTAAGCTACGTCACTTCAAAGAAAGTAGACAAACATAATGAAAAATTTTTAAAGGGGAGAAGAAAAATTAATAGGACGAAGGATGCCCCCTCGAGTGTTGATGGGGTGATGGAGGAACTCGATCGATGATCAAAAAGAGAACATAAGAAAGAAAATGTGAAGAGAAGATGAGAAAACAACAAGAAAAGGGGATATTGAGCTATCCACAAACCAATGCTTACAGAAACAATTTGTAATCATCATTTTTTTAGAATCCTCATCATCGGTCCTTATTAAAATGTGAGCATATGATGGAAGCATAAAATGACATGAAAATCCAAGATACAAACAACCATCCCTTGCTAAAACAACAACTCCATGCAACATACAAACATGTAATGCAATACGAGAAGTAAACAAACTCACCTAACAGGGAAATAAGTACAATCACACACACTCAAACCAACAACGTTCAAGACGGTTGCACAAATATTTTGTTATCGAGTTGAAATCCCAAATGCTCTAGTAAATGACAAGGGTTGAAAATGATGCCCCAAGAAATTGGTATATGCAAGGGAAATGATGGAGGACACTTAGGTCCAATGAAAAAGTAGTGTGCATAGCAAAAACAATACCAGGAAACTCATGCCCCAGTATCGATGAAGTAAGTAAGCATAGCTTTTGTAAATGGGTTGGAGATTCAGATGATCCATGAGTCATTGTTTCAAAACGCATGGAAATGCCAACAAGATCTGAGATGAATGCCATGTGAAAGACACAAATTTCAGCCGTAAATGAGTTGATTACCAATTTTAGTCCATTTTCAAAGTTTTCATGATGTTTTTGGGTTTTTGGATGATTTTATAATTTTTAATTTTTTTGATCGGTCAAAAGAATTTAAGAGATAAAATATCTCCTAAAAGTACATGAAAAAATGCCCTAAGGTGAAGAAAACAGGTACGGTGGCAGTAAAATGCCCCTTACGAGAAGAAGAACAAGCCAAAAATAATTATTTAATAAAAATAATCATCATGACGGGTAAATAGAGGAGAAAATAAAAGAGAAAATGATAGAAAATAGCATCCCTAGAATACTTGTAAATCATTCCAGGGTGAAGAAGTGACTGTCACTAGGTGGCACTTAGTGCTCCAACATGTGAAAATTAGCAAAAATAATTATTTAAATATAAAAATAATCATTTTGGTGAGTAGAAGAAGTGTTAGAGTGACCACGATGAGAAAACATGCCCTAGGGGCATCGTGGCGGCCTAATATACCCACCGGGGGGTAAATCAATCATGACTAGTTCATTTGTAGCAGAGCTCTTGAATTTTCACCACGAGTGAGTGTGAGAGCCTTGGAGTGAGATGGCGAGGCTACCGAGTAGGAGGAGATGAGAAGATCACATCCGAGAGTACCTTCGGGACCCAGTGGATGGACCTTACGTGAGTGCCCTATCCCTCCTTTGTCATTTTGCATTTAATGTCATTTTTAGGTCATTTTTAGGCTAGATTAGGGGATTTTTGACATATGCATGCACGCGCATGTGTCAAATTAATTGATGCATGTGTGCATACACGCATGCGTCAAATAATAGGTATGTGTACATACATCTATTTGAAAAATGGGTACGTGCACATGTATCCATTGAAGGGAGGGCATGAGCCATCGGGTGGTCAAACACATGAACATGCACACATGCATGCATGCAAGGTCGAAGGGTAGGCGTATGCATGCCTGGACTGGGTGTATGCATAGGGTAGATAGATAGGAAAGGGGGGTGTACACATCGAAACTAGAGGCAGGCGTAGGTGCTGAAGTGGAGGCATACATGTGTGTACATGTATATGTTGAGACAAGGCACACGTATGTGTCAAGTAGGCACCATGCGCTTAGGGGGAAAGAGGATGATTCATCCTCGCAAACAAGTAGCTAAGTATAGATGAAAATAGACTAGATTGTTGTAGAAGAAAGTGAAAATTAGTATGTTAGATGAATGAAAGAAGAATTTTACTAGAAAACTAGATAGAAGTAGATAGAAATGTAACCCTAATGTGTGTATCTTTTTTTGGTAGCGGATACTACCCATCCTTCAACCCACGAGAGATATGGCCGGTTGGTAGCGATAGAGGCAGAGTTCGATGAGGATGATCAGAGGATATTAGAAATTCTTTTATATGTCACAGGATTAGCCTACATGGCCGACATGCCACAGATTACCTTGGATCATGGCCTCCTGACAGCCCTAGCCGAGCGATGGCACAATGAGAGTCAGTGCTTCCGGCTTCCTACTGGTGAGATCACGATCACATTGGAGGATGTATGGCACATCATGCGGGTCCCTATCTAGGGTGAGCTGATCCAGTATATGAGTCACCAGCCAGACATTGATCAATGTATCATCAAGTTATTTGGTCATCCCAACTATACCACATGGGATGACAATGATAGATTGTCACGGTGTATAGAGGATCTCAGATTGATCGGGTTGTAGTCTATTTGATGGATTTTTCAATGGAGTTTTACTCCCTGACAAAACTAGAGCTTCATTTCCACTTGGCCTCATTGGAGTGATACGTGGATTGATCGATGGTGTGACCTATTTCGGGCCAGTGCATACTGGCACACTTATACTGGGATCTTCATTTGATTACATACTACCATCAAAAGATGGTAGGACCAGCCAGGTTACTACATATATGGGCATGGGACCACATTTCCATTAGTCACCCTATAGGTGTTTTGAGAGCTCGAGCTCCAGAGGAGCCTTCTAGTATGGGTTGGGTTCCGATTGGAGATGACATGTGGCCACACATGGGAGATGCTTATCATTACCGCCACGAGTTAGATGATCTACAATGGGCTACAAAGGTATGGAGGCCATACAGACATTTTTAGTGGCCTTAGGATGGCCTAGAGGTCATTACTATGATAGTTGAGCACTTCATGTTGGGGAGCCACAACTATATGCAGAGATTTACAAGGTAGATCGGTGTTAGAGATAGTTTGGCATCACCCAGATGTACTTGGGCTAGATATGTGGTATGCTCATAGGGCCATAGAGAGTACTTTGACATGGGGCCACAGATTTCCATGGGCCAAGCATTGGCCAACTTTCGATAGGTGGTGCCTGCCATGTGGGTGCCTTGAGACAGGTTCGAGATCTAGGTTGTACCCAGTATGCCCCATGGTACCACAAAGTGATTCCTTATTGATTGATGATTCCTAGAGCTGCGCATACAAGGCAGGAGTGAGGGCACCCCCATTGGGGCCTCCTAGTGGTGATGAGGGTGGAGGGGGTGTTGGTGATGGGGATGGGGATGATGATGATGATGATGATGATCCTTTTGACAACAACAATGTGATGATGGGGGGGGGACAGGTCCTCCACTACAAGACCATAGAGACAGGGGCCAAGGCTCGAGACAAAGATAGAGCACCCTAGGCACTAGATATATAGAGTTTCCTCTAGTAGGCATTCCAATGGGGATATATGCCCCTTTACAATAGGTATTTCCATAGCAGGTCCACCACCTCGTGCTCTAGGGGGTGGTGGTGATGATGGACAATGGGTTGCACTTTAAAAAAGAGCTACATGTGGTGATAGCCATTCGATTATAGGTGGTAGGTGAGAGACCAGAGGGGGCACAGGTACATTCTTGACAATAGAGAGAGATCAGAAAGATTATAGGTACATGCCTTGACATCGAGAGAGAGATTAGGCTAGCATATGCCACATGCTAGGTGGGGATGGTGTAACAGGGGCAACACCATAGATCAATCGATTAGTTATGAGCGCAGGGGCTTAGATATTGAGCCTTTTACATCAGTCACAGACTTAGGTATAGAGTGTCACTACACAATGGGATCAGGCCCAGGCATGCAGCACATGGGTTTTATCATTTAGAGAGACCAGAGAGAGCCTAGGTCTAGACTATTTCTCGACAGAGATCGATCGAGGCCGGCCACCACTAGAGACAAGCCCATGTTGATAGGGGCAGATTGACAGGTGAGCGGGATGTTGCCATATAGAAGCTAGTGCCTTTGGGGACACAGAGATGATCCAGGATGTTATGAGAGCTAGTGGCGAGGCCTTGTATTACAAGACCACATATTATAGAGCAGTTCAGTGAGAGTAAGTGACTCCTTTTGATCATTTAGACATTGAGAGCAGATAGTTCTAGATCATGGTGATCAGGTGGTGATCAGTCAGTCGATACAAGAGCCACTGGATAATAAGTGGCACTCTCCTAGAGCCGACCCATCACAACCACCACTATTTTCGTCCCCTAGGACATAGACCAAGCATCCCCAGAGAGAGGGAGAGAGTTGTGGTTGATCTTCCCCTCTTTGTACAAATTTATGTATGTATTCAAGCCTCTTATGAAGGCTGATTTTGATCGATGTATGTATTCGATGTATCATTATTGTGATTATGCCTCTTGATGAAGGCTCAGTTTTGATTCACGCCCTTTAGATGGTGGATTGTATCGATGATGTATATCCCTTTTTGACAAACATTTATACATGTTTTATATGGACATTCGATGGTTTATACTTGTCATGTTTTGATATGCCCTTATGATGATGATTCATGTTTCACAGATGTATGAGTGTATCATGATGTATGATTTTCTCATTTCCCATGTATATGTTAGATAGAGATGTTGTATCTCATGTTTTCATACTGATGATATATCGTAGATAATATCATATTTTTTTATTATGGGAATTTCTAATTTTTATTCTAGCACTTGGGATGATACTAGATGATATTGGTGGGGGGATAGATTTGTGATTATGTGCAACCCCTCTTTCCCCCATTGATGATACAATATGTGATGATTAGCTTAGCATACATGCATGATGTAAAAATTAGCATTTTGTATATATGATGTATTTGATGATGTTATATGTGATGAATGGTAGATGATAGATGTGATAACAATAGATGTGCAATAAACAAACACACAAAAAAAGTTAACAAAACTAAACAAACATATACATACAAAACAACACAACAATATGTAACTAATAATGAATTCATGCAAATTTTAACAATAGATTAAATTGACATTCAATCTAAGTAAAATGAATCCTAAAAGATGCACACAACAAATGATAAAAAAGACAAAATTTTTTACAAGTGAACTCAATGCAATACACAATTAAATCAAACAAGATGCAATCTAAGGTAAGCAAATGGACCATTCTATAAATCACACAACACAAAAAGACACCCACAATCAAAACTATACAAACCAACAACTAAAAGCAATTAACCACTACTTTGTTTTTGTGGGACAACATTGATATATTTTCTAATGTTTTTGGGTTATCTTGAAAGACAACTTCTCAAGGCTATTGTTCACATTGTTTTTGAGGTTTTCCTAAGACAATGTTATAAATTTGGTGTAGCTTTGTCCTAGAAGGGATATTTTCTAAATGTTTAGGTTTTTGTGCATCCTTTTCTAAATGTTTTTGTATTTTCTAAGGTCATGTTCTGAAAGCAATGTACAAAGACAAAGAAGTGTGGATGCCCCAACATGATGTGGGAATATACAAAGGGTAGAATGCCACATGCATATGTACAAGAAAGTGGAACATGAAGGTGCCCCTAGTTAGATGAAAATATTCAAAGGCACATCCTTCATGCAGATATAAGAGAAAATAAGCCAGATCACGGCTTCGACGAAGATGGATTCGGTAGGGTTCCTAGACCTAGCAAAGGAAGTTATTCTAGAAAGTGGTGAGGGTTACCCATCTTGATGCAAGAGTGGCTTGTGACCAAAAATCCTCCTTGAGTTCAAAACCATTTTTCACCCAAAGACCTACCCACTGCGCCACAATTGCATGGTTTTCACACATGGACGACCTATTTTTTCTTTACTATTTTCTCAAATTTTCCATGTTTTGCTTGTTTTTTCTTTGTTTTTCTACTTTTTAGTTCTTATATGATATTCACACCATACTTAAGCATAAGTTCTTGAGATGTATGGCATTCATAGGTTCCAAAAGCTCCTCACCATCTGAATATGCCAGTTTATAAGCTCCTGACCCATACTTAGAAATCACCACATAAGGCCCTAGCCAATTAGCTTCAAACTTACCTTTCTTTTCTTTCTTTGATGGTATTATTTTGATTTTATTTCAACACTAGATCACCTACATCAAATTCACGATGAATGATCCATTTTTTATATCCTCTTGATACTCTATTCTGGTAAACCTTGAGGTGATTAAGCACTTATATGATTTTCATCCAACAGCTCTAGCTCTGCTAGCTGAGCTACTCTATAGTCTTTGTCTTTATCAAGATAATCCCGAGAGATATTCTCAAGGAGGGAAGCTCCACTTCCAAGGGTATGATGGCTTCAGTTCCATAAACTAGGGAATATGGGTCACACCAAGTAGGAGTGTGGATGGAGGTTCGATAGGCCCAGAGGGTGGGATGTATCTGTAAGTGCCAATTACGGCCAATCTTACTTACCATTTTCTCCATGATTCATACAAGGGTTTTATTGGTAGCTTTGGCTTTCCATTACCTTGGGGGTAATAGGGGTAGACCACTTGAGTTGAATATGGAAGCATTGACACAATGTCTTAACCATTTTATTTTTGAAGGATTTACCATTATCAGTGATAATGGCGAAGGGATACCATAATGATGCAGATGAGATGGTTCATGATGAATTTGGAAATTTGTGCACTAGTGACATAAGTAAGAGGCACAACCTCTACCCATTTAGTAAAATACTCAGTGGAAGTGATAATGTGGGTGTGGCATCTAAGAAGAAGGATGGAGCTTCCCTATGAGATCCAGCCCCATTTGGAAAATGGCCAAGGTGTCGCAATAGGCTGCAAAGCCTTCATGCTAGTGCATGTATCAAGTTCCCATACTTTTGGCATAGCTCACATTTCTTGACAAAATTACAATAGTTTTCTTCCATGGTGGGCCAATAATAACCTACCCTTAAGAGCTTCTTAGCCAAGACCATACCACTAGTGTGTGCTCCACAAATACCACCGTGTACTTCCTTAATAGTGGATGAGTCAGTAACATCCAAACAATGAAGCATATTCCCGTCATAGCCATGATGATAAAGGTTCCTCATAAGAGGGTATAATGGGATATACAGAGGATAAGGGATTTCTTCTCCAAATGGATAATGTCCTGGGAAATGTGCCATCTTGTAGGTATCTAAATATAGGGTCATACCAAGGGGAGGATGGACTAACAATTTCACATGCCAAATAAGATTTCATCATGTCATATGCGGGTATTTGTAAATTCTCTACAAAGAAAGGCATTTTACTCTCCTGAGGTGAATGCATAGAGAGATCCAATTGTAGCCATAACATTTCTTGATCTATTATGTGACCTCGGTTTTTTCTCAAAGACAATCTGTGTAAAATACTCCTTCAAGGTTTCAACCAAATTCTTCTATGGAAGAAGTTTCTCATTTTGACCTTATACTCATCATTAACTTGTTTAATTATAAGTTAGGAGTCCCCAATGAATAGTAGTTGTTTAATATTCCAAGTGATAGCCAACTTGAGGCTAACGAATGAGTGTCTCATACTTTGTAATGTTGTTAGTGCAAGGAATCTAAAACATAATGATCTTGGAATAACCTCACATGTTGGAGTGATGAGCACTACCCCTTGCCCCCGATCCGTGAAAGGTGAATGATCCATAAAATGGACTTTCCATTCTACAGACTCTTCAACATACATCATGGATGCATCTGGCAGGTCCAAACACAAAGGTTTCATTCTAATAGAGGAGCTTCTACCAATGATCATCCAAACTTGTCCTTTCAACAAATTTTGTCTTACAAAATCAATGTCAAATTCACTTAGGAGAATGATCCAATTAGCCATTCATCTGTAAGAGTAGTATTGGATAGAAGGTATTTGAGAGGATCAAAATTGGATATTAGCTTGGTTTTGTTGTTAAGGAGATAATGAGAAGTTTCTGAAAGGTGAAGATGATTGCTAAATAGGACTTTTTGATCTCATGCAGGTAGTTCATTTCATAGGAAATCAAGGTGCAACTAAGATAATAAACTTCCCATTCACTATTTTCTAGGTCATATTGGGCAAGTAGTGCACTATTAGCAAACTAGGTATCCGAGATGTATAAGAGGAGAGGTTCACCTGGGTAGGCGGGCATGAGTACAGGTGGGTGGATTGACAGGTACTATTTAAGTAGTGTACAAATTCCTTTTGACATTTTTTTCCCAGTTGAATGCAACATCCTTCTTGAGGAGATGTGTAAATGGGTGGAATTTATCTATAACCTATGAAATAAAATAGCGAATTGCCTGAATCTTCCCTTGTAAAATTCTAGGTTTTTAAGAGTTCTATGTGGAGGCATTTATGTGATAGCTATAACCTTAGCAGGATCTACCTCTATTCCTCTTTGTGAAACAATGAAACCTAGGAGTTTTCCCAAAAAATGCCAAAGATACACTTCTTGGGGTTCAAGCATACCTTGTAATCCTAGAGACGTTGAAAATACGTCTCAGCACCTTAGGGTGCTCTCCTCTACTTTTGGAATTTGCTAAGATATCATCAATGTAATCCTCCATGATGTCATTCATCATGTCATGGAAGATGATATTCATTGCACGTTGATAGGTGGCCCCGCATTCTTGAGTCCGAAAGACATGACCTTGTAACAAAAATTCCCAAGGGGTGATGAAAGTTGTTTTATGTTGATCCTCCTCTACAATCCTTATTTGGTTATAACTTGAAAAACCATCTATTAAGGACAAAATTTCATAACTAGTGGTGGAATCAACGATCATGTCAATATTAGGCAAGGAGAAGTCATCTTTGGGACATGCCTTATTGATGTCATAGAAGTCGATGGAGAACCTTATTCCAACATGTTTCTTCTTAACAAGGACTATGTTAGATATCCAATCTGAATATTCAATGGGCTTAATTAAATCAGCGCTGAATAACTTTTCAAGTTCTTCTTTGATAAGGAGTGTAATTTTAGGTGCATCTTTCTCAAATTCTACTTGATGGGTTTGGCATCACAGATGGTGCACGACCAAGTCCGGGTCCAAACCAGGGTATATCAACATATGACCATGCAAATATATCTCCATATTCTCTTAACAACTCTACAAAAAAATTCTACTCTTGAGCTAAGAGTGAAGCTCCCAAATTTATCATTCTAGGTTATGTTAGTGCAGAATCACAACACCCCTAAGTTCCTGCAACTGGGTGGGTTGAGAATCTTAGTGTGATTTCACAACATGGAGCATCTCTCAAAGTGTGGGACCTTATAAGTTGAGAGAGCTCTCTGGATTAAGGTCGGTTCTTATTCCTCTGTCATTCGGCTTGCATACAAAGATATTATAGATGATCTATTCTCAATATACTCGATTTTACCAAGGAGACAGGGTCGAGGAGATGCAAGAAAATAAACTAAGCTAATGAGGTGATGCACCAAAGGAATGTTAGACCTTCATTTTACGAATTTAACACAGAGACCACGAAAGGCAATACAAACACTATGCACAAATGATCAAATTGTAATAAGAGATTAGAGAGACAATGAAAAATACATGAGAGGGTCAAAAACATCTACAAACATATATATTATTTCTCAGAGTTGATACAATATATTACAATGGCCAAGAAGAAAAACTTGCATTACAATCCAAAGGAGAGGTTAGAAAAGCTCCACAAATCCTTCGTGACCAAAAGAATAAGGAGGGCACAAAATAGAAACATCCAACCTTTTACAATGAGTTCGACCCTCCTTTATAGATTCATAGAGGGGAGAAAGAGAGAGAAGTGGGAAAACTAGTTCAGAGTTCAAATACTATCATCAATGCCTCTTGTAAATCCACCCCAAATCTATTGTGTCTACAGTAATTACTCGTTTGGCACCTCGAAGGAGGAGGAACGGCGGATCGATCAAATCCGATCTAGTTGTTGGGGAAAATAGATCATGTATTAATGGAATGAAGGTGTTTCTCCATATTTCACCTACTTAGATTCTCTAAAATTAAAGTTTCAGATCTCCATGGCATAGACAAGGCCGATATCTTTTCAACGGTGCCAGTTTTGTTGGATTTCGAGCACCGAGTCAAAATATATACCCATCTAAAATTTGAATCGGTATGCATAGAAATGGTGGCAACCAAATTGCAAAAATAGGCCCCTTTTTTGAAACCGCATACACGTGGACAACTTGCACATGTTTGAGGGTTGCCTTGTATTTTTCTTTTGAAGTTGTGCCAAGCCAACAAGTGGCTTCTTCCACTTGCCCTATCTCTGCTTTAACTATTCAACCCCAACCATGTCCACCTCTTTTGGACCTGGGACACATGGAAGGTATGTACTTATTTGAAAATAAACTCAAGATTTTACCTTTGAAGGAGCATCGGGTTGACATGTGGAAGCCTCCGTAAACTCTTGGACTTTTCAATGACCGCTCTTACTTTTTGGGTTCCGAATACGTGGTGAGCTGGCGCTCCTTCAAGAATCACCTTTTGGACCACACTTTGAAATTGTGTTGATGCAACACATCACGTTGTCCGCTGGTTCTCTATACTTAATCAATTTTGGGCCCACTCTATCCCATTTTTAAACTTGAACTACGTGGCGAGCCCACACTCATTTGGGTCTCTGCTTTTGGATCTGCCTTTGGAGATGCGTCGGGCTGACACGTGGTTGCTTCCGCTAGCACCTTTATACTTAGTCTTTTTAGGCCCGCCCTATCTCGACTTTTGAATTTTAGCTATTGACTCTACCCCTCTTTGGGTCCAGGGACATGTGGGGCCTGGCACTTGTTAGAGTCTTCCCTTTTGGATTCAATCTTTGGAGGTGCACCATTTGGACACTTGGTAGCATCCACTGTCTCCTCCATACTTAGTCAATTTTAGGGCTCATTCTCGAGTCTTTTCGAGCTTTGTGAATTCAAGCCTTTTCGTTTCTTTTCCTTTGAGCCTCTAGTTTCTTTGACACTGTCTTCTCCTTCCCTAACCCTTCTTTTCATTTTAGATCCCACCTACAATCTGTTTGCTAGATTTGAAGCACGGTTCACTCGATAGAGCCATTTCTTGAATTTATTCCTACACGGGGTCATTTGAACTTTCGCAGGTCTTGCCACTCCATTGCAGTCCCTCCGAAACTTGTTTGTAGGATTTGAACATGATTTCTCTATTTTCTTCTATGTGGGGTCGTGGCTGATCAATTTTGTTGGGGAAAAAAATAGTGATAACAATTTGTCGACTTGCAGGGGCATCTTCCTACTAGATGAAGAGATCAGTAGCCTTGAAGCATCCATTGGGTGTGGAGTCAAGAATAATGCGTTGATACTGATCCTACCTCTTATCTGCGAACCCGACCATTTGCACTCTCAATTTTCATAAGAAATCTTGAAACAAGGCTTCTGAGAGTAGAAAATTGTTTTGACCCGGGGCTTTCATTTGTCTCTGAATGGACTATTTCGAAGATGGCTTTATAGTTGCTCTGCATTTGTTTTATTTTGAAATCAATTATTAGAGGAAACTATGGGTCTCTCTCTCGCCATGAATACTTGAAAGATATATCACGTTCACTTGAAGACACATGGAACTTTGTACCGACGCAACCTAGAGAAATAAAGAACTTGTTCCACAACACTTAGGGAAACAAAACTACACTATAACAAAACAATGTGAATATGCACTTAGGGAAATTAAAATCCTATGCTAATAGCTACATGGGTGGAAAATTCCCAATCGGTAGAAATATTTGAGATGGATCTCATTCATTGGGATCTGTAATTCTTCGCCATCAGATTTAGCTGACTAGAAGGCATTGCTACTCTTGCACTCTATGGTCATGTAAGGGCCACTCCGAGATAGCATCAAATTTGGATTGTTTTTCTAGATTTTCCCAATCTTCATCCCATTTTAGGACTAAGTCCCCTTCCGAAAGGTCCTCATTCTTGTCTTTTTCAAAAAAAAAAATTTATCAATGTTTGATCCTTCTCCATGTCTACATTTCATGCTCTCTTGCCTCTCCTACCTCCATTAGCTCTGCATACCTGATTTCCATAGGCAAAAACTCATCCACTCCAATTGTTTCATGAGTTCTAAAGTGGGCAAATCCAATGATATGGGAAATACTATCTCCTTTCCATATACAAGCTTGTATGGTGAGCTACATGTGGATCTTTTGTCATGTGATCCTATCACCCCATATAGCTGATTTGAGCTTTGTATGCCAAGTCCTCGATTTTCATCAAGGGTCCTTCTCGATAATCCTTAATAGGTTCTTATTTGTGGACTCTACTTGTCCATTACCTTGAGGGTAATAATTTGATGAGGTGTTGAGATACACACCATTCTTAACTACCCATTCAGTGATCCTTGTACCAAGGAATGCCAATGCATTATATGATATAATAGTGGCAGGGACTCCAAACTTGATGGCTATTCCTTCATAAAAATCCAAGATGTTGGATTCACTTGCTTCTTTTAGTGCCACCGTTGCTTGACCACTTGGTTAAATAGTCTATTGCAATGAGTATCCATTTGTGGCCTTGGCTTGAATTTGGGTTAATCACCCCAATGAAGTATAGTCCCCATTACATGAATGGTTGTTCCACTGAAATGGGATGAAGGGGAAGGGCTGCTAGCTTCTCCTTTCCTGTGAAGAATGCACATTTTTTACACTTCTTGATCCATGAATAGCAGTCCTTGAACACTGTAGGCCAATAATAACCAGCTTTCATGATCTTGAGAGCTATTACTCGAGGGGAAAAGTGACCTCCTGCTTCTCCATCATGGAATTCATGCAACACTCTCTCAATCTGACCTATCTCAATGCATCTTAATATAATACCATTGATATCCTTGTTAAACAAGACACCACCAACAAACACATATGGGATAGCTTGTAATCTAAAGTATCTTCTCTTTGCCTTGTTCCATTCTAGAGGGCACAAACCTGTTTGAAGGTAATGCACCAAGGCTTGAGTCCAACATGGAGCAGGTGTATCATTAGCTGATTGTTCTTGATCATTTTTAAAAATAGGACAACTTTATTTTCACCCACCGACTCACTTTGATGCTTGGAGGCAAGCTATCCACATAGTCCCTTGCCTTTAACTAGTTTGGTCACCTTGATCTCAATGTCATATTCCATTACTTGGGTGATCCAACCTACCATCTTCTCATTCAAATCCTTATTTAAAAGGAAGTCCTCAACACCAGAATGAGATACTAATAGTTGAATCTTGTTATTCAAGACCAAGTGCCCGAACTTCTTTAAGCTCCTAATAACAACAAGGATTTGTTTTTCAATGAAACAATATTTTACCTCGTAGTCCTCCAAGCTCGACATCAAGAAAGCTATGGGTTGCTCCAAACTTTCATTGTTGGACTGGACCAAGATGGCTTTGAGATGGTGTCTAACCCTCCAAAACCATATATCATGAAGCTTTTTGAGAATTTTGGGTTAATGAGAGTTGGAGCTGTGATATTGCGAGTTTAATGGCCTCAAAACTGTCTTTTCCCTCTACTATCCACTTAAAAGTAAGACTCTTCTTTAACATCATTGTTAAAGGCTTCGCAAAGTAGCAAAATCGGTATAAACCTGCGAACAAATTTTATCCTCCCCAATAATCTTTAGAGAGATTTTTTATGTTGTGGCAATGGAAGTGTTCGGATGGCTTCAATTCTTTCAAGATCAATTGTTAACCCTTCTCTAGAGACAATGTGGCCCAACAATTTCCCTTCATGAGCTAGGAACACACACTTTTTTGGGTTTAATGACACCCCAAACCTTCTACATCTTTGAAATACATGTCTAAGGTGAAAGAGATGGTCTGCAACATTTTTTGAAAAGAAAGTGATATCATCTAGGTACACTAGGACTATGTTGTTGATCAAGCCTTTGAATGCCATATCCATAGCTCGTTGAAATGTTGCTCCAACATTTGATAGTCCAAATGGCATTTTCCTATAAGCATGTGTTCCCCATTTGGTGGTGAAGGCCATCTTGAATTGATATTATTATTTCACCATTGTTTGTTTATAACACCGAATACCCATCTAACAATGAGAACCTTTTAGAACCAATCTGACTTGTAGGATATGTTCCATTGATGGAAGTGGGTAGTGATCCTTAAGTGATGCTCTGTTTAGATCACAAAGTCCACACACACCTTGATTTCTCCATTTTTCTTTCTCATAGGTACCAAGTTAACCCAACTCAAATGCTTGATAGGAAAAATGATATTGGCCTTGATTAGTTTGTTTCTAGTAGCTCAAACATTTGATAGTCCAAATGGAATTTTCCTATAAGCATGTGTTTCCCATTTGGTGGTGAAGGCCATCTTGAATTGATATTCTTATTTCACCATTATTTGTTTATAACTGAATACCCATCTAACAATGAGAACCTCTTAGAACCAGTACAACTTGTAGGATCTGTTCCATTGATGGAAGTGGGTAATGATCCTTAAGTGATGCTCTGTTTAGATCACAAAAGTCCACACACACCCTGATTTCTCCATTTTTCTTTCTCATAGGTACCAAGTTAGCAACCCATCTCGAATGCTTGATAGGAAAAATGATACTGGCCTCGATTATCTTGTTTAATTCTTTTCTCATGAGAGGATCAATATGGGGATTTATTGGCCTTTACTTATCCGAAAGGCTTAGCTCCTGGATCTAACTCGATGGTGTGTTGTGCTAGCTTTGGGTTGAAACCTCTTAAATATTTATAAGTCCAAGCAAAGACATCTGGGAACTCTTGACAGAGTTGAACAAATTCATATTTTTCTTGTTGAGTGCTTACCCCCCAATCTGCAATGTTTTGCCTTCTTATATAAAAATAGGTTCTAAATCTTCACCCTTTACGAATATTTTCCTTCTCTTTTGAGTTGGTCATTTGGGTTGAAGATTGATTCCAAAATGACAAGACCCTTTGGTAGTTTTTGGTCCTCACTGTACCACTTGATCTCCATCTGCTACTCCAATCTATCTTGATTCCCGTAGGAGAATTCAGCTTCCTCTTGTATAAAGTTGACAATTTGTTGATCATTTTAAAAGACTTGCCAACTTGTGTTGTTGTCTGGGATAGCTGGCCTTACAACCAACTTGATATGGGGCTAATGCTTATCAATATTGATACTCACCACAACATCAAATGTTGCCTAATTTCTACCAATCTGTCTGCTGCTTCATTCTTCTTCCTTAGGATGGAGCTAATGTTGAATGCCTCAAAATCCTCAATGAGGTCCCATACCCGATTCTTGTAGCTCTTTGAAAGGTCATTCTTGGCATTATTTTTTCCTTAGACTTGATTAGCAACTGGTTCAAGTATCACCAAACACCTACAAGTTCTTGATTCCACGTTTCCTTCCCCAATGCGGTTTATGGACCAAAGCCTCATACTCTCTTGTGTTGTTTGAACAAGAAAATTGGAAACGGAAAGTGAGTATTATTTCATACCTTTAGGCGAGATAAGCATAGCTCCTTCTCTCGAATCATTTCCTACTTCTTGAGCCATCAAAGAATAATCTGTCATACCTCATTATCTATTTCACAAAAATGCTTCCTTCTCTAATAGAGTCGCTTCTATCCTTTCATTCCTTTGAGAAACAGATAAGGGTTAGGGCTAGGAGGAATACTTGTTGAATGTTGAGAGGGTGTGCACGTACCGTAGAGAGAGATAAGATCGATTGCAAAGAACTCCTTTTTGTCTGGGAAGGACTACCTGCAAGTAAGAATACAGACCACCGATTCTAATTAGATAATAAGTGAGGGAACTGCCTTGGGCCCAGAAATATGAGACTTCCTTTCGAAGGTAGTCGGCCTCCCGCTAATATGAATTAACACAAATTCTAACAAATAAGCTATTGTCTAATTACAATTTGTTTACCTTGTTAAAACAATAGAGAAAAGGTCTGGTCTTGGTTTTGAATCACAAAGACCGATCTTTGATCACCTCACCGGTGCCGGTTGATGATAACCGATATCGGTAGGGGTAGTGATTTAAGGGGTTTGGTAAAAGGTTGGCTATAAGATGACTATGGTGTTTATAAGGCTAGTAAATGATTGGGGATGGGTAACGGGGTGATAGAGAAGGCTCAGAGGGTATGGGAGTTGTTCTTGGGGTAGTGTAGGGGTAGAGGAATGATAGTTAGATGGGGGGTGTTACCGGGTAGTGGATCTAGGAGTAGACTTGTAATTACTGTGATTCAGAAATCCAAGAAATATTATTAAAAGAACGTATAAGACTTACTTACTAGTTCCTGATGAAAAATGCAGGTTCAAGGACTGTGATGACGAAGGCAGGGTTCAGGTAGGATGGTCTGACAATCCAAGATGAGCTATCTCCTCTCCTGATGCTTGGATGAGTGTCACTGGGCTCTGGTTATTCAGTTGCAGTCTTGGGCTTGATGTCCTTCTCTGCAAACTCCTCTCTTTCCTTCACTTGTCTCTGTTCGGCCAAGTAAATTCCGGATCCTTTCAATGACTTCTGATTCGGATCAATGAAAATCCAACCCCTTGTTTTTGGTTGGGAGAGGTCATTTACAGGGAACCGATGGCGGTTACGTAACCGACGGTGGTCGAGTAGAACTGGTATCGGCCAGTCAAAGTGGGCTTTTTTAGTAAAATAGCCAACTTTCCCTCCTTTCTCCCCGAGGGATTAGTCATGGGGCTTGGTCAAGTCATTATGAGGTTGGTTTTAGGTGCGGGTAGGAGTCATTAGTCATGGGTGTGGATGTAGACCAAGTTATAGGTCTTAATTAGGTTAGTTTAGGGTTAGGACTAGGTCATGATGAGGTGGCGAAATGAGGTGGCAGGTATGGCGATGTGGATTTATTAATTATAAGGTAATTAATAAATAATTGTGTAAGGTTTAGGTGATGAGGTTAGGTTGCGAAATGAGATGTGGGGCATAGGGGGTCGTAAGACACAAATTTGGTGTCTACATTAGCCCCTTGTTGTCATGTAGCTTGTCTTGTAAAGTTGCACTGACAATAATAAGAAGTGGTTACCCTCATGTTAAGGGTATAGGTAATCCCCCTCAAATCTATCACAGATTGAGGTAGCGTGAAATCAGGGATAGGGTTGATAAAGGGTAAATGGTGTTGAGATGATGGTAAGATGGTGGGGTAGGTCCAAGGAAGCAGACGCACGTTGAAATGCAGTAGTGCGACCAGGGTACATGATTTGAAGAGCAAACAAGCAATTCATAGGCAAAGGTCGATAGTTTATCCAAACAAGGGTGATATAATCCTGGTATCCAAGGCATAGGAAGTAGCTCCAGGGGATATAATGGGTAAGGTACAGAACGTTTAGGCATGTTCGGCAGTACCCAAATGGTTGGTTTGGTTGAGATAAACGTCACGGTCTAGGTCTAGGCAAAGTTGGTCGACTGATCAAGTCAAGTACCCTAATCATGCTAAAACACGAACAGGTGAGCTCGATTGAACAAAAAGCTACATGATGGGTGGATAAAATTGTAATTTGTTGGTTTTGGGTGAGGTATTTGAGTGGTGCGGCCTTGGGTCGGGCCGATTGATTAGTGAGGGCCATGGGTCGGGCCTGATTGGTTGTTTGCGGCCTTGGGTCGGGCCAAATGGTTGGTTCGCCCTTGCGTCGGGCAGATGGTTGGTTGCGGCCTTGGTCGGGCCAAATTGATTGGTTGGTCATGGCATCTGGGTCGGGCCAAATTGGTTGGTCGCGCCTTGGGTCGGGCCAAATGGTTGGTTACACCTGGTCAAAGCCAATTGGTTAGGTTGCGGCCTCGGTCGGGCCAAATTAGTTGGTTGTGGCCCTTGGGTCGGTCACCAATTGGTCGGTCGGCCTTAGGTCGGGCCAATGGTTGGTTGCGGCCATGGGTCGGGCCAAATGATTAGTTGTCAGCCTTAGGTCGGGCCAGATTGGTTGGTTGCGGCCTTGGGTCGGGCCAAATGGTTGGTTATGGCCTTGGGTCGGGCCAAATTATTGGTTGCGGCCGTGAAGTGGGCCAATGAAGTCAACAAAGGGTTTTTAGCAAGGAGGATATAGGCGATGTGGTGAGAAAGGGAGATTAGTAAATAAGGGCAGAAATTGGGGAAAGGTGGGATTAAACCGATATCGATTCTCTATGACCGGTATCGGTTAGATGACCGATACCGGTTCTTTAGGGCATAATATAACCGATATCGGTTATAGGTCAAAAACCTATAAAAAGAAAAATACGGCCTGTCATTGTCATATTGTCAATTTGAAAACCAATTTTAGTTGTCTGAGGTGTATTAGTGAGATTGTTGAATTTGTCAGCTGAGGTGGCACTATTTGAGTGGAGAAGTGAGTGGTTGGTAGGCCCTAGCGAGTAGGAGGCAGCATTTGATTGGTGGAGGACCCAAAGAGAGGAGATTTAGAGCCATGGCACAACCAGGAGGAGCAGGAGGTGCTGGACTAGCTAGACCGCCACCACCTATCCCACCACGACAACGTGTCGTCAGCACTGCCAGGTTCAAAACCTCTCATTATGTGAATTTAATGTTGTTAAGCTAGATTTGGGTTTTGGGTAGAATCCAAGTTTTTAATAAAATAATTAATAAATGGAATTTGTTTGGAAAATGGAGAGGGTAGGTAGGTTAGTTAGGCTAAAACGGTAGGGGTGGGTAGGTTTTAGGGTTTTTCAATGGGTAAAAGGGGAGTAATAGGCCAAAAATGGGTTTGGGGGCCACGTCGGATTCGGCTCCGCGATTGTTCAAGGACCGATGTCGGTCACTAAGCAACCGACATCGGCCACGAAGTCTTTGGGCAAGGTGGGTTTGTGGTCGACCGGTGTCGGCCAGTATGTTGACCGCGTCGGTGGAGAAATGCTGGAGAGGGGACTGGTGGCGGTCATGGGTGACCGGTACCGTCCTTAGTTAGGATTATTTATTTTGTTGGTTTGGTTTTGTTGTTGTTTTGGGTTTTTGTTGTTGTTTGGGTTTTTGTTATTGTTTGGGTTGTTGTTTGGGTGTTTTGTTATTAGTGGTTTGGGTTTTGTGTTTATTGTTGGGTTTTGTGTTTTGGGGTGAAGAGGGAAGGGTAGAGGTTGATAGGAAGGGTGATTGGTGGGTGGGGGGAAATGGGGCGGTTGTGTGGTTGGTGCGGTTAGGATAGATTAGGTGTTGGGCATGAATGGGGAGGTGTTAAATTGGTAGGGGCATAGGTAAATGGCGAGAGTAGATCCGGGTGATCGGTAGGGTGCGAGATAAGGAAAGGGGATATCGTAAATGTGTTAGGGTAAAATAGGTGGGTGTAGGTGTGTGTTATAGAGTCGGGTGTGGGTCGGGTGGGTAAAAGGGGGTATAGAGGGTTAAAGTAGTTTGTTGTTTGAAAGGGTAGGTCTAATGAAGTGGGTTATTTGTGCAGGCACGTCAGCAGCTGACTATGCGGGATCGGATGCCCCCGTTATTGAGATGGATGCGGCCACATGTGTCCGCAGCGCACTGGGCCATTATGCGCGAGGTGGGACTCGGTGGAGTCCAACGGTATAGGGCTATGGAGAGGGACCACAGCCTTATGGTTGCCCTCATCGAGAGATGGGATCCGGCAACCAATGTTTTCCATCTCCCGACTGGAGAGATGACTATTACCCTGGAGGATGTATATCGCATCCTGAGACTGCCGATCATAGGAGAGGCAGTATTCCAGGTAGATGCAGAGACGGCTATGGATAGCATTCTTCATGTATTTGGGGATGCAGCCACGTTATTGACCTACCACAGCATGCGAGTATTGCTTATGGCGATATGTATCGCGCCCACAGACATGAGACACGGCTTGCCGTGTTGATGATGATAGGCATCACATGCTTCGCCCTCCCGGACTCAGAGGGAGGCCGCTTTCCACGGGCGTTGATGGGGGTGCTGCACGAGATGGTGGAGGAGCATACGTGCTATGCTTGGGCACCAGTATACCTGGTGCAGCTATACAGAGAGCTATGGGGTTATCGCCGGATGAGGCGATTCGGGATTTGTTCCACATTCTGTTACACTCATTGGGCATATGAGCACATCATATGTATTCGACTAGTAGGGCTGCCCCAGCAGCCAGGGCCACAGGTGATATACAGGTATGGCTTTCAGAGGTGGTTGGGGGTCGTGGGCTAGCCACGAGCGGTGCTCTGCAGATGGGATGTAGCTTACTACCGTCATATGCTAGAGGGCCTAACCGCATTGGATATTGTATGGAGGCCTTACAGAGGTCATCAGCCCCGAGGAGGAGCCCGATCACAGATGCGCTGGATCCAGTATACTTTCTGGATAGCTGGACGAGGCCGGAGAGCATGAGCGGATACCCCCGAGAGGGTACGACGATGGCAGTCAGCTATGACAGATGAGCCACCTCCCTTCCCCGCACGAGGGATGATGTAGAGGCCCCACCGCCGCACGCACCACCCCCGTGGACCCGATTGGGTAGCAGAGAGGCCGGCGGATGATACCATGGATGACGCCTACCGGTGCACAGGTCATTTTTGGTATGGTGGGTAGGGGAGAGAGCAACGAGGAGAGCACAGCCCGCACAACCAGATTTAGCGGTTGTTATAGCAGAGAGGGACCGGCTCTTGGGATAGGTGTAGTTAGTTATTACAGGCAAATGGCACACACATGCACACGCACAGATCGGGTATTACAGGGCAAGCTTAGCCTGTGCATAGCACAGGCATAGGCACAGCCATGTGTACAAGCACGTGTACAGCATGGTGCACAGGCACAGTAGCACACAGCACACATAGTACAAGCACACACAGCACAGCACAGTACACGCCACCGACACCGCATGACAAGACAAAGCACATTGGGGTGTACCAAGTAGGATAGGGGCCATTATTATTAGGGAGTCTGGGACCAGCCCCAAGAGCTGGGTGGCACGGGCCCATATATGGAGGCGAGAGCGGAGGCCGTTACTTATCAGATGTCCTCGATGGTACCGGGCGACTATCGCCATATGCGCACACAGAGCCGAGACCTCGTGGGGCCGAGATCCTGTGGGGCAAAATGCAAATGGTGGGTCCATTACAGGGGAGGAGGCGAGAGGCAAAGACAGGGACCAGCAGGGAGACAGCCGAGGGCGGGAGAGAGCCGAGGTATCCTTGCAGAGGAGATAGTTTGTGTTTTTGGATATTGATGATAGACACCCAGCCTGCGAACCGGTTATGTATAGAGAGGCCTCGCGTGCCCACATATGATTCTTTCATTCATTTATTCATCTTGTTGTATATACCGCCTCGCGAGCCGAGTACGGGTCAGATAGTTGATACCGGTCTCATGAGCCGAGTATATTTTTGATATGAGAGACCGCCTCATGAGCCAAGTCGAGATTTTGACAATTATCATGGCCCGTGCCGGCTTTGTATTATCTTGAGATCACAGAGGCCCCTTTGTATTTGAAAACTTTGATATATATAGAGGATGATTTGACCCACATGGTGTATAGAAATGTTTTATGTGTTTTGAAACATGGTTATGAAATTTATATATGAGATGATGAGTTTGATCCACATGGTGTATATGAAATGTTTTATGTGTTTTGTCGATGGTTTGTTTTATTGTAGATAGATGATGTTGATGAAATAGTGATAATATATTGATGTGATTTTGATGACAAATATTGGTAATGGTGTTGTGATGCAGGAAAAAGAGGCGGGCGCCACAAAAATTTGTAAAAACGAAGAAACGGCCTAGGTTTAAGCAAAATGGGGCACATGACCGATATCGGTTATGTAACCGATGTCGGTAGCTATATGACCGATAACGGTTATGTAACCGATATCGCTTATTATGCCAAAATTATATTTCCTAAAAATAGAACTGCTTGGTTGGCAACTTAAGTTCTTATTTTTAGCGTTTTTATTTTTAGAGTCATGCAACAAGTTAAATACGTGAATGCGATTGCTTGATGACCGATACAGTAATCGCATGAAAGAATTGAGTGATAAGGAGGAAAGAGATAGGTGAAGTGAGTGTGGGCTGAGATTCAGAAGGCAGAAAGACAAGTTATATTTGAAGAGGGTGGTGAACATGGCTGAATGAGGAGAAGCATCCAGCAGGCAGAGACGAGAGGGAAGATAGGTTCCACCTCAAGCTGCTACATCCCAAGAGGTAAACTGTTTGGTTGTAATTTGATTCTTGCATGTTTTATGAATAGGATGAGAGAGAGTAAGTGGGTAAAGATGAGAAAGAAAAGGTGATAGGCAAGGGTTTGGGATGGGGTGAGTGCTATGGGGTAGGTAAGCAGGGTGTTCACGTATGTTTTTAGGTATAGATAGGAGTAAACGGGCAAAAATAATTATCGAAGGTGTATGTTTTTAAGCAGGTGTATATTTTTGACAAAGACCGATCGCTTAGAGATAACCGGATATCGGTTAGTAAACCGGTATCGGTTATCTATAACTGATAGCGGTTACTGTAGGAGTTTCCAGAATTTGAGAAAAAACCCGTGGAGATTTGTTTTATTGAATAATTGTGTGTCGCTTTTGATGTATTGCAGGTGAAAAGCAAGGTTAAGGATGAATGATATCAGCGCTGGTTGTTGTCACGAATCCGAGCGAATGTAACACCAAATGAATGGGCATTGATAAATCGTTTGGGGTTAAGTGGAATCCGCTTATTATTCACGAATCACACGTAACCATGCTATGTCAGAGTGTTATCGAGAGATGGAATCCGAAAAGAATACCTTCTATCTACCCAACAGGGAGATGACAAAGTGACGCTGGAAGATGTGTTCCGTATTTTGAGACTCCCAATTATAGGAAGACCAGTATATCAGGCATTGCCTAGTGCGGCACGGGGAGCGATAACAACAGTATTTGGTCCATACGCATGAGATTTGACACAAATGAGGTTTGACATTCACTTATGGTATAATGTATGCAACAGACACCCCGAGGCAACAAGGTCATGTAGTAGTATTAATGATAGCGGTGGGGTATTATGCATTACCGAGGGCGGATGGCGGAAGATTTCCAAAAGCATTGATGAGTGTTATTTGGGAAATGATAGAAATGAGCGTGACTTTCGCATGGGCACCCGCATATCTGGCAGAGTTATACAGGGGTTTATGGGCCTGCAGTGAAAACACAGGACGACACTGGATTGTTCATACTTATTACATTGTTGGGCCTATGAGCACATAGTTTGTGTGTGCCCAATAGGCCGACCCATCGAGTCGGGAGAGACAGGAGTGCAGAGGTTGGGATTCAGATGATGGGTCCAGATGAACAAGAGGCGAGATCCCGTGCCGTGATAGATGACATCGAGTATTATAGATAGGTATGGGAGATGGTGACGATTGCATGATATTTTTGAGGCCTTACGGAACTATATGGTGACAAAGAGAACATAGCCGAGGAGTTGAGGGGTGTAGAGCACTTGAGGTGGATCGCAGGCACAGTGCCGGGTGAGTACGAGAGGATTCCTCTAGATCGCGTGCGGCGACAATTTGGGTTCATTCAGATATACCTATGACATATAGACCATACATGAGGATCGACGCCGAGGCATCATTCTCACCTCCCCCAAGGCCGACACCTCCGTAAGGGCCAAGAGATATAGCAAAATGATCGTAGGGTAATGGATGCAGGAACGACAGAGGCCTATAGATTATGGTGGGTAGCAGAGCTACGAGGTGCACATGAGTGCCCGACATAGCCGTGATTACAAAGAGAGAGATCATCTCAGAGGATTTGGTTCACCAGCTTCAAACACAGGTGAATGAGACAACGGGATTGTTAGAGGTTTCACAGTTATGAGTGGAGAGACTAGAGGCAAGATTCCTCCACGCGAGAGGACGTATTCGTATGTTACAGGAGATGTTGGCAGATCAGTGGGAGGAACCAATAGCAGTGGCACCTTTGAGGATGGAGAGGCCAAGTGAGTGGCATCGACGATCACGATCACCACCTGATTCGGGAGGAGGCGCAAGGGTCTAAGTGAATTTCATAGGAGTATAAGAATAAATAAGGATGCCGACTGCATGCAGTCGATGATAGAGAAGATGTATTTGTTTAACATCTAAAATAAAACTAAATATGTATGTTGTTTTGAGTGATGATAATAATAAGAATGGTTGTGTTTTGAATGTTGTTTTTGTTTGTTTTGAAAAAGGATAAAGATGAATGTTGTCAAAATAGAAATACACAAAAATATTTATATTTACAACACATGATAGGGTATGGTAGGGGATGGTCGAGCTAACCTTGGGAGACCCCATGTCTCCTAAGTGCTGCCTACATAGCCCATCGTGCACAAAGCAAGGAGGGGCCTCGTGACCGATGTAGTTCTCCCTTAGGACCAGGAGAGGTGAATTCTGCAATTTGGTCAGTAGTTAGGCAATGTGTTGTTTGATAAGAATTTGATGTTGATAGGGTAATGTTGTTGGTGTTGGTAAGGTATCGCGATGTTAATGTAGGTATAAGTAAAGAAAAGTTAGCTACCCAAGTGGTAGGGAATCGTATCCTGATTAAGGTCAACACACAATCCTAGAGTCGAGCAAAAGAGGCAAAAGTGTCCCATAGTTGAGAAGAGCTAAACAAACCACATAATAACATAGAATGAGCTTGAACCCTAGGTACCTTGCATAGACGAGAAGTCGATAGGTGAAAAGAGTTGTATAATCACAATATATCGGGTATTACGTCACGTCCCTTGAGTTTTGTTGCTTTGACAAATGGTGAGGTGAGGTGGTAGATATGGGCGAGGGTGCTGAGAGCTTGTTACAAGGTGATTATTCTGACGAAAGAGGACCAAACCTAAATAGACAAGTCCATGACTCAAAAGTGCTTTTGAATACTACGCTTTTATGTTTTTGGACATAGACTGATCGATGTGGGAAGTCTACATGGGATATGTATTTTGTTGTTCTTGAGGTCTTCACGAAGTTGATCAATGCGAGAAGCTTCTGATAAAGGCTGACTTTGTATAGCTGTCCTTCAAGGGAGCAGTCTATTTATAGTAGCAGATGATGTTTTTGTGCATAGCTGTCCTTCGAGGGAGCAGTCTATGTATAACTTAGAGATCTAGATGTCCGTTTGGCATGAAGCATCTAGTTTTGTAGGAAGTTTGACTCAAGAATATCCCGTAAATGTTCAATTGAGAACATGTTATTTTGATACTTCTAAGTCATGGACCAGACTAAAAAGGGGAAGGCCTCTTTAAAAGGAGGTAATGATGACAAACCACGTGAGTTTGATTTGATTTTTTTGAGATGGATGGAACAAAAGTGTATGAGGTAGTAAATGAGCTCAAGGGACGAGCGCAAGGTAGATAAGAAGTGATATAACACTAAATTCAACAAAGAGAATGGTCAAGATGCAAGGCATTAAGGGGTTCAGCTCAGTTTACCACTAAGTGAAGCTAAACGGTAAGTGCCCGATCCATAAGTATGCGTGATAATGTAAGGCCCAATCCAATTAGGAGCAAATTTTCCACGCTTGCTCTTTTCTAGTTTGGTTACATGTTGATTCTCTTGAGGACAAGATCACCAACCTTAAAGGTACGCTCATGAAGTCGCTTATCATAAGCACGCTTGATGCATTTTTGATAGATTTGAAGGTGGTCAAGAGCCGTAAGACGACGCCTCGTCAAGAAGCTCTAATTGGGCTAACCGCCTTCTTGGTGAAATCATCGTTGGTGAGAATATCCCAAGAGATATTCTGAGGGAGGGTATTTGTATTTCGAGAGGCAAGACAACTTTCGGTACCATATACCAAAGAAAATGGTGTGGCATTAGTGGAGGTACGAATGCTAGTACGATAAGCCCAAAGGGCAAAGGGGATGTGATCATGCCAATTTCTTCCAGAATCATTAACAACTTTCATGAGGATTTTGGTTAGGGTTTTATTAGAAGATTCAGCCTGACCATTGGCCTGTGGATAGTAAGGTGATGAGAAACTAAGTTTGATACCAAAGTTGTCACAAAGGTCTTGTAACAACTTATTTTTGAAAGATTTACCATTATCTGTTATCAGGCGATGAGGAACACCAAAACGGCAGATAATGTGATGGTTAATGAATTCGACGATTTTTTCTTTTTTGGTTGAAATGAGTGGAATGGCTTCCACCCATTTAGTGTAATATTCGTTGCTTGTGATTATCCAACGGTGACGCTTGTGAAAGAGGGTGGGAATCTCACCAATAAGGTCTAAACCCCATTGTGAGAAAGGCCAAAGATCTCGTGCAACCTGTAGCGGATGGCTAGGAGTATGTTGAAGGTTGGCATGTTGTTGACACATAACACAACGCTTAACATATTCGTAGCAGTCGTTATTAAGAGTAGGCCAATAATAGCCTAGGCGAAGGATCCGTTTGGCCACGGCCAGGCCACTAAAATGTCCGCCACAAATACCATCATGGATTTGCTGGATGGTATAGGTGACCTCCGCACCGGTTAGACATCGAAGGAGGATGCCATCAAAGCCACGCTTATAGAGGAGTCCCCCCATGACAACATAACGAGAAACACTTTTAAGAAAAGCACATTTTCCGTTACTAGTAAGGTCAGGTGGGAGAACAGAGGTTGTAAGGTAGTCGTGAAATTGGTGATACCAGTATCCTAAAAATTAGCGATACATTATTTATCATACAAACAACCAATGCTGAGTAAGATGGGGCAAAGAGTTGTTGGACCAAGACAAATATGTCAGAGTCAGTTGGTGAGGTAGGAATTTGCGAGGCTAAGCAAGCCATAGTATCCGTAAATTTGTTAGTGGAGCGGGAATGGTTTGGATAGAATAACGAGTAAATAAGGTCAAAAGTGAATCCACGTAATGTTTGTACTTTTGAAGTTCCTCATTTTTACATTGGTAGATGCCCATAACTTGATTGACTACCAATTGAGAGTCGCCAAAAATATTGATAGATTTGACACCTAAGTGTAACGCAACCTGGAGACCCAAAACAAGGGCCTCGTATTCCGCTGTATTATTAGTGCAGGGGAAATCGAGCCGAATGAAAGAGGCATAGGCTCAACATCAAGAGGAATGAGAACAACACCGCTCCTCCACCGCACTGGCATTTGGATCCATCAAGAAGAGGGTCATTAGATAGGACTCCTCCCTGAGTGAAAGAGTGGCGATGAGTTCGTCGGGGAAATTAAAATTGGTAAATTGTTCCCAGTAAAGGGGCCTCCGTGAGTTGGTCCGCAATAGTTTGTCCTTTGATTGACTTCTGGTGTATAAATTCAAGGTCGAGGTCAACGAGGAGCATAAGCCATCGGGTGATGCGTTGGTTTAGATGTGGTTTGGCGTATATATAATGAATGGGGTCCGTGTTGGTGATGACAAAAGTTTTATGATTCAAGAGGTAGTGTCGGAGTTTGGTGGCTACGAATGATAGGGCTAGGCACAATTTTTCTACATGTGTATACCTAGTCTCGTAATCCACGAGAGTACGACTTATATAATAAACGGCTTGTTCTCGATGTGCCGAGTCCCGATGTGTGAGCATGGCTCCTATAAAGATGGTCAAAGGCAAGAAAGGTAAAGGTAGAAAGGGCGATCATCCCGAGGTGGGATAAGCACGGGTGGCTCAGCAAGAGATAGGCTTTGAGAGCTTCAAAGGCTTGGTGACACTCTTCGCTCCATTAAAGGCAATGTCCTTTTTAAGAAGGTGATGGAAAGGTTGACATCGATCCGAGAGTTGGGAAATGAAACGCCGGATAGATTGAAGTTTACCTTGCAAACTACGCAATTGTTTGAGGTTTTGGGTGGGGAATTTCTAGATAGCTTTGACTTTAGATGGATCACCTCAATGCCACGCAAAGAGACGATAAAACCAAGAAGTTTTCCTCAAAGGACACCAAAGACACATTTCTTTGGTCAAGCCGGATAGAATATTGTAATAAAGTGATCGAAAATAATGGTTAAAACATCGAGATGTTCACCGCGATGTTTAGATTTGCCAAGAAGATCATCGACATAATCCTCAAGGATAGTGTGCATAATGTCATGAAAATGTAAGTCATAGCCCACCGATAGGTCGCACCAAAGATTCTTAAGGCCAAACGGGCATGACACGATAATGTAAGGTTCCCAAGGAGTTATGAAGGCATTTTTATGTTGATCGGCTCTGGGGCTACCAAAATTTGATCAGATCCCAAAAGCCATCCATGAGAGAAAGCATCTCATGGCCCGCAGTGAGATCAACAAGTTGATCAATACTTGGGAGGGGGAAGTCATCCTTGGGGCAAGCGAGGTTAAGGTCTCGAAAATCCGTGCATATCCGAAGTCCCCCCGTCGCTTTAGTGACAGGTACGATGTTAGAAATCCATTGAGGATAGTCAATAGGCAAGATGAAGGAAACAGAAAGGAGTCATTGAAGCTCTTCTTTGACCAAGAGGGCAATGCGTGGATGCATTTTTCTCAGTTTCTGTTTGACTGGTTTGGAATCGGGTTTTAGGGTAATGTTATGGACAGCAATGTCAGGATCAATTCCTGGCATGTCAGCGTAGGACCAAGCGAAAGCTTGGTTACGGGTACGGAGAAAGGTAGTAAAGGCGGCTTGTTCTGATGTGTTAAGGGATTGTCCGATCTTCACAATGTGAGGATCCTCCTCTGTGTGGATGTTGATTTCTATAGTCGACTCATTCAACATGGTTTGAGTTTCAGATGGTAAGGCGCGTTGAATATAGGAGTCATCCGCACTACAAGGTAAGTGAGGATGGAGTCGTCATCCCGCACTCAACAACATTAATCAAGGTGAATCCTCTTCGATCATGTCTGGATATAGAAGGGGAAGAGAAGATGGGTCCTCATTATCGCGTTGATAAGTGAGAGGACCTAGGAAGATAGCATTTATGAAAAAAAAAGTTAGGAGGGATAGATTCAGGGTCTATCGACTCTGTGGGTGACGATGGCAAAATGGGTGATGATGGTTTGGTAGGGGTGACGTCATCATCTTCCAGGATACAACTGACATGAGGTTTCTCCGGTGTAAGTGTTTCAGGAAATCCGAGACCACTACGATCATTGTGTTTCATGTGTGTAGTCACGGAATGATCAGTATGTCGGCCTTGTTCATAAAGACCAAAACCAAAGCCTTTCCAAGACAAATGAGTCAAGAAGGTGAGGGCGAAACGACGATTTGTCATGTATTGAAAATCGGATTGGAAGGGAACCACACCAAGAGGAGGTTCAGGGGTAACGGAGGATGCGTCGACACCCCCATACGTTAGGTTGGTGCGGCAATTAGGTGGTCCGTAAGAGATTACCTCCCCCACGCGACGGTCGTAGGTAGGATGCGCATGTAACTGTCCGTACTCCTGTGGGGTATGGAAAGAACTAACGTTATATAGGTGATACTCCCCCAACGTAAGGCATTGAAAAACATCTACTAAGGGGTCTGAGGTTGGGATGTTGTCTCATGGGAAAGGAAGTGGTATTTGCATGGCGGTTTCATTGGTCAAGGTGTAGGTGCGGTTAAAGTGATGGTAGGATGGTGAGGTGTGGTCAAGTGGATGGTCAGGTTGATGAATGGGTGTCTTGACTGTACAAGCACATCATTAGGGCGATATAACATATTGCAGGTTTTAAAGGGGGGAGGATCAGCTTTTACGGTGTAGGACTTCCCCTCGTACTCAAATTTTATGCATCTATGTAAGGTGGAGGGAACGCATCCCATAGCCCGGATCCAAGGGCGGCCTAACAACATATTGTATTGGAACTCTCCCTCAAGGACATAGAAGAGTTTCGGGTAAAGTGCGTGGCCCTACACGAATGTTAAGGATCACGGTACCTAAGGTAGAAGTAATAGCATCATTGAATGACCGCAACATGATGGGGTTGGCACACATGCAACTAGAAGGGATATTCATTTGTTGGAAGGCTTTTGAAGAGATGATGTTTAGACTAGCACCCCATCAATCATAACACGACGCACCCGAATGTCCCGACATAAGTTGAGATGAAAAGAGCAGGGTCAGGATCTTCTGCACCAAAGTCGATAATTTCGCTTCTGAGAAACTAACAATGCAGCAGAAGACTTGCACACAGAGACAGCAAGTGGTTGAGGAGATAGGTTGTTTGGTGAGTGAAGCAACGTGATCGGGTGTGAGAATGGAGGTAATAGGAAAGGTTTCATTAGGTAAGACCTCTATCCTCAAGGATTTCAACGAGAGCTTGTCGATGAGATTCGAAGTCCGAATGAGATCATACAAAGGTCATTTTTACAGTGATCGTGAAGTGTTTGATCATGGTTCGGTGGGCAACTCCATTAGAGACGGGGTAGGCGGGTCCACGAATAACCACTTTAGGTGGTGGTGCGATCGGATGGTGGACGAGAAAGAGAGGCCGCAGGTGTGCTTTCTTTAGCTTTCCCATTGTTTTTCTGCCCTCGAGTAGCAACACTAATCATATTGATCTCGTGAACACGAGAGGAGGAAGACGGTATGGATAAGTCATGGTCTTCGAGAGGTGGAGTCAGAATAATGATAGATCTTGGTGAGGCGGGACACAGTGGTATAGAGAGGGAATTGAAGCTAAAGGTCTCTCCCTTCGTAAGTTGTCTTTCTTAACTTTTCTATCTGAGAGAGGTGACTGACGAAGTATGGCTTTCAACGCTTTGCATCCCTCTACATCATGTCCTGGTGTGTGGTGGTAAGCGCAGATTTTAGACTCATCATAACCTATAGGTCGAGGTTTAGATGGATCATAAGGTCTCCAGTGGGGGTAGGGAAATGGTCGCATTCTCCACCAACATAGCAAGGATTTTGGCGTAAGACCCTTTGAGTGGGTCAAAGTCAGAGGAAGATGAGGCTATTGACTGGGTAGTTTCTGGTAATGACGGGGTATGGTTGATTTGTATGGGTGGTGGTTTAGCCAAGGGGTTTTGATAATGGGTTTTAACTAAACGTGGCTTCTTTGGCAAGGCTATGTTTAGCTGGTTAGATGATGAGGCCACAGATGATGTGGTATCGTAAAAACAACCACGAGAAATAGGAGTGACAAAGCAAAAAATCTTTTGATGATGGAATTTGTTTAGGGTTGATAGGTGGACAGATACGCGGTGACGGTGTTGATATACCCTTGATTTCTATATGGGTGTAGAAGGCATAGAGGTCATTTTAAAGAAAACGCAGAGGTATGATATATTGATGCAAGGTGGAGGGATGAGGTCCCAATATGGAAGGTAGGTGTGACGACGATGGTTTTAGTTGTGATAGAGGCATAGGTCAGGGGTTGAGGAGATTGAGTCTGTCTCCTAAATGGATGGATGACTTTATTTTTGGATAAATCTAGCCGCTTAGGTGGGTGTGTTAAACTGGGTATTGGTGAGGTCCCAAGCATAGGGGAAGATTTGGTTAGGCTAATAGAGGTGGATGAGGTATTTGGTAGAGATGAGGGGGGTGAAGATGAGGACATAGGCATTTTAAGCTTCTGTAAACACTTCGGGTATATGGTAGAGGCGTCTGATCGGTCATCTGCATTTGAGTAGAATATGGGGTACTCAAACGTTCCCATAGGACTCATCTATCTTCTGAGGGATGACAATCCTCACGTGTGAATAGGAACTTTTGTATGGAAGAAAGGTGGGTTGTGATTCCGGTCCACTGTGGGTGTGATACAGGGGGTAGATGAGGCACTGTATCAATGGGCATTAAGAGGTCAACCGGTCGCTAAAAAGATTTAGGTGATGAAGAACTAATAGGTAGGAGGGCATGTTTGAGAGGATCCGTCATGATTAAAGAATGTGGTGATGTCGGTGCAAGAGGTTTCTCGTCTAAGGATGACAAAAGAAGTGGCGAGCCTTCCTCTTGTACAACAAGAATGGTAGAAGGAGATGTTTGGGAAATAGATAAGTTAGATAACATCCGCTCACAGTCTTGCAAGGATGTGGTGTAAGAAGGCTCATCTGTGAGAAGAGAACTCTGGGCGGTTAATTCCTTGATGGGTAAAGGAATGGAAAGGATTTCGTCTTGTCTTGATGGTGGTGAAGGGGGTTCGGGTTCCTGCGTTAGTGAAGAGGCTTGATTCAGAATTTTTTCGATAGAGGCTTTTGGCTGGGAGTCGAAGACTGCATGGATTTCATGAACACTCTCCTCGGCTAAGATATCTTGGTTTATGTTACTATTAGAAGAGTGATTTGGGAATGGTTTGTTGAAAATTTTCAAATTTCGGTTAGCAGGGCGTTAGGATTATCGAGGGCTATATCCCCGCATCATCAACCATTTCCCGCACTATGTTTTTCAACATCTTGCAGCTTTTCATGACTCGTGTCCCTTCACGCGGTGGAAGTTACGGTAAGTCATTTTCTTTGTACCAAGAAGGTATGGCGTGGGTGGAATCAAACCCTTAGTGAGGTTTAACAGAGGTAAGGTAATAGCTCCCGCTTTAAGCAATTTTTCCAATATCACACCATAAGTTTCTCCCAAGGAGTGTAATTGATGGGCTCACTTTATACTTATAGGTGGTTTTCGGGTATTGACGGTGGTTGGGATTTGACCATCACCGCGCACAGCTCCTTTTGATTTCAAGCAAATGATGTGAGGATTGGTGGTGTTAGGTTTGTTGGTGGAATCTTGGGTTTGGAAATTGGGGTTTTTGTTGCGCAACCACAATTTCTCTTCCTCTAAGGCTCGAATCTCTAGTTTTCGAGCCATAGTAAAGGCCTCATCAAATGTGCGGAAAGTTTGAATTTGGAGGGTAGGAGAGATGTGCTTAGCACAGGCCCGCGTAAAAAGTTTGATAAGTTCGGCCTGAGGCAAGGCATACGTAAGTTGGTTGATAAGGCCCCGCCATCGTCCAACGAAATCTGTGATAGATTCGTCTTCAAATTGTCGATGGCATAGAGGTCGGTGATAGATACTTTCTTGGCAATGTTAATGGAGAAATGATCCAAGAAAGATTGGGCTAGTTGGTTAAAAGAGAAGATTGAGTGCTAGGTTAAAGCACTGTACCACTCCAAGGCGGGTCCTGATAAGGACATGGGAAAGGTGCGGAGTAGTAAGGCATCGTCATGAGCAATTAGATAGCAGGCATGTCTAAATGATCGCAAGTGTTGTTGAGGATCCTCCTTACTATTAAAACGAGTAAATTTTGGTAATTCCCATTGAGGAGGATATGAATGAAGGGGGACAGAAGGGTGGATAGGCTCCCGACAAACTTGCTCGTATGTCAGGGCGCTACGACTTCCTGAAATAGAAGCCTCCATATTTTGCATTTTGTCCATCATTTGTTTGATTAAATCAGTAGTTGGATGAGATGATGGTGCGGTTGCGGTAAACGAGGCAGATTGGGCTGGCAAGGGCCACCACTAGACAATGGTGGGGTTAAATGTTGATAAGGTATGAGGACAAATATGTTGAGGCGGCCAATAGGGATGTCCTATATAAGACGTTGAGGTTACCGGATACGTGTGTGGAAATGAAAAGGTGGGTGGAGCTTGAGAAGGAAAGCTCGTGTGGATAGGTGGCAGAGAGCAAGTCATAAAAGGAGCAGTCTGCAAGAGAGACGAGGTGGGAGCAGTCGGCGGTAATGATATGTTGGGCCCAAGATTAACCAAAGGAAAGCCAATCTGTGCCGTATGAACCCCTGAAGCCGCTGAGTTGGGAGACGGGGCTAAGGATGAAGAAGGCAAGGTAGCAGAGTTATCAAAGGAGAAGGAGCTAAATGAGCAGCTATACTAATAGGCATGCCAACAAGGAGTTGACCATCGGGTGTACGGTCAGGGGCATGAGACAAATAGTATTGTACAGCACTAGGATTAGCGTCCAAAAATTTCACAAATTCTTTATCTCCTACAGGATTTTGGGAACCTCACCGGTGTCCGTAGGATTCCCCATGATGGGCAGGAGGTGATTCAGCAAAGGCACGGAGTAGCATGTGAAACCATGGCTTGCAACAACCATTTCCGAGTGATAACAACCATGGACAAGGGTACACAAGAGATTCCCCAAGATGCAATCTATCAAAGGCACGGAGAATGTAAGTTTCAACAAAAAAAAACCATGAATTGGTAAGGTCATTGGTTTTGGGAATCAGGGAACTGAAAGACAAGAACCGATATCGGTTAGGTAACCGATGTCGGCCAAAGTCATATAATGCACGTCGTAAGTTAACCGATGTCGGTAGAATAGGACCGTGTAAGAAGCAGTAGGAAGTTGCTGATTTGGTGTTAACAAAGGCTTAGTATGTCTACCAAACTGCTCTCAAGTGATCACGTAAAACAAAGTAGTATGACAGAGAAACATAAACTAAAAAACAAGCAAGAATGCACAAACAAATTAATGTACTAACCCTAGGATTAGTTTTAATCAATTTGGGCTTATGCCTTTAGATGCAGAATGATGTCAATCCTAAACAAAAGACTTAGGGGAAATGTCAAGTTTGTTTTGGCTTATAAGGTTACCTCAATCGGGCGGAGGAATACCGCGGAAAAGGGGGGATGTTTTGAGTTGTTGTGTTATTTGTGAAGTGATTCGGTATGTGTTGTGCAGTGAAAGTAAGATTAATTTCTTGTCAATACCATGGAAATCACCCCCACGTGTACGACCTGTTACTTAATCTACGTTCACTAGAATTGAAAACAACACGCAAAAATGGGATGCACGTGTTTTAAACCCAAATTGAAAATGTTATTCGATGAAGCAAAGAAGATGACTTTCACTAATGCAAAACTGGGAAAGCAAGACAAATTCTTTTACCAAATATAACAAAATATCGTGTGAAATTTTTAGAAGAAGAAAACAGCAAGTATGCTCCCTATATGAAAGCAAGCAAGAAAGAAAGAAACCCAAAATGGGTCCCACCGGCGTGCCAAAATGTTTCACACAGAAATGCTTCCGTTCCCGGAATAGAGTCGCTTCTATCCTTTCATTCCTTTGAGAAACAGATAAGGGTTAGGGCTAGGAGGAATACCTGTCGAATGTTGAGAGGGTGTGCGCGTACTGTAGAGAGAGATCGATCGATTGCAAAGAACTCCTTTTGTCTCTGGGAAGGACTACCTCGCAAGTAAGTAAGAATACAAGACCACCGATTCTAATTAGATAATAAGTGAGGGAACCGCCTGGGGCCCAGAAATATGAGACTTCCTTTCAAGGTGGTCACCCTCGCTAATATGAATTAACACAAATTCTAACAAATAAGCTATTGTCCAATTACAATTTGTTTACCTTGTTAGAACAATAGAGAAAAGGCTGGTCTTGGTTTTGAATCACAGTGACCGATGGCGGTCAGTGTCACCGGTGCCGGTTGATGATAACCGATATCGGTAGGGGTAGTGATTTAAGGGGTTTGGTAAAAGGTTGGCTATAAGATGACTATGGTGTTTATAAGGCTAGTAAATGATCGGGGGATGGGTAATGGGTGATGGAGAAGGCTCGTGAGGGTATGGGAGCTGTTCTTGGGGCAGTGTAGGGGTAGAGGAATGATAGTTAGATGGGGGGTGTTACCGGGTAGTGGATCTGGGAGTAGACTTGTAATTACTGTGATTCAAATCCAAGAAATATTATTAAAAGAACGTATAAGACTTACTTACTAGTTCCTGATGAAAAATGCAGGTTCAAGGACTATGATGATGAAGGCAGGGTTCAGGTAGGATGGTCTGACAATCCAAGATGAGCTATCTCCTCTCCTGATGCTTGGATGAGTGTCACTGGGCTTTGGTTATTCAGTTGCAGTCTTGGGCTTGATGTCCTTCTCTGGCAAACTCCTCTCTTTCCTTCACTTGTCTCTGCTAACCCAAGTAAATTCAGTGATCCTTACAATGACTTCTCCTTCAGATCAATGAAAATCCAACCCCTTGTTTTTGGTTGGGAGAGGTCATTTACAGGGAACCGATGGCGGTTACGTAACCGACGGTGGTCGAGTAGAACCGGTATTGTCAGTCAAAGTGGGCTATTTTTAGTAAAATAGCCAACTTTCCCTCCTTTTCTCCCGAGGGATTAGTCATGGGCTTGGTCAACTCATTATGAGGTTGGTTTTAGGTGAGGGTGAGGAGTCATTAGTCATGGGTGTGGATGTAGACCAAGTTATAGGTCTTAATTAGGTTAGTTTAGGGTTAGGACTAGGTCATGATGAGGTGGAAAAATGAGGTGGCGGTATGGCGATGTGGATTTATTAATTATAAGGTAATTAATAAATAATTGTGTAAGGTTTAGGTGATGAGGTTAGGTTGCGAAATGAGATGCGGGCACAGGGGGTCGTAAGACACAAATTTGGTGTCTACATTATCATCTTTGTGGTCTAGCTTAATGATGTTGGTTAGAGACCCATTTTCTTCATGCAAACAGTAGACTCCTAGCTCAGACTCCTCCATATCTTTATAGGGGTCAAAAGCATGTCTCTTGTTCACCCACTCATCAAGAATCAAGTTTGGGATACACCCCACCTTGGTATTTGTCTCACAAGTGCTTGGGAGGTCCTCCGAATCAAAGGCTGAACAATTTACATTGATCGGGATAGGTACATAAGACTCAATATGGTAATCTTCAATGGTCTTATATCTGATTGTGTCCTTAGCTCCATACCTTGTTTTGAAAAGCATGTGTGACCAATCAGCAGAAAAATAACCTCCAATCTTAGCAGTGAAGTCTCTCAACAAACACAGTGCAAAATGTGGTGCGAAGTCTATGACTGATATGTTTTGCAATACAGTCACATTGGGGCTAGCATGCAATGTGAGGCTCAAATATTTAATGACTCCAACGATTGTCACTCTTGTCCCATCCAATTACACTAGCCCCTTAGAGATGACTTCGTATTGGAGACCTAGTTGATCACTATTTTCTTTGGCATTCTAGAGCTACTTGCCCCTCGAATCAATCATGCAATTGTGTACCGGTTTGTCCCCAATGATCAATGAAATGTAAAATGGAGGTGGCTTTAGATTCTTACCTTGTTGTCCTCCATAGTTTCCTTTAGGCTAAGCCACATTGGCAAGAACTTTATCTTCTTTGGTTAGGGGCTGATTTGAGCTTGACCAATTGGCCATAACACCGATTACAGCAGATCTATATATCCTGGAATGGTCGGTGACTCCCATTGAAATGTTCACATTTGTCTTCTTCATTTTTTCAATGATATTAAATGAGCTATCCTTTTGCTGCCCCTTTCTTGGCACATTTTTCTCTTGCACATGGGTTGTCACAACCGGTGCCTGAGTGGATTTGGTAGGTGGCTTGGACTGACTCTGCATATTGGGAGTTGCACTTTGAGTGCCAATACCTTGTGGAGTAATGGAGGGTTGAGGATTACCTGAGTTAAGTGATTTTCCTTCTCCAATATTTCTCTTTTTGGATCATGTATTAGCAGCTATAACTTGAGAAGGGGCACTGATTCATTCCACAAAAGTCCTCGCCTTGCCAATTAACAAGCATAGTTTCACTTAGAGATGCCTCTTGTTGAGATCCTTACCGATGATTTTCTTCCTAACTAGACTCTTGTGACACACCACCGGTCCGTACCATCAAGGCCTAGTTTAGTGCACCATTGAAGCACATTGATTGGTTATGAGGCTAATTGCATGGAAAACACCAATCATATTTTTGGGCCATATTGTTTTGTCTTAAAGACCAAGGCCCTTGATGTTGAAGCCATGTTTGGATCATATGACCGGAAAGGTCTAACAGCTTGAGGTTGTCCTTGGCTCTAATTTTGATTTGCATCCCGAGTCGGTGGCCTATTTCACCGATATGGGGGTCTAGCCTGATACTGAGCTTGATGCTAATATGGACTAGAAATCTGAGCTTGTTGCCTCTTGATAGTTACTAACTCATTCCCTAGGTTCTGCAGTTTTTCTTAACTTCTTGAAGCTCTTTTGAGGTACTAGAGGATGATATGGAGGATTCGGCTGAACTTTGATTCCTAGGAGTAGGCATAGGAGCTAATGTGGGTGTTTGGCTCGTGTTTGGGTTTCCTAATTCTAGATATAGGGCAAGGGTGACCTAGGAGAAAGTTTTCTAGCCTAAATTAAACAATTTTCAGCTCTTATGGAAATGTTATAGGCTGTAGGTAAGGATGTGCCTCCCATTGATTGAATCATTAAAGCAATATCAAAATTTAGAGCTCTAAGAAAGTATAAGAAGGCACCTTCATCTCGTGGGCTTTACAGACCACTTTGGAATCTGTCCTATGTCGTTTGAAATGTGAGGTTGAAATCACAACTACTTTTTGGGAGCTCTCTTGATTGTTGTTAGCTGCTTCAACAAGGATAGATTATCTCCCTTTTCGCAAACTGGTCATGAAGAGCTTCACATAGATGGTCCCAATTATGAATAGAGCCTGCTTTGTTAGACTCCTAAACCATTGTGAAGCTTTACCCTTAAGTGAAGAGGCTAGTAATTTGACTACAATGTTCATCCCAGTGATCTCATGGATTACACAGAAATTTGCAATGTCTTGAACGTGGTCACTAGGAGAAGTCTGGTTCTCTCCAATGAAATATGGGATGTTCTTTAAAGCCACCACTGGGGACCGGATTTTGTTCATTAAGGGAAAGTGAGGTGTGCAGGTGAAATTGACATAAGGATTTGTTTGTGCCATCCCGATTGTCCCGAGGTCCCTTGATTAAAAGAATGACCTACTAGGAGGAGGTGTTGACAAGGATCTGTTTGGTGGAGATGGAGACCTCTGGGCTCTTCTCCCCCTTCTCCTTTTGTCTGGAGACAAATGCAAATAGACAAACTGTCCCTCTTCTTTGGTTCTTGACCTTGTTTGTATTCTTCTCATGAACTTGGCAAGCTTGGGCTACTAAAACCAGTGGATTTTGTCCCTTTTGGAGTCGCCAGATGTGTAGTTTCAAAGCTTCTTAAAAGCTAGAACTTGTAACAAGTGCACATCAATCTTGCTGCAATAAAAAATGAAGACTTCTTGTCCCACCGGTGTGCCAAAACTATTAGTACAAAATCACAGCACCCCTAAATGCCTACAACTGGATGGGTTGAGACTCTCAGTGTGATTGCACAACATGGAGCATCTCTCAAAGTGTGGGACCTTACAAGTTGAGAGAGCTCTCCAGATTAAGGTTGGTTCCTATTCCTTTGTTTAGGTGCATATAAATATATTGCAGAGGATCTATTCTAAATCTACTCTATTTTACCAAGGAGACAGGGTCAAGGAGATGCAAGAAAATAAACTAAGCTAATGAGGTGATGCACCAAAGGAATGTTAGACCCTCATTTTGTAGTTTAACACAGACCACGAAAGGCAATACAAACACTATGCACATATGACCAAATTGCAATAAGAGATCGGAGAGACAATAACGAATACATGAGAGGGTCGAGAAACATCCACAGACATATATATTATTGCTTAAGAGTCGATACAATATATTGTAGTGGCCAAGAAGTAAAACTTGCATTAAAATCAAGGAGAGGTTAGATAAGCTCCACAAATCCTTCTATGACCAAAAGAAGAAGGGAGGGCGCAAAACAGAAACGTCCAAACTTTTACAATGATTTTCGACCCCTCCTTTATAGATTCGGCACAGAGGGGAGAAAGAGAGAGAAGTGGGAAAACTAGTTCGAGTTCAACTACTATCATCAATGCCTCCTACAAATCTGCCCCAAATCTATCGTGTCTGTAGTAATTACTCATTTGACACCTTGAAGGAGGAGGAATGGTAGACCAGATCAAATCCGATCTGGTTGTTGGGGGAAATAGATCTTGTATTAATGGCACGAAGATGTTTCTCCATTTTTCACCCACTTAGCTTCTCCAAAATTAAAGTTTCAGATCTCTATGGCGTAGATGAGGCCGAGATCTTACCAACGGTGCCAGATTTGTTGGATTTCAAGCATTGAGTCAAAAGATATACCCATCTAAAATTTGAATCGGGTCTATACAGAAATGGCAGCAACTAGTTGCCAAAATGGGCCCCCTTTTTTAAACCAAACATGTGGAGGGTTGGTGCATGTCTGAGGGATGCTTTGTATTTTTCTTTTGAAGTTGCGTCGGGCCGACACATGGCTTCTTCCACTGGCCCTGTCTCTACTTTGAATATTCAACCCCGAACCTGTCCACCTCTTTTGGACCTCGGGACATGTGGAAGGTCCGTGCTTATTTGAAAATCCACTCAAGATTTTACCTTTGAAGGAGTGTCAGGTTGACACGTGGAAGCCTCCGCAGACTGGACTTTTTACAACTTGCTCTTACTTTTTGGGTCTCGAATATGTGGCGAGCTAGCGCTCCTTCAAGAATCACCTTTTGGCGCCTTGAAATTACATTGATGCAACACATGGCATTGCTCTGCTTGGTTCTCTATGCTTAGTCAATTTTGGGCTCGCTCTGTCCTATTTTTTATCTTGAACTACATGGTGAGCCTGCACTCATTTGGGTCTCTAATTTTGGATCTACCTTCGAAGATGTGTCGATGACACATGGTTACTTCCATTAGCACCTTTATACTTTGTATTTTTTAGGCCTGCCCTGTCTCGCCTTTCAAATTTTAGTTGTTGACTTTTCCCCTCTTTGGGTCAGGACACATGGGGGCCTGGGGCTTGTTAGAGTCTTCTCTCTTGGATTCAATCTTTAGAGGTGCGCCATTTGGACACTTGGCAATGTCTCATTGTCTCCTCCATACTTAGTCAATTTTAGGGCTTGTTTTGAGTCTTTTTAGAGCCCGATGACTTCGAGCCTTCATCGTTTCTTTTCCTTTGAGCCTTTGGTTTCTTTGACACTTTGTCTTCTCCTTCCTTGACCTTTCATTTCATTTTAGAGTTTGCCTGTAATCTGTTTGCTGGATTTTAAGCATGGGTTCACTTGATAGAGTTGTTTCTTGAATTTCTTCCTGCACGGGGTTGTTTGAACTTTCGTAGGTCCCGCCATTGTCAGAGTCCTTTGCAACATGTTTGTAGGATTTCAACATGATTTCTCTAGTTTCTTCTATGCGGGGTCATGGCTAATCAATTTTTTTGGGGAACAAAATAGTGATAACAGCTTCTCTTCCGAGCCAATGTTGACATTGATGGTTTCTTCCACAAGCATTTTAGAGGTATCTTCCATCTACGTAGGATCAAGAAAAAGAGTAAGCTTAACCTCCTTAGGTAGCTTGTCATCATCCTTGAATGGATAGACCATTTTTTCCATAGGTTCTTCATTATGTTTTTCTACAAGTACTTCAAAGAGTCTGTCGCTATGAGACTTATGTTTATTCCTTGCACAAGGTTTCTCTGAAGTGTCCTTACTCTTGCTTCCGATCTTCTTACTCAAGCATCCACACATCTCTTCTTCTTCTCCAAAGTATACACAGGTTTCTAGTTAAATTGCAAAGCCTTTCTTGTGATCCCCATCCGGAATAGAATCCCCGAGTCCCATGAATTCTACAAATGCCTCATCATTCTCAAATAAATCAATTAACACATGAAATTTTTTATCCCGAATCTCTGAAGTTTTGGATATACAAGAGTTACTTGGTAATTGGTTTGAGGATTGGATCCAGATAAGGTAAGGATAGCCAAATCAAGGAATAAGTTAGTGGAGGCAAGATCCTCGTAGAGGCTACATTGGGAATCCACGTCATTATCTAAATGAGATGAGTCATCCTCATGTTCGGAAGAGGTGGCATCAATCTCAAAGGGTGGATCATTATGTGGTCTTATTCCAAGACCATGCTTGTCTAATTTGAAGTGAGGGATAGGAATGGGTTTTAATCATCCTTGCGCATTGATACCACATCCAAACCCATTGTAACCCATGACGTACATCATACGGTGGCCTTTGACATATAGCAGGGCTTGATGGCATGAATCCATGGTACCTTTAGGTACTTTGTTGGTGGGATCTTCTAACATCTTTTCCTCGGATAAGAAACCACTAGGAATGAACTTCTCTAATGGTTTAGGGCATTGATCCCGAGTGCTTTTGAACTATAAATAGGTTTTACCATATGTCTTGGGTGACACTGATAAATCTGATATTAATAAAGCTTGTTTAAGAGTGAACGGTTCACCTAGGCCATATTTTGCCGATGTTGCCTCCCATGATGTAAAAGGGTTGACCAATAAAGGAAAGTCTTGATTACAAGGAGTGAGTGAATCTGGATCCACACATTCCTTGATAGGTTCCTTTTGTAAAGGAACAACACTGTCTACAGAAGGGCATTCATAAGTTGCATGAGAAAAAATGTGCAAGTCTCTCGTAATGTGTAAACGGTTCTCGATCACCCCAATGGTGATTATCTGTCCTTTATGGCACATTTTGATACACTGATGGAAAGTTGAAGGAATGGCCTACATGGCATGGATACATGGTCATCCTAAGAGCATGTTATATGGTAGATCCAAGTCAAGGACATGGAACGTTGTATCATGAAAAGTCGACCCTACTTCCATTAGAACTACTATAGTTCCTATTGATTCTCACTCCTCATTATCATAGGTCGTGATTGTAATAGTTTTGGCACCTAGATCTATTTTTGAGTGGCCTAGCTGCTTAACCATCTTTAAAGTACAAATGTTTAAACCGGATCCACCATCCACAAGTACTCTCTTGATATTGCGGCGGGTAATAACTACTTCTATATATAAGGGTAAGTTGTGTTCTAGGTCGTTACGTGGGATTACAAAGTGTGGTCAAAAGTGATATGATCGTTGGATTCAAGGTGTGTAATCATGGCTTGGAGGTGTACGAGATCTACATCGATGGAGACTCCTAAATTCTGCAGTGTTTTATACAATATGTTTTTATGGGTAGTAGATTTTTTTAGGAGATCTAAAATTGATATCCTAGCGGGCATCTTCTCTTACTATTCTATTAGATTGTACTGACCTTCCTGCCGGATAGGTAGGTTATCTAGTATGATCAAACGAGTGCGTCGCATCCCTACTACACAACTCTTTTCTAAGATCCTAATAGTATTGACATGTTCATTAGATGAATGGATACATCCTATGAGGGAATCGAAGGGACTATCATTAGTGGGATAAACATAGGCAACAATCCTATAGTCATTGGAAGTTTGTTCATGATTTGGCTTCCTTTTCTTTTTATCTACATGGTTAGGAAAGGGCTCTTTGAAGATACCCATTTTCTCATTTGGACCTTATCTTGAGTTAGGGGAGAATCCACAACAATTTTTCCTCTTCAATGAGGTCTTGTATGTAATGACATAGTCTCAAGCACCTATTTTTCTTGTGCCATTTAACATGGTGGAAGTCATAGTACTCATGCTCTTTGAACCAATAGGTTTTGGAGCATCTTCTGGGTATGGTACCGTCACGGTTGGGTATTCTACCGTGTTTATGTTATCTAATTGGTTTAGTATGGCATATAGGTATTTTGTTAACGGTGTGAATGCACATTTGGTGGGTGTCTTGGGACGAGGTCCTTGTGAGAGCTTTAAAAGTGGACTAGTCTGCATGGTTTGGACTCTTTTGGAGTCTGTAATGCCACCTCTAACGACATGTTTTTTTGTTGTTGAAGAACTTCAGTTTATCTAAGTATTTTGCTTTGTGTTTGTCTTTGACAACCAGCTTTAAGTGTTCCCTTTGCAATTAGAGCCTTTTCTATTTGACTTCCCTTCTCTATAAATTCTTTGAAATTAGAGCCACATTGCATTTGTAAATGGAAGGCTATCTCTGGGTTCAAGCTAGGCACAAATATGCTTACTAGTTTTTTTTCTGGCAAGGCACAAGGGAAACAACTTTCCAACCCTCACCATCATTGTAAAAGTCTTTTTGGGATTCACTTTTCATTGCGAGAGGTCGTTCATTGTGATATCATTTTCCATGTTGTAGGAATAATGTCGTACAAGTTTTTATGCTAATTCGGGCACATTTTAATGGAGCCCTTGGGTTTGCTAAAGAATGATTCCAATCGCAGTGCCCCTAGGCTGCGAGGGAAGAGTCGTATTAAGAAATTATTGTTATATGCAACCTCTTGGGAAGTCATATAAAATTATTTGATGTGATCATGAGGATCACCTTTGCTTTTATATTTATCAAATTTAGCAACGGTAAAATTCTTTGGGAAGGGTTGTCATAACATGTCCTTATCGAAGGGGTAAGGGTATAGTTCTTCATATAAATATTTCCTACTATGTCCTATGTTTCCCTCTTGTAGCATAGTAAGCGTGTCTTTCATTGATTGTAATTCCCATTTGATGAGTTGTTCTTTAGTAGGTGAAATTAGTCTTTTTGCCTTATCCATTTTAAAAATCACATCATTATATGGATCAAAGTTGAACTCGCTAGATTTCATTTTGAGTTTGTCTTTGCATACGTTCCTACTTGAAGAGCCTAAGTTTGCTAATTTTTGGCTTAGTTTCAATATTTGTTTTTGAAGGATCTCTTCTTCAATTAAAGAATCATCTTCCTCATCAAACTTGGGAGGTGGCGAGTCTTTGCACTCAATCTTCACTTTACATGAAGCTTTGTAATAGGGTCTTCGTGGATCACCAAGTCGGCTTGGATGGGCCTCCTTTAGCGATGTTGTGATGTTTCCTAGAATTATAAGTGTACCCTACATCAAAGGGGTTATCCATGTCTAAGAGGGACCTTCATTCTTCTATTTTATGGTTAATGACCTTGGTTTCTACTTCTCTTTCTGTGGAAGCTTAGCCCCTAATTGTGAGACTCTTGCAGTACTTGATCTCTGTTATAATAAAGGATCTCGTCAAAGCGACCTAGGTCTAATTGGTGTTGTTCTCCAGAAGAGTCAGACTCCTCTCCGCTATGATCAATCAATGGCTTTGCATCCTTGACTTGTGAAAAGAGAGGTGCTAAGTTGTTTTCGCTAAATGGGAAGGACTTAAAAGGGTTTTCTCCTAAGTTGCGATCGTTTGGTTTGGATGCCATCTTTGTGATTCTAGGCATCACTAGTCAAAGTTATACGAGGTTCCATCTAAATGTGTTTCAAAGTTTACATAAAACCTAGGCGTATGTTTGTGTAAGTCGTTTGATGTGATGTTAAAATAACCTAGTGTGTTCTAGAAGTAATGTTATGCAGTTGTTTTTATGATTCAAAGAACACTCATATGAATACTCAAATGCAATGATCACTCGAATTTTCATTTTGCCAAGTTATACCCTAATTATGATTCCAGTGAAGGGTCTAAAGTAGATAGTGACAATATTGTATCAATACATAGCTCAAGTTAGAATTCTAACAAGGCCTAAATATTAAAGTGGTATCTGACGTAATCTCTCAACGAGGTATACTAAAACTAGTCTAAATGCCATGAAAGCTAAGTTTTCTGAAAAATAGAAGTTGTGAATATGTATAGCATAACAACACTATCCTGATACATTAACCAAGAAAACAAGGTGTTAGTATCAAGATGATGTTATTTCGGTATATATAAGGCAATATTGACACTCTTAAAAAGACTTAGATGACGTCGAAATTGAAACTAAGTATGAGTATAGCAAGAAGTTTTTAGTTGCGTGAGCAACGTAACCACACAATAAAGGGACTTATATCAAGTTCTCAAGAAATTGAAAACACGACGTAAGTACCAAAATTGTGTGACTAGAATGCGAGAAAAAAACTATCAACCTAAGGAGAGATAAATGATGAACCGAAATCGCAGTAGTGAAGATGATCTTGAAATCAAGATCAAAGAACTATCAAAGACATGAAAATGTACTTGTGCACTTTAGACATTTAACAACCCAACTGTAAACATGGATGGGCGTAAACGGACAAAAAAGCTGACAAATACTATTTTTGATAACACTCATCAAGGTATGGTTCCTTCTCAACTTTGAAAAATGGGCAAGTGAAAATGCAAGGGTATAGATCAAATGGTGAAAAATAAACTAGAATGAAACCTAGCTAAGTGAGACGTCATTCAATTCCATGATAAAAGACAATTAGCTCTAACTTACATGGGCTCTTTTCCTTGTTCGAGAAACAAGGTTCAGACTCCAAGTGAGTCGTCACTTTGTGATGGCTTGATGCAAAATGGGCTAGCAAAAGTGGGCTCCAAGACATAATGGCTTCCCTAATAAGATCTCTCAACTAGGTGTCACAAGTTGTCTAAATGCGATCTTGATTTACCCAAAAATTTGCAATGACTAATTTGGGAGTATCTCGGCTTTACTTTACCCCCTTCAAATACGATGAGCAACTAGTGTGTTCACACGTATTCTCACTGGGGTCATGATACATACAACTTGAATCCAACTTACAGTGTAAAATCTAGTCAAGTGGGTAAACGAAGAGCTTCATGTTTCATCCACGAGGTTACTCAAGTGGGGATTACTTTAGGGTTCCTAGAACCACCCCTATTGTTGTAGCTTAAGGCATTATGCCAAAGGGTTTATGTTCCAGTTGAGTGGATAGGGACGTATCCTTTTCCGAAACATGTGCAATACAATGTGAAGTGAAATGGTGTGTTTTTTATCTTGTTTAACTTAATGTGGTTTTAAGTAGCACACTGTTTTGGCAACCTACATGAAAACATGTGTATTAGAAGTTTTTGTTTGTCTCGACTTCTTTCTTTGGAAAGTGTTTAGGCCTTATACACACAAAGTTAGTAATTTTCCATCAAATACTAATATCATGACAAAGATTTTATGTGTTGTTTTAATTCCTAAGATCACTAAAAGGCACAAAGGAAGAGCATACACAATGTAAAAACTCCACTAAAACAAATTTTTGTGGAAAGTACTTTTAAACGTGCTTGCAAAAAGGATAGAATTTTTTTTAACCAACTTTTGAAAGGCTAATCTAATTAAGAAGCATAAAATAAGCATCTTTGAATGTGACAAAAGGTTTTTAGAAGTGTTTTTGATCTCCAAGATCACCTAGAAGGTGCGAGGAGAGAGCATACACACTTCACAAACCTTGCTCTAACTAAGAAACTCAAACACTTTAAGCTACGTTAGTTAAATAACCAAATGGCAACCTGCAATCACTTGTTAAACCTTGAAAATATCAGAAAAATCCAAAGAAATGATCTTACATCTCGGAGGAGAAAAATCAAATTTTAGCATAGACACCTACACGTCCGTAATGACGCCTATGTGTCCCAAATTACCAATGGATACGTGCCCCAACCAACGTGGACGTGTGACAACAAAGTTTGACAATGGGGTTCAACACCTATTTGGGTCTCATCAAACAGTACGCTAGGGTTTTGAAGGAGATGCTGCGAGCCAAAATGAAAAATTTACATAGTAGGCCAAAACACACCAACGCGTTTAGAGGCACAAATACGCCTCGATACCAACACAAAGAAATTCGATTGTTCAACGGATACATTGTGCTTTGTAAAAGAATCATTGTCTATGAAAATATGATAGAACAGTGTATGGCTAGCTCGATGTCTTAGCTAGGGTTTCACGAGACGCTCCCTCTAGAACACCTATGCGTACCCCTTGAAAAACCTGCAAAAGTCACGAAAATGAAAATTTTCAACAGTCAAACAGGTTAAGCGTTAGTCAAAAAGCCTATTTCCAACTCAAACCCACAAAATATGCATGAACAAGGATGATTTAGCTCACTTTAAAAATGAAATCAAGTAAATAACAAGTTGTTTCTCCTAGAAAATATGAAAGTGGACTTAAAAAGCTTGAAAAAGTCTCCTAGAGGACAATGGTGAGTGTCCCACCAGGCGTGCCAAGTGTGTTCAATGAAAAGTTGCAAAAGCCATGAACATGGGGTAAGAATCTCTAAAGAAACCCCAAAGGCTTTTAACAAACTAGTCAATGGACCATCATATAAGAGATAAACAAGGATTTATCACCTTGCATACATTAATCTTGAAAGAAATAAGCAAATCTAGCATATTTAGTAATCCTCTACTCTTGAAAGCTTTAAATGAACCTACGTTGATTCTAAGTAATCAGCTTTATGATTACGAGAAGGGGAACTCACCATTAATGGCTTCAAGGCCAATGGTTCTTCCCATTTACTCAATGCTTGTGTGTGTGGTGCAATGGCAAAGCAATATCTCAATAAAACAAATGAAATAAGCTCTAAACCCAAAGCAAACTGCTATAGTTTATGTTAGGAAGAAGGAGAGTTCTTAGAAATGGCCTAGGGTAATGCGTTATTTATGCTTTTCCAATTTAAAAATGGGAGACTTTTGGTGCATGTGGGACAAAAGGATAAGCCAAAAGGTACTTTAGAGAGTCAAAATAAGATTCGACTAGGTTTAGAAGAGGTTAATCATGTTTTAGGGTTAATTAAACTATGTTAGACTAGTTAATCCTATTTAGAGAAGAATTAGGGTTTCAAGACGGTTTTGAGAGGTTTAATCAATCCATTGAAGTGGATTGATAGAATGAGAAGTTAGTAAAAGTGGTATAGAAGAGGGTGAGAAGATGGTTTTAGCTAATAAGGAATTATATTAACCCCATTAGTTGGTTTATAGGAGAAATACGACTAAAACAATACCGTAAACGATGAGTTAGCAGGAGGTCTAATTGATGAGGTATTGTCAATTTGTGAGAAGGAGCATAATTAGTGCAATAATCGGAATAATAGTGCTTTGATCAAACTACACGTGTCTACACTAGTAATAATAACAATGCATAATTTCCGTGTTTGAAGGCAAGACCTATGGTGTTTGCTTGAATTTTCCTAATATAATGATTATCTTAGTTGTTAAATCCGCATATTCTTCAATTAGGAAGACTCACATTGCATTAACGAGCCTTGAAGCATGCTAGATCTCTTAGTCACAAAAATCTTATGATATCCCACCAGCCCCACCCACGAGGTGTGGTGTTTGCTTGAATTTTCTTAATATAATGGTCATCTCAGATTTTAAATCCACATAGTTTCCTAGTAAGGTTGGTTGACCTCTATTTGGATTTCAGGTCCACTACCAAACATAAATTATAATTTCTGCCAAATTTTGGGCGGCTAATAGCCTTAGCGTTGACACTACATACTTAATTATTGCCGATAACTTTGGCGTTATTAGAGTGAAAGCAGCCTCTTCTTCTTTTAAAAGGAGATAGGGGCCGAGAGGGATCTTTTCCGACTTCGTTTATGAACAAATTGTCTGTCTGAAACACAGTTAATAAAAGGCATCGTATTTAGTATACAAACAAAGGAGATATAATGAAGAAATGCACCATAAACGAGGCCTCCCAGAAGGTATATACCCAATGTCTTTAACGTCCGGAGTAAAGCAAAAGTAGATCATCGCAGAAGACATAAATTCTAAGGACAAGTACTAAATCCAAAAGCCCTAACTTCACCACATAGAAATACTAAACTACCAATTCTTTAAAAAAGATTCCTCGAGGAGGCTGCAACAAATGTCCTCCACCCCTCAATTTCATTTAGCCCATCATTAATTTATAGCAAGAAATCTTATACTAAAAATCCCTCATGTCTCATTTGAAAATTTGAAATTTAGAGGCTTATAAATGGAGACAGGCCATGGGCAGGGCAGAGCAGAGCTATGGAGGTGTCTGTGTTTTTGTTGTACGGATTGAAACGTAGTCCATCTAAAATGGAATAAGTACCTACTGAAAATGAGTTTTGAGCAAGGTGGTAGAGTTTCAGACGTGGTAGGTTGCTGTAGAAAGTGAAAAGAAAGAATCTGGGTTTATGTACTGTTTCTGCCACAATTAACTATTGTCTCCTTTGTCTCAGAGGATAGAGGGAACCACAGGGTTTTATGCAGTCACCTGCTGTCTGCCATTATTAGAAGACTCTCTGTCCTGTGTGCAGAGGCCTACCTGCACCGGGATAACTTAACCCACACGATAAAATTTATGATCCTCTGCATATTTGCAGTGCGTCGAGCTCCTAGGACTTAGATATATGGTTGGATCTTGGCAATGGGCATGAGTTTTTAGGCGTGTTTTCTAGCCTTTTTAATCAATGGAAGTACTTGTGTACGAAAGTTTGTCGGATTGGTACAGTTGGATTTTCTGATGCTCGTACCTAGTCATGCTTCTTTTTGTTTCAAGGACCATATTTGCAGTCATTAGAGTTTAAAAGGACCATAAGTATTTGCAGATATAAGATTTTATAATATAACGGATCTACTACAGTGAAGGTGTTGTGAGATGGATGTGAGAATGAAGACGAGCAGAGATGTGAGCCCCTCCAGGGCTAAGTTGCCTGTGCAACCCAGGCAAAAACAGATGAAGAAAGTGCAGGTGGTGTATTATCTGAGCAGGGCGGCCAGCTTGAGCATCCCCACTTCATGGAAATTTCTCTGCCTTGCAATCAAGAGCTACGCTTGGGAGGTACAGTTACAGAATAAGAGATTTAATGCTTTCGGAGTCTATAGATTGGTGAACAGAGAATTTTGGGATAAAACTGGTAAAAACATTGGTTTGATGTTTTGGGTCGCTTTGGGTAAACCGTCATTAGGAAAAAAGTAACAATAAATTATTATTTTCTCCTGATGAAGTGCACTGAAGTGAACCAAAGTATCGAGCCAAAAAAATTTACACAGTTGTTTTCCCAAAATTCTCTGTTTAACAAAGTTAAACAAGTTTCAGTTAGTTATTTAAAAATAACAGGAAATTGCTATTTTTTTCTTAATGAAGTTCAAGAAGAGTGACCCCAAACATTGAGCCAAAAAATCTACACAGTTCTTTCCCAAAATTCTCTGTTTACCAGTTAGTCTGTTTGCTCGGTTTTAGAAGGTTTCTGATAGAGATATCATAGAGAGAATGGTGAAACATGAAAACATTTCAGAATAACGTTAAGTTTATGGTGTTATATGGGCAGATGTAATGGATCGTTTGACCCTTCTGAGAGGAAAAGGCATGCCCGCATTGTTCGCCTGGTCTTGCAAAAGGTACCTACTGATTGACAACTATTGTGAAGTTAGTCTCTTACCCGTATAATTTTTTTTTACTATTCTTTCAATGCATGCAGTTAAAAAACATTAAAAAATTTATGCTTCTACTTACCCTGGATGCAAATGAGTAGATAATGATTTAGTTCGTCGACTTTTTCTTGTTGGTTTCTTCATTTTTTTCGCCTTTCTACAGTGCTGACACAAGAATCTTCTTCCCAGATTTGCAGAACAGCAATCATAACTTATTCATTTCAAATTCAAAATGATTGTATGCATGCATGCAGGAGTTACAAAAGCGGATATGTTTGGAACGATTTGTCCGAGGAAGACATCATATGCCCAGCTGATGGAGTCGAATACGTGCTCAAGGGTTCAGAACACTTTGAAGGTTGTTCTGGTACGTGCAAGAAAATTGATTTGTTTCATTTTTCAAATTATGTGTGTTTATATTTTTTAACATGGACAATGTCTTAACAGAAAAATACCAAAACAAGACATCAAATACAAAGCATGTTTCGGAAGGAACAATGGTTACACAGTCTTGTGTTAAATCTACGGTTCCCAAGAACAGAACATTGATTGAATCTCCAGCTGAAAATCCACACGAACCTGGTCATAAGCTCCCCTTTGCTCAAAATGTTTGTGCATCACAACCCAAACTTATAACCAGAGAGGAAGACATAGGCAACATCAGTACCAGATCTGAGCCTCCTCATTACCGCCCCAGACTAGAAAAAACCACCCAAATCATGTCTTAGAGAGTATAAGGTTTTAAAGTGTGAAGCCATAGAGTCCACAGTAACTCTGCATGGTGCCGATGCTGCCACGCAGACTAGCGAAGACCTTAGAAGAGAAGAAGAAGGAGAAGAGGATGAGTTAAAAGAGAGTGAATGTACTCAGAACTCCACAGAGCTAAGCGGAGGGGAAGAGTCTCCTCAATCCTCTTCCTCAATCTCTTCCGCCGCTGAAACCCATGGTGAAGCCCAGCAGACAAAACAAATTAAAAACAGTGAGATTCGAGGAACCCAACATCATTAATCAGGCCTCCAGCAGATTTAGCCTGTTGCAGCTCATCTCTTGCGGATCGCTGGGAGTGGAAGACAATAATATCCTAATGGTTCCTCAAAAGCCTGCTCGACATGCAGGGGCTCTCAAGGACAAGTTCCAATCGACTCTAGGAATAAAAATAAGTCTCATAATAAGGTTGCAGCTGATAGAACTCTGGGAGAGGAGCTGGATTGCATGGCGGAGGATTTACGCATTGCCCATGCTCAGAGTGCAGAAGCATTGTGGAAATGAAGACCCAGCGTGTAAAATCAGAGTCAGAAGGAGATCCCACCCTCACCAAATCATCTTCTTACAATGCGGAAAGGTATGTTTTATGTGATTTATATTTGAAACTCAGTTAGGTGCCTCCTGCATATTAAGATATGACGTAATGTTATATTCTATACATTATAAAAATAGAGGGTTGCACTTGTAAAACCAGTTCTTGCAAAAGTGATCATGGTGTTCACAGTGTTTTCATAATATTTTTCTATGAGACATTGATTTCACAGTTTTGTTTGCAGAGGGTCAAAATCAGAGATGGCTGGTGTGGCTGAAAAGGAAAGAGATGAGAGTCGCACTAAAACGAAATGCATCCCGAAAAACAAGTGGTCAAAGAAGGCGACACGATCAAGAACAGTGATGGACGATAGAAACAGTAAAGGAAGCTCGAGTAATAGATTTCTTGATACCATTGCCTTGCCATCTCAAGGAATGAAGAATATATTCCTTTGTCAATGCATGTAGTACTAGTTTATTCTGAACAATGCTAATGGATTCGGGCGGAGATAAAATATAGTGGCCTGCCTGCTGCCCGTGCAGCTTGTGGTTGTAACAGGACTTTATATTTTATTTTAGAGCGTCTAGCTTGTTATGATCCGGGCTTATTTTCACGTGATGGTGGGGCGCAATCGACACAAACTTTTCATCTAGAAAACAGCTGTTTTTTTGGACATCTATATACTTTTAAGTACAGTTTGGAATTTTTTTATGATTTTAAAAGTCTTCGTTATTTTGTTATTATTTTATTTTGGTATAGGGTATTGTGATGGACAGCTCAATCTCAAATTTAAGTCTGACAAACAATTGTTTTTTTAATAAAATGAATTGATCATTAATAAAAATATAAAAGACAGCTAACATTTATTTTAAGAAATTTCAATTTATGTCATTATAATTTATATGAAAATTAATAGTTACATTTTAAATATGTAAATCACAAAAGACAATTAATATTATTTATTTTGTATAAATGGTTGTAAATTTAACAATTAATATTTTATTAAATATTATTTTATTTTATTTTTTTATAAATGGCCATAAATTTAAATCTTGTTGCATCAATTTGTTACAAAGAAATATGCTTGTATTCATTAAGGTACGACATAAATTTTTAATGTGATTAGATTTTTTGTAGACAAAGTCATCATTGACTCTTGCATCAAGCTCCTTAGCTACCAAACCATATAGTGATGCAAATAGCTAAATGATAATATTGTTGTCAAATAGCTAAATGATAATAAGTATTTTAAATAGCTAAATGATTTTTTTGTAGACAAAGTCATCATTGACTCTTGCATCAAGCTCCTTAGCTACCAAACCATAGACTTGTAAACAAAGACAACTAGACAAAATATATTAGATGAATATGATAATGAGTTGCTCAAGAAGTTCTAATCCTAGGAATACAAAGGGACTTCCTTGAAGGGTGTCAACTCATTTTGATATAATTAAGTTGCGTTGATAAAGATAATAAGATAAATGATTACTAAAATTGAGATAACCATAGAATTTTTTTGACAAAATCTCCTAAAAATGCCCTTTGAAGGAGATCTTTGGGTTTTCAGGTTTCCATCGCATGGAAACATGTCTTTTACATGCTTCATGTCAATTGTCTTCCAAACCCAAACCCGATTACATTCCAGTGTATCGGGTTTTCGGAACTCAGGAGCATCGAACATACCTTTCAAAAAGCATGCTTCATGTTGCTTGTTTCCCGAAACCCAAAACCCAAACCTTTCCTTTGTATCAGGTTTTCGAACTTGATAACATCCAAACATGTCTTTTGCATGCTTCATGTCAGTTGGTTCCCGAAACCCGATTTGATAAGAAAACCTTTGTATCGGGTTTTCAGATGTGCTAAGCATGATGACATGGCATTAATGTCGAGTTGTTTCTAGTTAGTTGGCACACATGTTCGGAGGAGGTGTAATTAATGCTAGGGCTTTATAAATAGTTCAATTTTACACGTCATTTTTACCTGGCATATTTTCACTGTGTGGATTTTTCATACATGCTCCTTCGACCTCCAAACCCGACTGAACCTCTTGATCGATTTCATGATCCGTCTTTGACCATTTTTCAATTTATTGAAGGTATTTTTCTCTTCTTATCATTTTGGGGTCTTTAGGATTGATTTTGAAGTGTTCATTTGGTGTTTTTCCCTCTTTTCTTTTTCTCCTCTAGGTTTAGGGTTTTGGTTGTTTTCTTCATTTTTTGTTGTATTCCCATGAAACCTCTTGTTTAAATTTCATCCTGGGTGTTTTCTTATTTTTCCCATGGGATATACTCTTTAGATTGTTGAGAAGAATCTAAAAAACCTAACTTACAAGCTTGGTGGGAATTTTATGTGTTCTGACATCCCAGAAACCCGACGCCTTTGTTTCAGGTTTTACAGGTGTCCGACATCTTTCCAACTTCTACTTTTACAGGTGTCAGTTTCTTTGAAGTGTTTCGACATCATTCCAACTTCCAACTTTGTGTCGGGTTTCACAGAGTGTTCAACATCCTCCAACTTCCACTTGTGTCGGGTTCTCAAAGTGTTCAACATCACCTGAGTTCCACCTTTGTGTCGGGTTTCACGAAGTGTCCGACACGACCTAGTTTCTCGATATACACTACAGTGTGTCGGTTTCACGAAGTGCTTGGTAGGTCTCAAAGTCTAGTTAGTGTGGCGGGTCTGTAGGGTTGCTCAACAAGCTTTCAAGCCCGATTGTTCAACTAGAAGTCATCTAAGCATTCTTCCTTCAGGACTTCTCATGTCGATCCTAGATAATCTAAGGATAAGTCAGATAGATCAAGAAAGATGAAGTACAAGTACCGGAAGATGGAGTCCCCTTCCTACATAGATTGCAATTATGATATCCGAGACACGGAGCTTGGTAACATAGACATGGAAGACTTTTGGAACAAAACCAAGGATTCTTCTCAGAATCCCTGGATGAAGTCAATAACCAAGCAGTGGCCTCCCTCTTGTAGCAGGATTCCCAATGTCTGCTCAATGCCCCGAGTTCATTCTGCCTTGCGCTTCCAATTATGACTCAGATTCCCACTCAATGAGAAATCAAGTAGGAGAAATCATAGTGAAGTTGGATGGGGGTTACTTTGATGACCTCTTAAGATTGCCCAACTTTGAGGAATATGTTGATGTAGATCTTAAGTCAACACAGAAATCCTAGGACAAAGATCAAGAAGACTGCATCAAGCATGTGAATAAAAATTCTTGATCAAGGCCAAGCCAACCATCTCTAGGTTTCCCAAGTTTGTCCCCAGGAGTGATTTCATCCTTGAAATCAGTGATATTATCACCCTTCTGAGTCAGTATTTGGACTCCCCAAGTCAAGAGACTTCCAAGGGTGGATGTATCAATTCATGGTCATTATAAAGAAGAACAAACAAGGGATCGATTGGAGCAGTCTTATAAGTGATGAGATTGATTCCCAGATGAAGACAATCTTGTCTACTGGTAAGTTTTATATGTCATCATATGTCACCTATGCAAAGAATGGATGAGAAATTATCCAGGTTGATGCAAAGGGAAATAGGGAAACAAACACATATATCGGTACTTCCCTCAGCTAACAATGAAGGGTTCTCGAGGATCAATTCAAGAGTGAATGATGCCTTCTTTTATGAAAATATCTACAGGATGAACCCTGATCTAAGGAAAAGAAGAGTCTCTGATGAAGCATGGGCCAAAGTATCGAAATGGGGTTGTATCTTCTTGCAATTCAAGAAGTTCACATACCTTTGGGTGGTCATGTACCCGGTGATCCTTTCCATTTCCCAGTTCCTAGGTGATAAGTTGATCCTAATGGAGTTGGTTAGACAATTGTTGGATTTTCACAAATTCCAACAGAGTAAGCACAAGGCCACCATCTCCTTCCCTATTTCCATCGGAAGGTACACATGCTCAATAGTGGTTAAAGCCAAGAATGTGGTGCATGAGCTGCAGGACAAGTTGAAAAAGCACATGAAGCATAGAGATGGGTTTGATTTCCGAGGAGTCCTTAAGTCATATGGGACCTTATATCTACATGTGCCCAGTATAGAAGACATTTGGGTTGATCTTCGGGATGAAGTTGCCATCCAAAGAAAGGACAATAACAGGTTAACACTTGAAGAGATTCAGATGTTAGATCTATCTGACATCCCAAAAGGCACCATGGACAATGAAAGTGTCCTTGATGCCTCGTATGATGGGTTGAATGAAGACCAATATGTATTCCCAACCATTGATTGGTCCATTGCTGAGAAAGCTTCTATCACAGGAAGAGCTGCTCAAATTCTTTCCCATACTAAGGCGTGGCTCATTTCTTGGGAATGAGTTATAAAGAAGGGAGTTTTTCAAAGCTAGCTACTTTGAAGTGGGACCCTCCAAGGGAAAAAAAGGAAAAGGATAAAGAACCCTTCCAAGAGGCCAATAAAGGTTAAGTTTGTTAAAAAGGGAGAAGAGCAAGGGAACACATCAGTGGCCACTCTCCCACAAATGGTTGAGGTTCTTGATTCACCTCCACCACTAGAACTAGGAAATATTCCTTCAGAGAAGAGGTTGGTCAACCTTTCATTCCCCTTTTGGTTGATAGTTCATCAGAGGTAAGTCTTCCTCTTATCTCTCAAGCTCTAATTTCAGAATCATTACCTCCCCCATTCAACCTCCTTTTCTTCAGGTTTCTTCACCAAGTTCCTCAGCCATGGCCAACATCTTCTCTAGCCTCTCACCTCTCCCCACTAGACCCAAGTTAACCATGGATATGCCTCCTCCTTCTACGCCTTCATTCCCTGAGTCCATTTCCATGACACTACACTCACAGTGACCACCACTCCACAAGAAAACCTTCCTCCACCTGAAGATGTGACCATAACACCTACGATGGGAGAAACTTCTTCCAGTATGCCTCAATGGTTAATAGATCAGACTCCAAGGAAGAGGAAGGTGGTAGTTCCCCTACCAGCCTTTGATTTCAGTTCCCTCAAGGTCACTCCTACCAAGTCTACCAAGAAACCCAAAATAGTTTCAAGGATTTCAGTGGATGCCTCAGGGCATAAGTTTGTGGAAATTTCCACTCCCACGGCTAAAAAACCAAGGATGATATAATGGTCACCGATTATCAGATCACAAGGGTTGATCTAGGAAAAGTGACAATGGAGGGAGCACAACAGGATGCACAAGATGCCATGAATGTGTTGTGCCAGAAGCTGAAGGAAACAAAGGCAAATAGAGATGAGCTAAAAGAGAAAGTAGAGTAGCTGATAGAAGTACTACTCAAGCTCTCAAAGCCTCCTGAGTCAACACCATCATCCTCTACTCCTATCAGTTTGATTTCTCATCACCCATGATTGAGAAGATTAATGAGAAGGGGAGAATGGTCGATGAATGGATCCAGAGGCTGCTCCTACAAGGAAAAGAGGTCATTGATGACACCATGGAAGTCTACAAATCCTTGGAGGATATAAAGAAGGATGGTGAGAAAATGGATGATGAATTTTCAGCAGAAGTCGGGAACCTAGAGTTAACTTTTGAAGCTCTCAATACGCTGAAATAGGTTTCATCCCACATCTTGATCAAGAAGGCATCATTCCACATGGGGACAAGCATTTTCAACTAGACCAAAGCCATTAGATTCAGAATAAATATTCTCAATGAAGCTTGCAGAAAATTGAGGGAATCAAGAGATCAATTGGTTGATGGCACAAATGACATAGAAGAAGAGCTAATCAAGATCTGTGCTAAAGTGTTGAATGAAAGCTCGAGTATTCTACCCATTGATGATCTTTACAAGTAGATCCAAGAATCAATTCAACATGAACCAACTTATGGCTTTAGCCTAGAAATCATTGATAGGTTCGTGAAGATTGAACATTCTTTGGAAACACTAAGAGGAAAATCAACAAGAGACTGAAGAAACTTCCTGGTAATGTGAGCGATACTCAGAAACATGTGAAGTCCTGAGTGATCATTCCACCACACCTGATGAAGATGAGATGTAGGGCATAATCCAAAAAGTTCCAAGAATTTCGGGACAAGCAGGCTTTGTTGGAGGAAGACAAAAATGATGAAACAAAATAGGCATAATGTTTCATGTCATTTCAATCTTGAAATCGACATGTCTTTTTCATTTTCATTTCATCATGTAGAAGCAAAATTTTGACTTGGTCTCCTATGTGAGAGTCAAGAAAAATAGGACTCTCATTAAAAGGACTATTTTCTAGGATTTATCCTATTTTCTCTCAACTCCTTTTATTATAAATAAGGGATGCTTGTGCATTTTAAAGGGTTGAGATTTTTGGAATATTGAGAACTATTGTGAAGAAGAAAAACTTTGTGTTTTCTTTTAATCATTTGAGGAATAGAAACCGATGCTATTTTTGCAAACTTTGTGTTGTGAGATGTATCTTTCTTAAGATATTGTTCTTATGTTCATAATCTTAAGCTATTCTTTGTTTAGCATCTTGATTATTCTAATCATTTCAAACATTACATTTGTTATCTAAAACTCGTATGATTATTTCGTGATCTATGTTTTACTCGAAAGAAAATACGTTCCTCTCATTTCCTTTCCATTGTGTTTCTTCCATAATAATAATTTCCTTTCTAATCCATTCCATTTCTAAAAACAACAAATATCTTCACCTAGTGTGGATATGGATTTTGGGATTCTATCCCAACCCCAATGGTTAGATTAGTGTGAATATTGTATATATTATTTCTGTTGTGTTTTAGATTAGTAATAAATAGCAGCCTCACCTGTCTTTGAGGAGGGATTTAATCCCATGTACTGTGGTTGAACCTCATATTTTGGCTTGACAAAATATCCAACCAATAGTTTTTGGTGACTCCACTGGGAATATGGATTGATAAGACTAAGCTTATCCTATTGGTGTCTGGTGACTCCATATATTTGCCTTATTTTCAACAAGATCTATTTTCTAGTTCAAGCTGGCCAGAAATATCTTCACTCAGTCAAGCCGAGCCCAGGGTGAAACTGATCCATTCTTTGATTTGCTTCAACAACATAATTTCAGGCTTTCACCCAACATAGTGTTGCATCTAGCTGAGAAAGAAGTTCTTCACCCATCCGAAGAACTCGATTCCTCAAGAACAAAAAAGTTTCTACAACTTGTCATGCATTATTCTTGTCGAGATATTCAGATTCCTATATGCACTTCATTTAGAAGAATGGCAACACAACCTATGCCTTGGGGTGTGGCTATTGGTCCTCTTTCCCTTACTCCACCATTGCATGACCTACCTCATGGATCACGTGTAAGAATATTCCTAAGTTCAATGGTGATGGAAAACACATCCTAATGAACACATCACTTCATTCTTTGTCACATGTGGCATTCTTGGAGTTTCTCATGAAGACGTCTCTATTTGACTCTTCATTGAGACATTACATGGTGTAGCAGTAAAATGGTTCTACCATCTTCCAAATGCATGCATTACCAACTGGACTACCATGAGATCCATATTTGAAGCAAGGTTCAAACCAGCTTAAAGATTCTCATGCCTTGTTAGCACAACTTACACACATGAAGAAGGAGTCTTATGAACCCATGTGGACTTCATAGCCAAATTCAACAAGCTGATTCATAAGATTCTAGACCTAGCTGTTCCCACTCTTGAAAATCAAAAGTGTTTCTTCATCAACGCTCAACCCCCTGATGTGAGCTTCTTGTTGAGAAGATCTGTTATCCCCGATTTGGCCACTGCTCAAGCTACAACCACTAAATAGAAGATGATCTTATTCTGGCCGAAAGATCAGAAGAGAATCATCTAAGCCTAAAATCAGAGTTCTTCTCGAGTACTACTATCCTATGATTCAAAGATGGCCAATGACTTGATTGCTTTAAAGAAGCAAATGTCTCAACAAGAAACCAACATTCCTTATCGGGATATTCCTAGATGGAAATTTCAACAATGCCAATGGCACTCCCATAAGAGATAGGAATCGGTTGATCACTGCTCCCACCAGGCTGGCCATTGAAGCTCCTCCTATCAACGCAATAGTTGAAGTAGTTGAGGAAGATGAAGAACCAAAAGATCAAGATTCTCATGAAGCTTTCAAGCTTCAAGATATGCGATGAGTCTTTTGATGATTCAAATTGTGACTCCAAGATTGGGTACTTGGAGTACGAGGAAGATGAAGATGAGCATGATGGAAAATCATTTGTAGTCTTCACTCGATCCCAATCTCAGAACCCCAAAAAGCTAGTTGAAATATCCAAGGATAAAAGTAAGGAAGCTCCCATAGTTATGGCTAAAAGAGGATCTCCCATCTCAGCACAAACTAAAAGGAGATAACTAAAAAGGTAACTTCACCTTCCAACTCTTTTTCTCCTACTTTCAAGGCCAGTACCTCAGCTCAAACCAATGTAACTAGAACTGAGCCCTCCATCATTCCTTCATATACCACTTTCGACATCATTGATCATGCAAAGAAAACCAAAATCCAAATGTCGAAGCCGAATACCTTCAGTCCAACCCTGAGCAATTTGAGAAACTTTCCAAATTCATTAGAAGCAAGGCTGTTATTCCTCCATCTTCAAAAGGCATTTTTCCTAGCCCCACTCAGCCTTTACCTCAGAGTAATATGACCTCTGTTGCTTCTTCAGGAAAGATTGAACCATTTTATTTGTCTTTACTTATAAATGGTTTTAAACTCAACAATTGCATAATTGACTCAGGAGCCTCTGATAACGTAATGCCCGCAAAATTAGCTCATGCCCTTGACTCACACTAACTAAATCTTATGGGTGGTGTTACTCCATGGAAACTAAACAAGTCCCCTTGATTGGCCAAATCAAGGATGCACAGTTTGCATTTGTTGCATTTCTAGAAAAGAGAGTAAAAATGACTATCCTAGTTGCTGATATCCCAACTGCTTATGGGATTCTTTTGGGAAGAGGTTTTTGCAAAGATGTTGGAGGAGAAATCAACATGGATTGACCAAAGCTAAAATTCTAGTAAATGGAGTTCCTCGTGTCCTTCACCCCGAAGCACAAGCTAAGTACCTAGTTACTAAATCAGATGATCCTAAGGCTCAAATTCTCTTTGAAGATGCAGGCTTGGGTAATTATTTCCTGACATCTAAGGTGCCCTCTGTAGAAGTCAAAGAAGAAGATCCTAACACTGTTTGGACCCTTGAGTTTGATGGAGCTGTTCAACTACTGGTTCAAGTGCTGGCATGGTTCTTATATCTCCAGATTTTGAGATCTTTCCCTTTGCTTTCAAGTTGCAGTTTGATAATACTAACAACACAACTGAATATGAAGCTTTGTTATTAGGATTAGAAATGGCAAGACAAAAAGGAATCCAAATCTCAAAGTATAGGGAGATGCCGAGTTGATTGTGAATCAAGTAAGGGGGATTTATCAGGTAAAAATGATCACCTAAGACATTACAAAAACAAGGTTTGGGACAACATAGAATGCTTTGATGCTTTTTCCATTAAGGTAGTCTTAAGAGATTACAATGATAAAGTTGATTCCTTAGTTATTTCTATCTCTCTCTTCTCCCCACCCACAGCTCAAACAGACACGTATACCATTGAGATTGTGTATCATCCAAGCATTCCGATAACTCAAAGACATTGGCAAGTGTTTAATGATGATCAATAGGTATTGTCTTTTCTTGAGAAAGATGATAATTTTAGTGAGCTTTATTTTGAAGGATCAAAATCAGCTTTCCATGAGTCTGTCTCTAATTCATATCAAGAAATTGATGGTGAATTCATCCAACTCAAAGGCAATAAGATTCCAAGGGATTAGTTTCTCTGGAAGGTCTGTTTGACAAGCATGACCATTTCATTCAGGATAAAAGGCAAGCTGAAGGTGCTTCCTCATCAGAGGTAGATCAAGTTAACCTGGGCTCCATTGATCAACCACGGATGGTAAACATCGGTAAATGTTGTTCTCTGGAGGAAAAAGAAAGATTCTCTTCACTCTTGAAGAGATATATGGACATCCTAGCATGGTCATATGTGGATCTAAAGTCTTTCAAGCCCAAGGATGTGCAACATAGCATTCCTTTGAAGCCTGAGGTTAAACCCTACAGGTAGAAGCAGAGGCATTACAACCCAAAGATCTCAGGGACTATTCTTGCAGAAATTCAAAAATGTTAGATGCAAGGATTATCTTTCCAATCCATCATTCCACCTGGTTATGAACATTGTCCCTGTCAGAAAGAAGAATGGTGAAATCTAGATTTGTGTTGACTTCCGAACCTCAACCAGTCTTCATTGAAAGACAATTATCCATTTCCCATCATGGACCAGTATTACAGACTATCACTAGATCAGAAATGTTATCCATGCTTGATGGATTTTTGGGGTATAATCAGGTTGAGGTAGTTGTTGAAGATCAACATAAAACAACATTCACCACTCCATGGGGAACCTTTTCTTACAGAGAATGCCTTTTGGTTTGATTAACACCGAGCCACGTTTCAAAGGGCTATGGACTTAGCTTTCAGAGATTTAATGGGCAAGGTCATAGTTGTGTATTTGGATGACTTGACGGTCTTCTCTAAAAGTGAAGTGATCATTATGATCACCTGGAGTAGGTACTCTTAAGGTGCAGGCATCATGGGATTTCATTAAATCCTAAAAATTCCATGTTCGGAGTGACAAAAGGAAATTTTTGGGTCATATTGTGACTAAAGAAGGAACCAAGATCGATCCAGAGAGGGTGAAGGCCATCCAAAGCCTTACCCTACCCACAAGCAAAACTAGGGTGCACTCCTTTTCGGGAAAGTCAATTTCCTAAGAAGATTTGTACTTGACTTTGCCGATAAAACCAAGGATATCCTTGGGATGATGAAAGGTAAGACTCCATTTCGATGGAGCACTAAAGGGAAGCTTGCTTTTGAAGAAGTCAAATGGGAAATTGCTCACGCCCCTATTCTAGTATGCCTAGATTTCAAGAAAGATTTCATCATGTACAACTACGCTTCCACACATATAGTATCGCCATCCATCCGATGTGCAAGAAAATGAAGAAGGAATTGAAGCTCCCATTGCTTTCATGAGCTTCCCACTAAAGGAACATGAATTGAAGATGTCACAGATTGAAAAGCATGCTTATGCAATGGTGAGAGTGGTGAAACATTTCAGGTATTATGTCTTGAGTTCCCACACTCTCGTTCTAGTTCCTGATACCAGTTAAATCCATTCTGACCCAACAAGAGTTGGGTAGTCAATGGGGTAACTGGATAGCCAAAGTCCAGAGTATGACTTGGACATCAGACCTACCAAGTTGGTGCGAGGAAGAGGCCTGTGCCAATTGATCACGTAGAAAACAATGCTGAGATAGAATGTGAAGAAACTGAAGGTACTTCTTCAGAATTTCCCAAAGTGCTTTTCGTAAGCATGACTGATGAATGGTACGTAGATATTGCTTTCTTTTTAACCTATGGTGAGTGTCCCCACATTTAAGCCAAAAAGAAAAGAGGACAGTTAAACTCAGGTCTATAAGATACATTCTGTGGGACAATGGTATATACAAGAAAGGTATCGATGGTGTATTCCTGCGCTGTGTTGATAAGTCTCAAAAAGTAAGGTTGTTAGAGTCCTTCCACAATCTAGCATGTGGAGGAATTTCTCTTCTTCCATAATGGCTTACAAGATCTTACGGGCCAGGTACTATTGGCCTACTCTCTTTCGAGATTCAACTGAATGGGTGGCCAAGTGTGAAGCTTGTCAACATTTCGTTGGTCATCCTAAGTTGACAGCTCTTCCCTTGAAAGCCTGTGGTGATTGAAGAACCTTTTCACCAATGGGGAATTGATTTCATTGGAGTGTTGAACCCTACCTCTAGTGCCAGTCATAATTATGTGCTCACCACCACAGAATATCTCACCAAGTGGGTGGAAGCTGCTCCAATCAAACAAGCAACCTCCAAGTTGTGTGTAACTTTCTCAAGGAGAATATAATTGTTAGATTCGGTGTGCCTCACAAGATCGTTGCTGAAAACACTTCCAATTTCTCATCTCATGAGTTGATATAATTTTTTTATGGCTTTGGGATCACATTGGCTCATTCATCCGATTATTACCCACAAGGCAATGGTCAGGCTGAATCAAGCAACAAAAACCTGGTGACCATAATCAGAAAATTGGTCGATGAGAATCAGAGGACATGGCACAAAGCATTATATGATGCATTGTGGGTAGATCGATTACTCCTAAATGAGCTATTGGAATGTCCCCATTCTAGGTGTTGTATGGAATTGACGTTGAGATACCTATCTCTGTAGAATTGCAGCCTTACGATTGGCCAAAGCAATTGAGGATGAAACCTTTCAAAGTTCCATTGAGAAAAGGATAATGTACCTAGCCAGGTTAGAAGAAGAATGAAGCAAGGTGGTGGATCACATTGCAGATCATCAGAGAAAATTCAAAAGGATATTTGACAAGAAATCAAAGCAACGTGATTTCCAGGTCAGAGATCTAGTACTTCTCTGGGACAAGAGAAGAGAGCAGAAAGGGATGCATGGCAAGTTTGACTCCTTATGGAAAGGTCCTTTCAAAATCCATCAGCTGAATGGTGAAAATAGCTTTTGTCTATCATACCTTGATGGAGAGTTTCTCCCCTACCTTTCAGTGGCCAACATTTGAAGATGTTCCACTAGTAATGCAAGATGCTCTCTTGCACTTGTATCATAATTTATTTTCTATTGTGTGTCTGCTTTCTTTTCTTTCTTTCTTTCTTTGTTTTCGTTTTTCTTCTTCAAACTCCATAGCCCAATGGATAAAGCTTTTTGATATATGAGTTCTCTTCCTTTGATGTTTCAAAGAAAGTCCCCAACTGGAGCCAACTTGTTATCTCATTTTTAGTGATTTCAGCTAAAATTGAGATAACCATAGAATTTTTTTTTGACAAAAATCTCCTAAAATGCCCTTTGAAGGAGATCTTCAGGTTTTCGGGTTTCCATCACATGGAAACATGTCTTTTACATGCTTCATGTCAATTGTCTTCCAAACCCTGAAACCCGATTACATTCCAGTGTATCGGGTTTTCGAACTCGGAGCATCGAAAACATACCTTTCAAAAAGCATGCTTCATGTTGCTTGTTTCCCAAAACCCAAAACCCAAACCTTTCCTTTGTATCGGGTTTTGAACTTGATAACATCCAAACATGTCTTTTGCATGCTTCATGTCAGTTGGTTCCCAAAACCCGATTTGATAAGAAAACCTTTGTATCGGGTTTTCAGATGTGCTAAGCATGATGACATGGCATTAATGTCGAGTTGTCTGTTAGTTGGCACACGTGTCGAGGAGGTGTAATAAATGCTAGGGCTTTATAAATAGTTCAATTTTACACGTCATTTTTACTTGGCATATTTTTGCTACGTGGATTTTTCGTACATGCTCCTTCGACCTCCAAACCCGACTGAACCTCTTGATCGATTTCGTGATCCATCTTTGACCATTTTTCAAATTTATTGAAGGTATTTTTCTCTTCTTATCATTTTGAGGTCTTTAGGGGTTGATTTTTGAAGTGTTCATTTGGCATTTTTCCCTCTTTTCTTTTTCTCTCCTCTAGGTTTAGGGTTTCGGGTTGTTTTCTTCATTTTCTGTTGTATTCCCATGAAACCTCTTGTTTAAATTTCATCCTAGGTGTTTTCTTATTTTTCCCATGGATATACTCTTTAGATTGTTGAGAAGAATCTGAAAATCTTAACTTACAAGCTTGGTGGAAATTTTACATGTTCTGACATCCCAGAAACCCGACGCCTTTGTTTCAAGTTTTACAGGTGTCCGACATCTTTCCAACTCCATAGTGTGTCGGGTTTCTCCAAGTTTCTCAACATTTCCAACTTCTGCTTGTGTCGGGTTTCACAGTTGTCTTCAACATCTTTTGACTTCCACTTGTATCAGGTTCTACAAGTGTTCAACATCACCTGAGTTCCACCTTTGTGTCGGGTTTCACAAAGTGTCCGACACAACCTAGTTTCTATATACACTACAGTGTGTCAGGTTTCACGAAGTGCTTGGTAGGTCTCAAAGTCCGGTTAGTGTGGCGGGTCTGTAGGGTTGCTCAGCAAGCTTTCAAGCCCGATTGTTCAACCAAAAGTCATCTAAGCATTCTTCCTTCAGACTTCTCATGTCGATCCTCGGATCATCTAAGGATAAGTCGATGTGTCAGAAAGATGAAGTATAAGTACCAAAGATGGAGTCCCCTTCCTACATAGATTGTAATTACGATATCTGAGACACGGAGCTTGGTAACATAGACATGGAAGACTTTTGGAACAGAACCAAGGATTCTTCTCAGAATCCCTGGATGAAGTCAATAACCAGCAGTGGCCTCCCTCTTACAGTAGGATTCCCAATGTCTACTCAATGCCCCGAGTTCATTCTGGCCTGTGCTTCCAATTATGACTCGATTCCCCACTCAATGAGAAATCAAGCAGGAGAAATCATAGTGAAGTTGGACGGGGTTACTTTGATGACCTCTTAAGATTTCCCAACTTTGAGGAATATGTTGATGTAGATCTTAAGTCAACATAAAATCCTAGGGACAAAGATCAAGAAGACTGCATCAAGCATGTGAATAAAAAGTTCTTGATCAAGGCCAAGCCAACCATCTCTAGGTTTCCCAAGTTTGTCCCTCAGGAGTGATTTCATCCTTGAAATCAGTGATATTATCACCCTGCTGAGTCAAGTATTTGGACTCCCAAGTCAAGAGACTTCCAAGGGTGGATGTATCAATTCATGGTCATTATAAAGAAGAACAAACAAGGGATCGATTGAGCAAGTCTTATAAGTGATGAGATTGATTCCCGATGAAGAAGATAGTCTTGTCTACTACTGGAAGTTTTATATGTCATCATATGTCACCTATGCAAAGCCGGCATGATGAGAAATTATCCAGGGTTGGATGCAAAGGAAATAGGGCAAAAAAACAAATATATTGGTACTTCCCTCAGCTGACAATGAAGGGTTCTCGAGGATCAATTCAGAAGAGTGAATGATGCCTTCTTTTATGAAAATATCTACAGGATGAACCCTGATCTAAGGAAAAGAAGAGTCTCTTGATGAAGCATGGGCCGAAGTATCAAAATGGGGTTGTATCTTCTTACAATTCAAGAAGTTCACATACCTTCGGGTGGTCATGTACCCGGTGATCCTTTCCATTTCCCAGTTCCCAGTGATAAGTGATCCTGATGGAGTTGGTTAGACAATTGTTGGATTTTCACAAATTCCAACAGAGTAAGCACAAGGCCACCATCTCCTTCCCTATTTCCATCGGAAGGTACACATGCTCAATAGTGGTTAAAGCCAAGAATGTGGTGCATGAGCTACAGGACAAGTTGAAAAAGCACATGAAGCACAGAGATGGGTTTGATTTCCGAGGAGTCCTTAAGTCATATGGGACCTTATATCTACATGTGCCCAACATAGAAGACATTTGGGTTGATCTTCGGATGAAGTTGCCATCCGAAGAAAGGACAATAACAGGTTAACACTTGAAGAGATTCAGATGTTAGATCTATCTACATCCCAGAAGGCACCATGGACAATGAAAGTGTCCTTGATGCCTCGTATGATGGGTTGAATGAAGACCAATATGTATTCCTAGCCATTGATTGGTCCATTGCAGAGAAAGCTTCTATCATAGAAGAGCTACTCAAATTCTTGCCCATACTAAGGCATGGCTCATTTCTTGGGGAATGAGTTATAAAGAAGGGATTTTTCAAAGCTAGCTACTTTGGAAGTGGGACCCTCCAAGGGAAAAAAGGAAAAGGATAAGAACCCTTCCAAGAGGCCAATAAAGGTTAAGTTTGTCAAAAAGGGAGAAGAGCAAGGAACACATCAATGGCCACTCTCCCACAAATGGTTGAGGTTCTTGATTCACCTCCACCACCAGAACTAGGAAATATTCCTTCAGGAGAAGAGGTTGGTCAACCTTTCATTCCCCTTTGGTTGATAGTTCATCAGAGGTAAGTCTTCCTCTTATCTCTCAAGCTCTAATTTTAGAATCATTACCTCCCCCCATTCAACCTCCTTTGCTTCAAGTTTCTTCACCAAGTTCCTCAGCCATGGCCAACATCTTCTCTAGCCTCTCACCTCTCCCCACTAGACCCAAGTTAACCATGGATATGCCTCCTCCTTCTGTGCCTTCATTCCCTGAGTCCATTTCCATGGACACTACACTCGCAGTGACCACCACTCCACAAGAAAACCTTCCTCCACCTAAAGATGTGACCGTAACACCTACAATGGGAGAAACTTCTTCCAGTATGCCTCAATGGTTAATAGATCAGACTCCAAGGAAGAGGAAGGTGGTAGTTCCCCTACCAGCCTTTGATTTCAGTTCCCAAGGTCACTCCTACCAAGTCTGCCAAGAAACCCAAAATAGTTTCAAGGATTTCAATGGATGCCTCAGGGCATAAGTTTGTGGAAATTTCCACTCCCACGGCTGACAAAACCAAGGATGATATAATGGTCACCGATTATCGATCACAAGGGTTGATCTAGGAAAAGTGACAATGGAGGGAGCACAACAAGATGCACAAGATGCCATGAATGTGTTGTGCCAGAAGCTGAAGGAAACAAAGGCAAACAGAGATGAGCTAAAAGAGAAAGTAGAGTAGCTGATAGAAGTACTACTCAAGCTCTCAAAGCCTCCTGAGTCAACACCATCATCCTCTACTCCTATCAGGTTTGATTTCTCATCGGTACCCATGATTGAGAAGATTAATGAGAAGGGAGAATGGTCGATGAATGGATCCAGAGGCTACTCCTGCAAGGAAAAGAGGTCATTGATGACACCATGGAAGTCTACAAATCCTTGGAGGATATAAAGAAGGATGGCAAGAAAATGGATGATGAATTTTCAGTAGAAGTTGGGAACCTAGAGTTAACTTTTGAAGCTCTCAATACGCTGAAAACAGGTTCATCCCGCATCTTGATCAAGAAGGCATCATTCCACATGGGGACAAGCATTTTCAACTGACCAAAGCCATTAGATTCAGAATAAAGATTCTCAATGAAGCTTGCAAAAAATTGAGGGAATCAAGAGATCAATTGGTTGATGGCACAAATGACATAGAAGAAGAGCTAATCAAGATCTGTGCTAAAGTGTTGAATGAAAGCTCGAGTATTCTTCCCATTGATGATCTTTACAAGTAGATCCAAGAATCAATTCAACACAAACCAACTGATGGCTTTAGCCTAGAAATCATTGATAGGTTCATGAAGATTGAACATTCTTTGGAAACACTGAGGAAACTCAACAAGAGACTGAAGAAACTTCCTGGTAATGCGAGTGATACTCAGGAAACATGTGAAGTCCTGAGTGATCATTCCACCACACCTGATGAAGATGAGATGCAGGGCATAATCCAAAAGTTCCAAGAATTTTGGGACAAGCAAGGATTTTGAGGAAGACAAAAATGATGAAACAAATAGGCATAATGTTTCATGTCATTTCAATCCTAAAATCGACATGTCTTTTTCATTTTCATTTCATCATGTAGGAAGAAAATTTTGACTTGGTCTCCTGCATGAGAGTCAAGAAAATAGGACTCTCATTAAAAGGACTATTTTCTAGGATTTATCCTATTTTCTCTCAACTCCTTTTATTATAAATAAGGGATGCTTGTGCATTTTAAAGGGTTGAGATTTTTGGAATATTGAGAACTATTGTGAAGAAGAAAAATTGTGTTTTCTTTTAATCATTTGAGGAATAGAAACCGATGCTATTTTTGCAAACTTTGTGTTGTGAGATGTATCTTTCTTAAGATATTGTTCTTATGTTCATAATCTTAAGCTATTCTTTGTTTAGCATCTTGATTGTTCTAATCATTTCAAACATTACATTTGTTATCTAAAACTCGTATGATTATTTCATGATCTATGTTTGCTCGAAAGAAAATACGTTCCTCTCATTTCCTTTCCATTGTGTTTCTTCCATAATAATAATTTCCTTTCTAATCCATTCCATTTCTAAAATTGCAACGTCTTCACCTTGTGTGGATATGGATTTCGGGATTCTATCCCAACCCCAATGGTTAGATTAGTGTGAATATTGTATATATTATTTCTATGTGTTTTAGATTAGTAATAAATAGGAAGCCTCACCTGTCTTTGAGGAGGGATTTAATCCCATGTATTGTGGTTGAACCTCATATTTTGGCTTAAAAATGTAGAATATGATAAAATGATTATAAATGACAAGGATCGATGGAGATCGAGACAAAATGTTTTTTTTTTTTGATAAAGTATTAGTAAAACATGTAGAATAACTGCAAGGAGGAAAATAATGCTGCAAGGGTGGACAATGAAGAGTTCGTAGAGGTTTGTAAAACTCAAAGAATAATAGTCAAATGTGTTTATGAGACCAAAAGATAGAGAAAAGGACTAAGGACACCAATTGGTGACAATCAGGATCAATAATGAACAAATAGATATTGTTTGATATGATAAAAGTTTTAATAGGATAAACACGATAAAGACCTAGAAGCTTCTCAACACAAAGTTGGGCTATAGGGGAGATAGAAGCCTTTGGAATTCTGAAAACAAATATTTGGGATTATTTAGATCGCTAATGAAAGAGACAAAGGTTTGGTAACCGATCAATGACAATTTAGGGGATCAACGATGATCTCTTTGGATATTATAAACTTTGTAAAGGTGGTCTTAATGACTGGATCCAAATCAGAACCGAATAGGTCTCGAGTGGGATGGTTTACATTGTAGATAACTAACTATAGACCACTACTAATGTAAAATCAAATGATAAAAGATCAAATAATGGTACCAACCTTGATGGATAACTTGAAGGTGATGAATCCTTTTAATAACTTCTCATCAATTTGATGATGCTCCAACTAGTTTTGATAGGGATGTCTTGATAATATTTGGACACATTGATGTTGTATCAGTGCAACAATTCCTTATCAAACACGGATTCTAATTAATTGGAGAAGGGAGACAAAGGTTGATTAAATAGAATCGACAACGCTTTGCAATGATCGTCGTTGATTATAGATCATCGTCAATTTCACCATAGAGGTTAAATCCAAAAAGAGAAGAATGGAAAATGGTTAAAACCACTTTCCATCTAGGATACTAGTATTTTAGGAAATAGTGGGAGGTTAGGGATTTGAGTTGTAAGAGGTTAGGGGTTAGGATAAGTGGGTAAATTGGTTAGGTTGGTATCTAAGTGGTTAGGGGAGGGTAAATGGGTTTTTAAGAAGATAAATTGGGTTTTATGAATTAACTTACATGATAATTAGGATAGGGATAATAATATAGGTAATGATAATTTGATTGATGTGTGTCAGGTCACCTAGGGATGAAAAAGGGTTGTCTACACATATACCAATGAGCCTAACATACAATCGAAAGCATTAAACATATGTATCGGAGAACCTAGATGATTACACATGACTTCCTAAGACATGGGATGGTACACTACTAGAACACAATGATTTGAACTTGAATAAAATTCAAAACTAGAACTATGAATGTGAATGAGCATGGGGCGAAACCATACCAAACTATGATGACTGTATCTTATAGTCATGACCATGTTGTATGGCCTAGAAATTACTATGAATTATATTTTGTAACTTTCTAGATTGGTAACCTTCCCATATTTATCTGTCATTGTCAAACAATAGTATTCACACATGCAATGATGCTCTTTATATGGATCGGTCATTATCTCAAACCCTAGTCATGGATGAAGATTCCTACAAAAAACATTACAAGGGTTTTGGGAAACCCCATGCATCATTGATATTAACACTTGCTTGAAGAGGCTTCAAACCCCACGTTAATCTCCACTAGCATGTGATATCTAGATAAATCAATAAGAATTGGTAAGTTCTTTGACCATGGTTGATTTGACTTGGATCTTGGTAGTATACTTGGAGAGAGGATGTTTGAGAGATTTTGGATTATATATATGGATACCTTGACCTAGTTTTTAGCTTCAGATCTGATGCAGTGATTTTGTAATGAATTTAGATGTGACAATGTTATTTTTAGGGGGTTTTTGTATGTATTTTACAAGTGTATGAAGTGAGTGCTCTAGTGCATTACCTTAAGAGTTCCAGGTTAGAAAATGAGGTAGTGTTTACTTGTTTATATAGGGTTCCGTAGATGATTTATCTAAGAAAGGCCGACCCAAATGAAGTATAAGACCTAACAAAATATATCAATTTTATAATAAAGTTGGAGTACATATAAGTCTAAGACCGTACAAGTAGGTCAAAACCAAATATAATGTCCTAGCAAATTTGCATAGTCCTCGATTTGAAGTGAGAATTATTCCAAATGAATTTTGGACTTGATATACTATTGTTTTTCTAATGATTTTGTGCATTTTATTCTAGGAATGTGTTGACATGTTAGTGTGCAAGAATTAACAACTAAATAATGGACCTCAAAATTTTTAAGTGGGAATGGAGAAGTTGTATTTATCATAACAAATGTTTATTGTCAAATCAAGACTTACCAAATTGTAAATTACCACATTTGAGTGTCTACATTTTCCCCACCTTTAAGTATGAATTGAAAATTTCATGTTTAAAATAAATTTAACCAAAGTTTGTAAGAATTATTTTCCTTTCCTTGAATGTATGTTTTGCATTTGTGTTGTTTTGCTTGGTGTTAGCATGGTCCACAATGAAATCTACAACACAAAGTGTTGTTAATGTTCATGATAGATGATTGTGATACAGAACTCAAATAAAGCATGTAATGAAAAATAGTTCAATTTTCATATATATGAAGTGCAAAGATATAAACAAGAAAACAACACACATGTTTTCTTATGGTTTGATTTTTCTTGGAAAATTTTATTTTTTAAACTTTGTTGAAGGATTGGGGTGATCAGTTCTTAATTTTTTTAAGGATAAAAAGAGTGATAGGTGCATGTAATCCAACTTGTAAATTTGTAAGAGAGAGAAGAAGAAAGAGGTACAAATTCACCGCTATGAAGGAAGAAAACCTTGTACTAAATTTATTAAAAAAATGGTATCTTCCCCTTTAAGTGTGATGGGAGAGGAAATCCTGTCCATGAAGCACTTCTCTCCTTCACTTCTTTCCATAACCCGATTGCAGTGGATATAGACCTAATTTTGCAAATAAGGACATATAGTACAAACAAGAATAGGTGCCCCCAAAATCTCCCCATATTCCAAACAACCGAGGATGAGATTAATAAATGCTAAAATATGTTAAGAATTTTCTAACAACGTTGAACTAAGAAGGAGATCCATGCACCTAAGATTCCTAAAATTTATCCAAGCTAAATGTTGGTGCAAAGAAGGAATGAAAATGTTCATGCCCCTATATTGACATGAACCGAGTAGTCTCAATGTTAAATTTTTAGAAAACTTGTATTAATAGGTCAAACTATGAAAATGCTAAAAATACTTTCTAAAATTGTCCCCACTTATAAACATGTGGGGTTAGGACCGTACTTATATGGTTTATAATAAAGTGCATGGTGTTGACCATGTGCTGATTTTGCCAAAATTTTGTGTATGACTACATTTATGGGTGCATGTACCATGTTTGTACTTGCATCTTCCACTAGAATTCTATTTGTATCTATTGAAAATGTAGACTAAACCTAGATAGATGACCCCTCTTTTGAGGCATGTGAAAAAACCATTTTAAGCACGTGGCTAACAAGAATTAGGTGTGTAATATAGCAAAGGAGAATTTTGAGAAGCTATGTAGAGTGTTGTATAGGTTGCCACTTTGGAGAACATATACATATAAAAGGAACGGTGTTTGTGCATGGTGGAAACCATGGCATGAAAAAAATGCCAACAAAAAAAAAAAAAAACCTACATAGTCGATGACAATAGTAGTGTAAATGCATGTAAACACAACAATAGTGAAATCAAATGTAAGAATTATGAAAATAATGTCTCACAAAATGAATGAACCCTCTGACATGGGACACCCATGGTGTCACAAGACAATCAAGGTGTGTAGACCTACAAACAAGAGGAAGTAATTGTAAAAAAGATAGGCATGATGCCACATACATGGGACACCCATGGTGTCACAAAAACAATCAAAGGCACATATGCCTCAAGAGAATAAAATAAGAAAGTAGTGACACACACACACACAAGAAAGTATGTATGGTACGATATTTTCAAAACATGATAATATGATGTAGTAGCCAACATGAGTGAAATATGTGAAATAATATATGTCAATGTTGCACAAGACACATGTGTTAGTCCTGTTAGTCTGAAAATTAGCAAGTACACAATGTATATAATTGAGCATAAATGAGGAAGTGTAAATGAACTATAATATAACAATAACACTGTGTGGAGGGATTTTCCCAAATGATGAGAATGTAAGGAAACATGAGTGCTCCTATAAGCATCTATTGATATATAAGTCTTGTATCCAAATCAATATACCCAATGAATACAAGTGTATAATAAATAAAGTATTCTATCTATCAAACCAAAGTTACAAAAACAATATGTTAAATGTAAAGTGTTAATACTACAAGTAAGATGCATGGGTCATGCTTTTGAATTTTTACACATATTTGATTTTTTTGTATTATATTAGTGCATAGATATGTAAAAAATATGGATAGAAAGAGAGACACCTAATGATATCCTCTTTATGAGGTAAATGAGCTATCAAATAAGGGAGATTCAAGCATTTGTGGTGATGCAAATGCTAGCGAGACTTTTTGTAGTGACATAGTCCAAAAAAGGTTTCATAGATGTGCACTAACATGTGTAGAATGATACTTATATGGTGTACTAAAGGAATGAGTGTGTCGACCACAAGGTGGTATTAAGAAGCTATGGGGGTAGTATATGCACTAGAGGACCGACATAGGACTCTAGGGGAATGATAACATTGAGAAACACTACATGTGATTGTAATCCTATGAGGAGGGATAGATTTATGAGATATAGAGTGTGAAATCGAAGTCCTATTTAGAGACTAATGAGGATCACAACTAAGAGAGGAAGTGTGTAAAAAGGGACTACGAGAATCCATAGAATTGGAAATAAAGTGCAGGAGTACTTGACCTAAGGAGTAATGCGTAATTGTTAGGGTCATGAGAGACATTGTGCACAACCAAAGATCTATTCGTAGAAGGACTAGGAAGAGGAACTATAGAAGGAGAATTAGGAATGGTAGGAGAGGTGGCCTCAAATGGAATACCTCTAATGGTGATAACCTATTGATTGTGGATGAACTTAACACATTGGTGTATAACCAAGGGAATGGCCCTAAGAGTACATAACCAAGGGAGACCTAACTAGAGGGTGCCGAACTAAGAGTAGACGCAACCAAGAATGAATTTGATGTAGTAATAGGACCAAAAATGATGGGTAGAGTGATGTGGTAGTAGAGATAATTTATATCAAGTTGAATATTTTGCGTATAGAGATGAACAAAGATTGAAGGATTTATAGAGAGAAAACATTATCCTTATTGTGTTGACTAACAAAACACCTTGTATGGGTATGTGATTAATCAAAAAAGGAATGGAAAATGAATTTGACATTAGTGTATGTTCAACTTCAAAATAAAAAAAAGTGATGTTCAAAGAAGAATATAGTGTATGATTAGTTGTGCCAACCATTACATCTAAGGGGTGATCATAAGATGGTGGTAAAGACACCACATAATAAGCATTATGGACATATAAGGAAGATTTCACATTTTCATGCTTAGTGTTGGCATGTGTTTTGGCAAGGAGAATTCAACATGAAAACATGACAACTTTACCCTAGTGTCAAAATTTTTCCTTGTAAGCCCTCCTAATAATTTATGTGAATCAATTTTCCTCTATGTCAAGCCTATCCTATCGTTTCAAGTGCTCATATGTGTTGTACCAACATTTCCCATGTTTTTGTAATGTAATAAATATCATGGAATTCTTTTGATGGAATATTTCTTAAGGAAGATTCTTTAATGAACCTAGAAAGGCTATTTTTAGCCTTTCTAGACCGATGTGCATCCCCAAGAGAGAATTGAAGGTCCAAATTCATTGAGAAGTGGTATTGAGTAGCTATTAACATTGTGTAAGTGGTTTAGGAATATTTAGGAAATATTTGAAGGTTTATAAATAATTTAAGTCAAAGCGGGTTTTGAAGGTTAAGGAGCTTGCGGTTGAAATGACACTTGATCTTCGAGAATATATTTTGGGAGCTTTGTATTAAGCTGGATGTAAAACATGATACCATTAGAAAGGTAATTAATTTCTATAAATGATGGTATTTTCATAATTTATCACAAGAAATAGGGGTGTCTTCCCACAATATATTTTCAACAAGCACAACCTGCGGTCCCAAGAAAAAGGATATTTTTGAGGGGGTTTCAGAAAATATGAGCACGAGACCAATAAAATTATTCTCAAAATGTTTTATAGATTCAAATTCATATATATAAATGCTCAAAAATACCTTTGGATGCTCTAGAAACATCATCGTCAAGCCTCTCTCTAAGGTAAGCTTTTGGGACTTAGCCAAATTTGAAGGTGGACACATGTCATCACAAAGTGATGGCATAGTTTTGTGTCCCATCTGTCCCATCCCCTTGGGATTTATTAGGGACACAAAAATTTATCCATTCCCAAGTTATCCCCTTGGATCATCATGTGACCTTGACAAAGCTCAAACTTGTCAGTTAAGCCCCTTCTCACCTTTTCTCAACTCTTCCCATCACACAATCACGAAGTGCCACTTGTCACTCCCAGGTGAGGGCACACTTTCCTATCCCATCTATCCCATACCCTTAGGATAGTTGGGACATAAAAATGTGCCCCATGCCCAAGTTGGCCCTTGATTCTTCATGTGACCCTAGGAAGGCTCCATAGGCCAATTTTTAGCCCCCTCTCCTCTCTGCCTCACCGAATCAACTTCCACCACTTGTCCTCACTAGGTGAGGGAGAATTTTCTTACACCAACTATCCCATCCCATTGGGATATTTGGGACACACCAATGTTCCCAAGCCTAGCCCTTGCCCAGGTCCTCTATATGACCTAGTTTAAGCCCCCGGGAGCTTTTTGGGTGTTTCTTCTTCCGCCTCTGCTAAGTAATCTCTGCCCGCTACTTGTCAAGATGAGGAGAGGGTGAAATTTATTACACTAGATTTATCATTGCCTTGGGAAAATTGGAGCACAAAAATGTGCCCATTTCCAAGAGGTTTTTAAAATTAAAAAATTTACAAAACTCCAATGGTCGTGATTCTTCCTCCATGTATGTTCGAGAAAGTCTTTACCAAAAGAAAGTATAAAATCCATTTCCATTCATTATTCCTCTATTTTTCTTCCATCCCTCCATTTTCACTACTATAAAACACCCAAGAAGTTTATTTTTTCAAGACTCCATGACTTATTTTTTCCAGATTGAATCCATAACCAAAAACATGAAAAATCATATCTCCCAACCTTGTAATTAAAATCGGACGAGATTTTCACATCCTCTCTCTCTCTCTCTCTCTCTCTCTCTCTCTCTCTCTAGGTGCCTACAAGAAGCAAGAAATAGAGAACTTAGAGGTACCCCTAATTTTTAATGGAAAAAAACCCTAGCTTTCTTACTAGCTCCCACTTTTCAAATTCCCACCATTCCAATGGAGGGTTCGAGCTATAATTTTGAGCACAAAGTGCAGAAGACAAACATATTCCGAGAAGCCGATGTCATGTCAATCCAAAGTGTGGAAGACCAATTTCTAAAAAATAAAGTATGTGGTGCTTGAACTTAATATTAATATAATTTTTCTTGAAATAACAAAACCTTCGGAGTAGTTATCTCAAAAAACAACTGAGATGAAAAACTAGGAGATTCGGGCCAAAAAAAAAAAAAAAAAAAAAGAAAAAAGCAACTTTCTAAAATAGAATTTTTTTGAAAACGTAAAAAAATCTTTGAAAGTGTTCTACGTATGTTGGGGATTCCAAAAACTAATTTCAAGTGATAAAAGAGACATTTTCCAAAAGAACAACTCCTAGATCCTAAACTACAAACATAGAAAGTTTCGGTTTTGAGTGCAAAAATTAATTTCATCTATGTTTTGGCTCATATTGTTGCTTTTATTGGTGTAGTAGCTAGTTAACACGATGACATATTCTCCACTACCATTTCAAGCTTCTGGTGTGAGGACATGTTGTTATTCTGACTTTGATACTGCATGCTTAAGCACGCCCGACTGGAGTAGTATCTTGGGATGGGTGACCTCTTGGGAAGTTTCGGTGTCGTTGCCTTCTAATGTCGTTGGGCCTAATTTGGTGAATACATGGTGAGCCCAAGTGCTCACGTGGTGCGCATATGGCTCCATCTATGGGGTGTGTTGGTATAATAACTGGTTAGACGATGAGATCCCTCTCCATTACAAGTTCGAGCTTCTAGTGTGATGACAAGTTTTGTAACTCGATACTAGGCGCTTGTGCGCGACTGGAGTAGTATTGGGACCGGTGACCTTCTCGAGAAGTCCCTGGTGCCATTGCCTCCTAATGTCGTTGGGCCTAATTTGGTGAATACATGGTGGGCCCAGTGCTCACATGGTTGCATCTAGCTCCATCGTGTGGGGGTGTGTTAGCGTAGTAATTAGTTAATACGATGAGATCATCTCCACTACTAGTTCAAGCTTCTGGTGTGATGGAAAATTGTAACATGGTATCGTGAGCCGCACAACTTGCCATCACACCAAAACCTTGAACGGTAATGGAGAAGGATCTCATTATGTTGATCGATTCTTCGCCAACACACCCCCACACGATGGAGCCAGATGCAACCATGTGAGCACTGGGCCCACCATGTATTCACCAAATTAGGCCCAATGAAATTAGGAGGAAATGACACTGGGACTTCCCGAGAGGTCACCCATCCCAGTACTACTCTAGCTTGGGCGCACTTAATTGCATTATATCGAGTTTCACAACTTGTCGCCACACCGTAAACTCAAACTAGTCGTGAGAGGATTTCATCATGTTAACCAGCTACCACACCAACACACCCCCACACGATGGAGCCAGATGTAACCATGTGATCCCTAGGCCCACCATGTATTCACCAAATTAGGCCTAATGACATTAGGAGGCAACAACACTGGGACTTCCCGGGAGGTCACCCATCCCAAAGATTTACTCTAGGTTGAGCATGCTTAACTACTCGGTATCAAAGTTGCACAACGTGCCGTCACACAAAGCTCGAACTAGTGATGGAGAGGGATTTCATCATGTTAACCAGCTGCTACACCAACAACTTTTCATCAATATGAAGTTCAAAATTTTTAGGTGTAAGATTTTTTTATCTCTATCATCATAGTACTCAAGTGTGGGTGACAATGATGTTACCCATATGGACCTCCGTAGTCCTAAAAAATAAATGTTAGATGGACCAAGGGAGCATGTGGAGGATAAGGTCTACACAAGTGGGTCAGTATGTAACATGTGGTCATATTGTGATTGTTAAAAGTGTAGTGTTGTTTTTGGCATGCTCCCATAATTATAATCTAGACACCCGAACCATAAGAGCTGATGACAACTCGGTCCTGACGGTACTCACTCCCAAGGAAATCTCTCAATGCATGCAAATTCCACTAGAGAAACATGGTCTTCATTTCAAAAGAGTTTGCATCAGGTGAGTGGTATAAAAACAAGACATATCTCTAAGGCCTCACTCTTGGTTCATAGTTGAAGCAAGGTAGAAATACCTCTCGTATGCTTTGAAGTATCTCTCCTAAAATGATTTTCATGAAGGCTTCTCATATGCGATCATCCTCTCGAGGTAGCTAATGGAGAAGAAACAATAAGATATTTTCCATGACCGTATGAAATTATTCATTCTCACAATCATCAAGGGAAGAAAAATCATAGATTGGGGGAAAATATCTTGAGTGACAACTTGCACCATAAATTGCTTCAAGTTCCAGATTTCAAAAAGTTCTTTATGACTTCATACTTTTTTATGCCCTTGTAAGCACGAGGCCATTCAGCTTTGACACTCACCTAAAATGTTTCTTAGAAGGCTCCTGCATATGATAAGTATCCACACTTGGCCTTGAAAGAAATCAACCAACACTTTGTAAGAGTGAATGATGTGTTCACGATGTTTGTTGTCAGATTGTTGGAAGGGAACCCTCACTCAAGGATGTCTTTGCAAGCCACTCCTTTAATCAAAAGGTAAAGATCATTTTTCATACAATTTTCAACATTATCCTACATCTGAGTGTCTAGTTTTAAACTTTCTCCACAAAGGTTGGCACACTACCTCAGTGAAAAAATCATGTTGATCGAGCTTTGTAGGCACCTTATTTATGTCAATAGTATGTTGAGAAACTAAAAGAAGAAGACGATCACTTTCCCTATTTTGCTAAGTATTTTCTCCTGTAAAAGCTCTCATGAGGATACCAACATAGAAGCTTCCATCTATCCGATAAAAATGTACTCATACACTCTAAGGGTAGACTTCATTATCTGAAGTGATTCAAAAACTTTTCAACTACCCGAATTGCATCATGTTCCACAAGTTGAAGACTATTGGGTGAATTGTGCCAACAATTTCAAAGTTTGAGAGAGAGATCAAAATAGGGTGGGAATCAAGATAATGTGAGGATTTATGCTTAATTGGTATGAGTATGGAATTTAAGATGATGATTAGGATATGTATGACCCAAAATATTAACCAATGAAATCCTCACCCCTTTTCGCAAGTGTCTCTGGAGCATTAAGTCAAGTCAGGGATATAAATGCGTGGAATGAGATGATCATCAAAATATCAAAAGAACGGTTCAAAATGAAAAGGGTCAGTACTCATTTCAATAGGTAACTTCCAAAATATTCAAATGCATGCATCCCACCATCCCTCTTTCAAGGTCAAGGGGAAAGCTTCTAGCTCAACTCACTCGGGAGAAAACCCAAAATGAAAGGTAGTATAACAAGAAGCCCTCGCTACAAGGTTGCATAGAAAGGTAAGAACAACACATGACCCTATGGTATATTTGGAGCAAGGGAATTTTATCTAGTTCATCCTTAAGTACCTCATAAATCCCAAAGCTTATCATCATTTGTTTGCATAACGCCCCACTTGCATAAAATGTTCCTTCTCACTCGAGTAAGAAATTGCAATCTTGCCAAATGATGAGCCGAGAAAAAAATGAGATATTTCCTTGGGTACAAGAAATGATCACAAAATAATCCCACACATCTCAATAGGTGGAGGTCCTTGACTTCTCAACTATTGCCTCAATGGTTAAAGGAAAGAAGGGAAAATTGGCCAAAGAAGATTCACGCTTCTTCAAAGGCACTTATGGAAATTAATATGTAGAACTATTTCAACCAAAGGTGATCAAGCCCATTAAAGAAATGACTTTCACCGAATATGTGATGACCACCATTCCCTTACACCCAACAAATCATGAGAGAGGTGCACATTTTTTCAAGGATTATTCCACTCGCCTTCTCGTGAGGAATCTAGAGTACAAGGATAATATTGATCAGTTGGATGATCACATGAAAACACTCACCTTGTACATGAAAAATTTCATGGACCCAAATTCCTCTTCATATCTTCTAATTGAATAAGTTACTCCCATCAATAGCTTTAATCCAGATTCCATTCGAAAGACACGAGGTTTTACCATACAGGAAAAGAAAACAACATGAACAAGATTGTGGAAAAGGGGAAAGTGCTACGGGATGATTTCATTGTTCAAGTAAATTTGTGTGACAATCAATAAAGTTCAAATGAAAAGGGATGAAATTGAGAAAGAAAAGGAACACTGGGATCAAGTGTTTCCATGGTGACGGAGATGGGGAAATCTCATTCTCAAGTATTGATAGATAGGAAGGTATTCAATTCTCCATATGAGGATTTGTCACATGTATGGGCCATAAATCTTATTATCGGGTATGACATGTTGAAACATGCTCTAGGGGAGTTGGATTGAAATGATGAACATGACTCTAAGATGTAGGATGATGTCAACATCAAGATAAAAAATATTAGAGTGCCCATGATCGATGATAACACCTCTGTGGATGACTTGTTGTAGTCTTTTAAATAACTTGTCAAACAAGAAGTCAAGAATCCCTTTTCCTTCAATGAGGAAACACTAGAGTCCCTCACCAAGATAAGGGTTGTGATATCAAGCACTGTAAAGAAACATCAATCTTGGTTCATAAAGTGTAAAAACATCAATGCTATCTCGAAAAAATTAGATCGAGTCATTGAATTTTGTTCATGTTCCCCAAGCCGAGAAATTTACACTTGTGACATCCCAATATAGCAGAGAGTTAAAAGCAAAGGATATCTTCCTAGAGGCACTCAACAAAATTCCACCTGAGAGTGAAGTGGAATCAACAAGAGCATTGTCTCCATCTCGAGTAGTTCTCTCTCTCTTTCTCTCTCTTCCCTCCCCTCCCTCTCTTCCTTCATGTTCTATTTCTTCCTTGGGGTTTTGCACTTTCATTTTGTCTTATTCATGTTTTTCTTATTCTCTTTTGTCTTATGTGACTATAGTTGATAATGTAATAAGTCACCCTCAATTAATGAAAAGGGGACTTAATTTTATTCCTAGGAATATGAAGAGTCACATGTTGTAAAAGACAAATGAAAGGTCATGTGGAGTGTAGGTGTAATGCCCATTTTGGTGTTGACTCCTTTCCTTGCGGTAATCAAAGAAACTCAATGCCCATTTTTATCTTGACCATCAACCCAAGGCGCATTAAGTTTAGGTACTTATGGAATATTTAAAGGTGTCGACATGAAATGGATGCGCCTCGCAGTAGGTAAGAGGCGCACGATGAAGGTGTCGACATGAAATGGATGGCCCATGCGCGCCATGCACAGTAAGAGCGACACGAAATGGATGCGCCTCGGCGCAGTAAGGGCGCACGAATAGTGGTGTCGACATGAAATGGATGCGCCGCAGTAGTGGGCGCACATAATGTAAGGTGTCGACATGAAAAATGGATGCGCCCTTAATGTAGTAGAGTGTCGACATGGCGATGCACTGGCATACGTAAGGTGCATGACACAATGTCAACATGAAAATTCATGCCTTGGCACACGTAAGGGTATGTCGACATGAATATGGATGCGCCTATGGCGCACCTTCAGGAGGCGCAACATTCTGAGCGCTGACAGGAAGCAGACCCTGACCCAGATATTCAGACGGCCATAACTTTTCACAGGGAGCTCGGATTCACGCAAGGTTGGACTTTTTGGAAAGCTTACGAGGTCCTCTATCCAACTACGACTAGATATCTTTAATTGGGTGGGAAAAAGTTCTTAAAAATGCAAAATATAGTTCGCCACTTTTTAAGTTTGCTAGGGTTCTCACCTACCACCATAATGAGATAAATTAAATGCAACCTGAGGTGGTGGTCAGTAGATTTGGATTTCCTCTCTCTTCCTCTCTCTCATTCTTCCTATAAATTGTAAGGAGGGGCTTCTTTCTAAAGGTTGGACATTCTTGTTTTGCCCCTCCCTTCTTCTCTTTAGCAGTGAATTTTTGGAGGTCAAACCTTCCATTAAAAAACTGTAATGCAACTTTGCCTCTCGCATTTTCAGAGTGTGTCAGATCAATCTTTGAGAAAATAATGCATGTCTCAGGATGATTCTCAACCCTCTCTGTGTTCATTTGCATCCTCTTGATCTTTCACTACAAATCTGTTATCTCAGTGCATGATCTTGCATTGCATTTTTATGGTTTGTGTTTATTGGCAAGACAGTGTTCTTCATTCCTCAGCATCACCTTTGTAGTTTAGGTTTTATTTTATGCATCTTCTTACCCCGTCTCCTCGGCAAGTTAGTTTAGGTTTTGAGTAAAACCCTCTCGCATTTTTACGTGTGCATCTCGAACAGAGGAATAGGAACCGCCTTCATCCGAGAGCTTTTCCGATTTCGCAAGGTCCCACACTTGGGAAAAGCTCCATGTTATGCAATCGCACCGAGAGTCTCAACCCATCGAGTCAGCAGATATCTGTGGGGGTGCTGTGATTCACCATCAATAGTTTTGGCACGCCTGGTGGGACCAAGAGGTCATTCCACAAGATTTGAAGGAATTTTCAAGAAATTTGGACTAAAAATTGCAGGTTTTACAATTTCAGATTTTTCACCTTCCAGGCTGAACTTTGAAATCGATTTTCAAGGGCTTAACTTGCTCAAAACAAGTCAAAATTTCACCAGTTGATAGATCGGGGATAATCTTCAAAAGGGTATTCTTAGATTTTTGAGATTTTGACTTTCAAAATTTCATGGTTTTTGGTATTTCGGGTTTTCCCAGTTGCCTTGCATGACCTGAGTTTTTACCTGTACCTTTCGGAGATTAGTAGCTGCAAAACAATACCCCCATAACCAAATTAAGAGTTGTATCTTCTGGTCCTTCAAGTTTTAAATTCTATTTTTAATATTGTCAGGTTTGGTGTGTAACTTGGCATAAGCTAGCCTTTTCGAGGCTCATTATCTAACACATCTGCGACTCCGAAGGGGTAGAATTCAGAGGTATAGTAGAAAAAGTTGCCTGCATATGAGAAGAATTCAACCAGTGTCCGATACTCGAGAAGAGGGGCTATTTGTCCACTTACAAACTATCACTGTGAGGAGGAAGGAGAGGAAGAAGACCACAAAGATCACCATCTCCACCTAACCGACTTTGTCTACACCTCCACCTCGTAGACCTTTTCTCGCATCAACAAGGGTTCTCGTGCCAATCGTAATGGCGCAACCACCGAATCCCTTTGTCAATTTCACCGGCAAGCAGTCCACTTGCCCTCAATGCACAAAATCCAGCCCAATTGCAGATCAAGAACATTCCATTTTTCACCGAGAAAATCATACCACTCCCGGTGATCATGTCAAAGACATCGCTAACGCTTGTGCAATCCATGAGATAAATGAAATGGATGTTGCATTGTCAAATTGCTGGCATCTTCATTCAAAGGGAAGGCATTGCAATGGTTTAGAGCCTCGAGCCGGTTCTATCCAAAATTGGAATCAGCTTATGCATAGTTCTCCATGAGCAAGCTTGAGAAAAGGGAGACAATTTGTCTCTACTAGAACAATTGACAACTATCAAGAGAGCTCCCAATGAGCAAATGACTCGACTTCAACTTCAGATTTCAAAGGTCTTGGGATAGGATTCCAAAGGGCATAGCCAACCAACAAATTAAGGTGCTTTTCTATACTATCTTAAGGCTTTGAATTCTGATATTTCTATGTTAATTCAATCTATGGGAGGCACAACCTTACCTCGCTGCTTATATAAGATTGCCATTAGGGCTGAAAACTGCCTTATTCAAGCCGTAAGTCGCTCCTAGGCCTCCCATGCCCTCAGTATCCAAACTTAGAAAATCCAAGCACTAGTCAAGCACCCACTTTGGCTCCTATTCCCACTCCTAGAAATCAAAGTTCAAATGAAACTTCTACTTCATCCTCTAGTGCTTCAAATGAACTCCAAGAGGTTATGAAACAATTACAGAACCTTGGAAATGAGCTGGTGACTATCAAAAGACAACAAGCTCAAAGTGCTAGACCGTATCAACCTCAAGCGCAGCACTGTGCTAGGCCCCATACCAACAAAATAGGTCACCAAATCAGCCGCAAATCAAAATCAAAGCCAAGTAAGGCCTCCCGCTAATAGACCATTTCAGCCCTATAACCCCAATGTCAGCATCTCTTCTAAAGCATTAGTGCCACCCAAAACAACATAGCTCAAGAGTATGATTGGTGTTTCCCATGCAATGAACCTCACAACCAATCTATGTGCTTTAATGGTGCTTTCAACCAAGCCTCGATGGTGACAACTACTGGTGCGCTGAGGGTGAAGTGAGTCAAGAAACAAATCAGCAACAAGGGACATCTCAAAGAAAACACAACTACAAATGATACCGCACTTGCGAAATCGGCAAGCCGAGGATTTTTGTGGCATGAATCAAACAATTTCTCGTAGAGTGTAAAGCAGCTAACACAAGATCAAAGAAGAGGAATATCGTGAAGGGCAAGTCATCGGCTCCAAGTGATCTACAACCTTCCATCACTCCACAAGGTGTCGGGTAAGCAAAATGCAGCTCCAAACATGCAAGGACAGCCCAAACCACCTTCTAAACCAACTCAAATGCCAAATGTTGCCCCCATGCACAAGAAAGGAATGTGCAACTAAAGGACAACAAAGAGATCTTTCATCCCCATTTAGCATCATCGATCAAATGAAGAAGACAAATGTGAATATATCAATGTGGGAATCTTTATCCATCCTGTGCCAAAGAGATCTTCTACAAGCTGCCATGAAGAATTGGTCAACTTCAACCAAAGAGTCCATATGCAAGAGAATGTCCTCACAAATGCTGCTCATCCCGAAGGGAATCATGGAGGACAACAAGGTAAAGTTTTGAAGCCCTCCATTCTATGTTTCATTAATCATCGGGGATAAACTAGTACACAATTGCATGATTGATTCCGGGGCAAGTAGTTCACATGCCCAAGCAAATAGCTGATCACCGGGTCTCCAATATGAAGTCATATCAAAGGGGGTAGTGCAATTGGATGGGACAAAGAGAAAGAATGGTGGGAGTGATTAAAAGTTTGAATCTTACCTCGCATGCATGCCCCAATGTTACCGCTTTTAAGATGTGTCAAGATAGATTTGCCACCACTATTTGCCCTATGCTTATCAAGGGATTTCACAAATAGAATCGAGGCTACTTATCTCGCTGATTGGTCACACATGTTGTTCGTAACAAGATATGGTACTAAGGTCACAATCAGATCTCGAACCAATTGCAAACTTTCATATCGAGCCTCATACTCCAAGCCAAATCAATGCCAACTGCTCAAAGATTTGATCAAGAAGATTATCAAAGCACGATGAAGCCGACACCAAAGTCGAAGCATCCCAGATTTAACTCTTGATGAATGGGCAAGCAAGGTACATGCTTTTGATCCCTACCAAGAAGTAGAAGAATCTGAGCTAGGAGTCTATCAGATACATGAAGAAAACCAACCTATTCCTAAAGATCACCAAACAAAACCATAAGGATGACAATGAGGTATGGAAATTATTTTTCGATGGATCAAGGAGTAGGCAAGGTGCAGGAGGAGGAGCTATGCTTGTTTCACCTCAAGGCATCAAATATTATTCAGCTTTTCATTTCCAGCTTTTCTTGTTCAAACAACACAATTAATATGAGGCCTTGATTCATGGACTTCATCAGGGCTAGGAAAAAGGGCATAAAGAACTTGCAGTGTGTTCGGGATAGAAGCTGAGCATCAAATCAAGTCAGGGACAACATGCTACAAAGAATGAACCTGATTCGCTAAAGAACTACAAGAATAGGGTATGGGACCTCATTGAGGATTTCAAGCTTTCAACATCGTGTCCATACCTAGAAGAAAATGAAGCCGCGATAGGCTCAGCAGCTGTTGAGCAATGTTTGATGTGGTCGACAACATCAAAAGGGAAAAACACAGCCACATATCCATGTGATTGTGAGGCCAAAGCAGCCCAGATAATAACACAAGTCAGCAGTGTTTGAGAACGATCAATGATCGTCAATTTCTTACAAGAAGAGGCTGAATTCTCACTAGGAATCAAGATGATTAGAGCAGCAGCAAGATGGGGATCAAGTAGTGCAAATGACAAACAAGCTTCCCAAGGGTTTAGTAACATCGAGTCTATCTTCAACCCTAACGACTAGCCCGTAAGGAAAAGGCTAACATACAGTCAAGAGAGAAGATTCGTAGAGCCAATTCCATTGGGAAGGCAAAACACTTCAAATTGGCAAAGTGGCCACCGAAAGCAGAGAAATCAGATTTCATACAACTTTGCCAAGAATTTCCAGATGCCTTCGCTTGAGCTATGAAGACTTGAGAGGTTTCAATCCAAGTCGGCACAACATACCATAGAATCGATCCATGCTAAACCCATCAGTGCAAGTAAGGCAGACCACCAACCCTCACATCGAGCCTCTAATGAAGAAAGAGCTAAACAAGCTAATAGAGGCAAGCATTATATTCCCGATCAAGCACTCAAGCTTGGGTCAGCAAACTTGGTTCCGGCCAGAAGAAGAGCGGAGAAATCAGTCATGTGTAGACTTCCGAGACCTCAACAGGGCATCTCTTAAAGACCATTACCCACTTCCTTCAATGGAACAAATATTGCAAGTGGTATCCGGTTCGAGAGATTCTCTCTCCTAGATGGCTACTCAGTGGTATAATCAGTAATGGTGAAGAAGATGACCAGCTTCAAGATGGCTTTCACCACCAAATGGGGCACATATGCCTACAAGAAGATGCCATTTGGCCTATCAAATGCTAGAGCCACTTTCCAAAGGGCAATGGATATGGCATTCAAGGGGTTGATCAATAAAATAGTTCTTGATATATCTGATGACATCACCGTATTCTCCAAAATGCAAAGGATCACCTCTTTCATCCGAGGCAGTATTTCGAGGTGTAGAAGATTTGGGGTATCATCAATCCCAAAAATGCATATTCTGGCTCACGAAGGAAAACTTCTAGGCCATATTGTTTCAAAGGAGGGATTGATGATCGACCCAAAAAGAGTCAAAGCAATTCGAGCATTTATCACAAAGTCATAAGAAGGCTCTTCAAAGCTTCTTAGAAGGATCAATTTTGTCCGCAGTTTGTTCCAAACTTTGCAGCTCTCGTAAAGCCAATAACACTGATGTTGAAGAAGAGCATGGCATTTAAGTGGACATCCAAGGCAAGGCAAGTTTTGAGGCAATAAAAGAGGCTATATCTCAAGCTCCAACTCTCAATCCAGACTTCTCCAAGGATTTCATGTTATATGCCTTGGTGGTGGAGACACAATTTCGCAATCCCGCACAACAAAAAACAAAGAAGGATTAGAACAACCAGCTTGCTTTCTTCACCAAGGCTTGAGGAATACGAAACTAGGTACTCTTTCATCAAAAGCATGTCCTCAAAGTGATCAGAGTTTAAAGAAATTCAAGCACCTAGTCTCAAACAACAAGATCCAATTATTGGTCTCTCATGCGGAGTCAAGGACTTCCTTCTAAACAAGGATCTCGAATGAGAAACGTGCAGATGGATAACTCGTGTCATGGAATATGACATCGAGATCAAGGTCACCAAACTAGTACGTGGAAGGGACTATGTGAACAACTAGCCTTGAGTCAACAAGTTGAAGCAGTGATGAAAAAGAGACTGCTCTCGGTATTACAGGTGGTCAAGAACAGAAAATGATGATGTGCCTACTCCTTTGTGACTCGTAGTATGATAAACTTCCTACAGACATGCCTATGCCCTCCAGAAATGAGCAAAGCAAAGAGGAGATACTTCAGATTACAAGCCATTCAATATGTGCTTGTTGATGGTGTTTTGTTTAAAAAGGACATCAATGGAGTTTTATTGAGGTGCATTGGGACGGGTCAAATTGAGAGGGTGTTACAAGATTTTCATGATGGAGATTCCGGAGGACATTTCACCCCACGAGTAACAACTCTCAAGATAATGAAGGCAGGATATTATTGGCCGACAAAGTGTTCAAAGGATCGCTATACATGGATAAGAAAGTGCAAGAAATGTGCACTCTTCACAGAAAAGAAAGACTAAGCAAAGACTTCCATCGCACCCAATTTTGGTCGACCAACCATTTATGCAATGGGGATTGACTTCATCAGGGTCATAAATCCTAACTCAAGCCAAGGCCACAAGTGGATTCTCACGGCAAACGACTATTTCACCAAGTGGACCAAGCAAGAGAGCGCTCAAAGAAGCAAATGAGTCTAACATACTAGACTTTTATGAAGGAATAGTGACTGTTCTCTGTGCAGTGCTACCACTATCATATCAGATAATGCATTAGCATTCATAGGTTCCAAGATTACATAATGGGCTGTCAAGAATGGAATCTATTTGAGCACCTCTTCAAATTATTACCCGCAGGGTAATGGACAAGCAGAGTCCACGAACAAGAATTTTCTAAGGATCATCAGAAGGACTCTGGATGAAAACCAAAGGACATGGCATACCAAGCTAAAATCAGCATTATGGGCTGACAGAATAACGCCAAAGAGGTCTACTGGTAATTCTCCCTACAAGTTGGTCTATGTGAAAGAGGCCGTATTACCTATATCATTAGAATTGCCAACGATTGGAGCTCATGAAGAAATTGGAGTTGTCTGAGTTCAAACCAATGGAGGCCAGGTATGCAGAGTTGATGGAATTGGAGGAAATCGAGAGACATGCAGTTCGATGATGATTGAGAAGGATCAGCCTTAGTAAAAAGATGGTTTGATAAGAAGGCAAGAGCAAGGACCTTCCAAGAAGGGGACCTAGTCCTAAAATGGGATGCAGATCGGGAAAAACCAGGAAAGCATTCCAAGTTTGATGCCATTTGAGTGGCCCCTATATGGTCACGGAATGTAAAAGTAGTAATGCCTTCCAATTGTCTACATTGATGGAGAAGAACTCCCGATTCCGCTTAACTAATCTATCTTAAACATCACTACTAAAAGGAAAAGGTTTACCCTTGTAAATATTAGCCTAGATTTAAAATTCTCTAAGTGCGTATGCACATCGTCTTGTTGTAGTTAGGTTTCAATTTCCTAAGTGCTCCAAAGCACAGGTTTTGTTGCTCTCAAAGTTGAATTTCTACAGTTCAAAGCATGCTCTCAAGAAGGAGTTGCGATACGTGCTCTGGATCGAGATCAAGTTGGTTTCAGTTATTACTTATGACTCCATGCCTAATGGATTGCTAAAAGGCCACCGATCTTCTACCTAAGCAGTGTGATCCCGTTGAGTCACCAAAATTGTTGTAAATATCTCCCCTCGGGTAGATATAGACAAACAAAGAATATGGAAATCAAAGAAACTCAAAGCCCGATTTTTTTATCATGGCCAATACCAAGGCGCAGTAAGAGGCGCACAACACAAGGTGTCACAAGAAATGGATGCGCACGGCGCAAAAGAGGTGTCGCACAAATGAAATGGACACGCCCGGGATGCACCCTCGCAGTAAGAGGCGCATGACAAAGGTGTCGACATGAAATGGATGCGCCTCATGGCACAGTAAAGAGCGCACATGTAAGGTGTCGACATGAAATGGATGCGCCATCAGGCAGTAGGGCACAGACAAAGGTGTCGACATGAAAATGGATGCGCCACTGGCGCAGTAAGAGGCACACGAAAGCGACATGAAAATGGATGCGCCTTAAGGCAAGTAAGAGGGCACACAAAGGTGTCGATGTGCGACATGAAAAAGGCCTCCATAAATGGCGCATAAGAGATGTCATGGTGCAAATGGTGACATGAAGCAAATGGATGCGCCTGCATGCACAGTAAGGAGTGCCGACATGGACGAAAATGGATGCCATGGCACACGAAGGGCACATGACACATGTATGTCGACATGAAAAATTCATGCACCTATGGCACACTTCGAGGCAAACATTTTCACAGGGCAGCCTCAGGAGATGCACATTCAGAGGACATTCGCATGATATCGTGATGATGCATAACTTTTCAGGATCACAGGAGCTCGGATCACGCAAGAGTTCTTTTGAAATTTTTTCACAGGAGCCTCTTCACGCAAGGTTGGACTTTTTGAAAGCTTACGAGGTCCTCTATCCAACTACAATCTAGATATCTTTAATTGGTGGGAAAAATTCTTAAAAATGCAAAATACAGTTCACCACTTTTAAGTTTGCTAGGTTCTCACCTACCACCATAATGAGATGAAATTAAATGCAACCTGAGGTGGTCAGGGGTAGATTTGGATTTCTCTCTCTCCCTCTCTCATTCTTCCTATAAATTGTAAGGAGGGGCTTCTTTCTAAAGGTTGACATTCTTGTTTTGCCCCTCCCTTCTTCTCTCTTCGCAGTGAATTTGTGGAGTTCAAACCTCCCATTAAAAACTCAGTAATGCAACTTTGCCTCTCGCATTTTGTAGTGTGTCAGATCAATCTTTGAGCAAATAATGCATGTCCGTGGATGATTCTCAACCCTCTCTCGTGTTCATTTGCATCCTCTTGATCTTTCACCGCAAATCTGCTATCTCGTGCATGATCTTGCATTGCATTTTTATGGTTTGTGTTTATTGGCAAGACAGTGTTTCTTCATTCCTGCATCACCTTTGTAGTTTAGGTTTTTTATTTTATGCATCTTCTTACCCTGTCTCCTCGGGCAAGTTAGTTTAGGTTTTGAGTATTTGATGAGATATTTCAGATTGGAGGCAAGTATGGACATCCATCCACTGGTTGTTTTGAGTGCAAATAATTTTGCCATGTGTTGTTGTTCCTTGAGCTCGATCGACATGGTTCTTGGTTTAAGGCTAATAAAACCCTTTCGGACATGTTAAGTCTAGATTCTGCAAACTTACTACCTTTTTACAATTTCATGAAATAAATGTTTCTTCTTCTTGTAATGGCATCTTGAAATGGGAATTTGTGGTGGAAGTTTGATTGCCTTGAGTGTATTGATTGCCCTTTGTTCCTTCTCTGAATCGATGATTTTTTTGGATACTTGCTTTCTGCAAAAGGAAAAATGCATTCTTTTTAATGTTTATTTTAGTTGGAGGTGAGAAATATTATACTATGGGAATTTATTACACCCACTCCCATATTTGAAAGATAGTATTAGGTTTGGATGGTATGAATGCTTCTTCCCTAACTAATGGTAAATCTTGGATGCAAGGATAAAACAGTAATGTAATAGTAATTTATTAGTTTATTCATGAGTGGAAATAACATTTTGAGTGAATCTGATTTTTTCAAAAAGGAATCTTGTATTTTATTCATTTTTGGAGGTAATCTTGTCATCCGTAAATGACTCACGAAATTTAGTGTCATTCATGCGGGTCACTTTAACGATATTTTGAAAGTGTGTATTTTTCTTCTAATTAACACTAATGGTTTTTTGAACCTTGTGCAGGTATTATTGTTTTACTTGTTGGCATTTTGCACCTCTTGGGGACTTAAAGATAGTCACTTCCTATTACATGTTGAAAACATGGAAGTATAGAAATTGGGAACATCAAGTACTTTATCCTTGAAATCGTACCTCATTATGTTGGTGTTCCTCCGAGGTATTTTCCTGTTTCATGTCGCGGGTTTTATTTTTCATCCCCATTTCTGAAAACATAACCATGTATGATGATTTTTTAACATAGGACATTTATGAACCCTTATCTCTACCACGATATAGTTACTATGATCTGAATCCATAATCGTTTAGGAAGATCTACCATTATTCTTTTTCTTTTGAGGTTCTCTTTTCGTATGGTTGCATACTTGAATCTTTGAGCTGTTGTAGATACATTATATTTTACATCAGGTTACCTATATGACTATTGTGGCCTCTTTGATCAATTAATATTTTCAGTCTGAAACTTTTCTAGGTTTTGATCTTGAATGTGATGTCTTTTTCTTCTAGGAACTATGACTGGATCAACTGAGTAATTGGGTTTTCTCTGCTTTGAGTGGTCTCCTTGGTTAGAGGGGATTGATGTCCTTGGAAAGGAATCTTTATAACGCTAGCTTTGTTTGTGATTACTCTTATCTTAACTTTTTGAACTATTTCATTAGTTAAGAGGATATTGATAATTTGTGAATAGTTGTGAACGTATCATTAATGGTCATAATTTTATGACAAAACCTTGGTGTTGGTTCTAGAATTCAAAATGTTTTTGGGACGACTGTTCTCATTATTAGAACATGAATCTTGTTTACTCATGACATTTGGTGTTACGTCATGAGGATAGTCTTGAGATTATGAATGGAATTTATTATATAAATACATTGCTGGCATATGTCATAAAAGCATTAAAAATTATTAATGACATTTGGGGGTTACTTTCTATTATATTATTTAGATAAGTTGTCGATTATGAGGGGATTTGTTGCTAATATTAATGGTTGTTTATGACTCTTTTAAATGCATTCGAAGAGTGGCATTGATTATGTTAACTTGTAGTACTTTTAAATGATCTTGAAAGGAAGAGGTGGTGAAATTCTTGTTTAGACATATATTATGGATTCCTTCTTTTGGGGTTGCGAATCCTCATATTATGATAGGAAAATCAGATTTATGTTTAGATGGTGACATTGTCTTAAATGGATTCAAAATAGGATTCCTTTTACTCTTCCCACACTTTGTTTTTCAAGTTACTTGGTTGATCAAGTCAATGCCCATCTTGGGTTTTAGAATAGCTATCCTTCTTTTCTTACCATTACCTTGTGGAAGTATTAGATTTCAATCACGTAATCCATAGGATTACATGATTGAAATCTCAATACTCTTGCCCCTTTTGTTCCTAACCAATAAGGTCTTGCCTTGACCATTTAAAATGTCATTCTTACTAGAATATTTGGCTTCCTCCTTGTTGGTTAGTGAAAATATTTTATCTCATGTGAAGAATTTTGATTTTGGTTTGTGCTTTGATCCATTGTTGTTTTAAGAACATTCCTTTCATGAAATTATTAAATGTTAGCTTACTGTTGTAATGGGTAGTCTAAACATGCTTAGTTCTCTCAAACCGACTCGAGTTATACTTGTGTAGATGACTGGTGAGGTTGATAAAGGAAATATTTGTAAAGGTTTCAACGGTTTGTTTTATGAAGTTCCTTGTAAGAATGTCTATTATGTTGTAAATCTTGCAATGGTACTTGTAATGGAGTTTGGAAGGCCTCTTGCCTTGGATTTTCGATATTTGTGAAATCAAGTTGTCTTATCCTTTTGTAGAAAACTTGTAATTATCTTTGTGAGGAATAAAAATAGATCATTACCTTGTTATGTGTATTTTCTTTATGATGTTATTGAAGTCATGAAAATGTTGTAGCGTGGCTTGACCTATTTTGTTACCTTCTTGTTCTTAGCCAAAGTGCAATCGAATCTTTTGACACCTTTGGTTCGTGTGCCATGTTGAATAGAAATGTTATATCCATGTTTGGTTTCCTCATTGAATAATGATAATTTCTTCTTTCGGTCATAAAAATTTCATGTTTAATAACCCTCCATGGTATTGGCATCAATGCTATTCTAGGCATGTTTTAGTGGGTGACAATCCTTTTTCTAAAGTTAATCAAAATACAATAAAATGAATACATAGATGAATAAATAAATAAGATAAAAATGAAATTGTTTTTATATATAAAATTAAGAGTCCTTAATTGGAAAGAAAGGGGTTGTCTACCAGGGTAAAATAATCCACCCTCACTAACCTTAAGCTACAAATTAAACCTTTATCCTCTTTGTTGTGAAACATTAAGTAATTTTAACAAGTAAGATCATTGTTGGCTTTTGGGGATATAGTTAGATCTTAGTTAGTAGGGGAGTTTGATTAAGAACACATTAAGTCTAATGCTTCCATTTTGGGAACCCCATGTGTATCCTTTGACGAACCTAATCAAGAGAATGCTAAATGAAGCTTTTACCCAAATCCAGTTGAACTCTTAAGTCTCATTAAAAGACTGGTTAATGACTAAAGAGATCATGATGATGAAATGAATTGAGCTTCTCACTCTAACATTCGCCATAGTACTTCATAATCTTCTCTTAAGCGTGGTTAATTGTTGATCCTTACACAAGGAGGTTGTAGATCCGAACCCTTAATGACACTCCACTTCAGTTAGAGCTTACGCTTGTCATCTTGTGTAATGGAGGTCCGATCAAGATTTTGTAACTCGTGTATGTTTTTGTAACCTTGCGAGAGAGGGAAGGTGTCCCTTTTGATCAAGCGAATTTAGCTAGTTTTTCCTATCTTTAGTTGAACCTCTTTCAGAAAACTTGTCCTCCAGCTAATTAGTCAATAGTATAAAAGTAATAAGTTCACCTTTATAGGAATGCTCGAATCAAATCTAAATCTTCTAGATCATAAAGTCAGGTCTTGTAAGATGTTTTAGTGATTACATAACCTTAAAGGTTTTTTTTGCCATGTGGAATGTACTAAATTGTGTCTGTGTATTGTGGTTGGGTTGTTTCGTAGTGCCTTGTCAAAGAGAAAAGTGAACTATCCTTGATAGGTGTTGGATGTTTCCGTGTTGCCCTTGTAGTCATCATTGTGTCAAGTTGTTCAAGAGTTAGTTGTAGTCTTTGTGACCACCTGTTGTGTCGTTCTATACTTCAAACAAGTCAAAAAAAATTATCCTATGTAATTTGTTGTGTTGTCTTGTGCATCTGAAATAGTGGGTGTTACACATGGTATCAAAGCAAGGTTCATGCTCTCGAACCTCTAGGACAGACTAGAGTTGTGATGGTTATACATGATGGTGCTGCATGATGGTGATGGTGTTGCATGATGATGGTTTACATTGGAAGAGTAATGTGATTTAAGCATGATGTGAATTATATCGTAATTGTGACATTGTTAGGGCACATGTTGTGTATGTCACTTAGTGCATAACTGATGGCATGTTGATGTGTTAAAGATGAAAGTATTCTCTCTCCTTTTCAGAATTCTATGTGAATTTTAGTGTTAAATGTTGTGTTTTTGTGTGTGGAAGAAATGTGATTGTTGATTTCAGAGTGTTGGACCCTTTGGACATTCGTGATGTGTGGGTGTGCTTGATATGTAGTGTGACCAGGTTGATTGTAGTGAATTGGATTTCTTAATGATGTCTTTATCATTTGTGTAGAAATGTGTGCTTTCCCATGTTATATGGTGGTTGACTGTGTGTTGTAATTGTGCTCATCTTAAGTAATTCATGTGATATGTAATGATTAATGTCATAAAATGGGGACATATGGTGAGTATATGATCCCTATCGTATAGTGATTGCACTTTATGTGCAACATGTGGTAATGTGGTGTGTTGTAAACCGTGAATGTAATGTATGTGATTTACCCTGTATTGGTACCATGCGTAAGACTATGGTTAATGTGCGTGATCCTCCATTGTGTTAGTAATGTGCATACGTGTTATGTCATGAACCTTACACCAACCGATCCTAAGGGAAATCGGTAAAAGTGTATGTTTAGAGTGAGGAAATGTGTACCATGGGCCAGTAACTCAAACTAACCTTAGGCTCAGTAGATGATGACCTGTGCTCCTTTCTTCTCTCTCTCCTCATGGTTTTGTATGGATGCAACCTAAGTGTAGCTATGAATTTGTTTAGCCTTGTCGAAGTGGTGGCGGGATGATCAAGATTGAGATGATTCAATTGTACTATTGATATGTTATTTTTATGAGCTAAGGCTCGATGTTTCGAGTGCAAGAAACTCGTTGAGTACCACTTGGTGGCGATAAGGCCACATAGTCATCATAATGTGCTATTCTTATATGTGTATTTTATTTGTAAATTGAACTTTTTACTTTATTTTTGCAAGGACCAAAATTTTCTTGATTGCCATGATTTACATTTTTGGCATTTCCTTGGTTTGTGGTACTAACACGTGAGATTTTTGCACTAACTATGGCCATTTGGTCATTTGTTTTGCTTGGTTTTGATCTTATTTTAAATTTTAAGATTTTACCACCTTGCCCAAGGCTTGTACTTTGCCACTTGGCATTTGGATCGATTGCTATGCTGGTTCTATTGTCGTGATGTGTGGAATAGGGTAATGGGATGCACCATGGAATGGTTGGACCTATGGACCCCTTCATTGTTTGGGGGTACGCCCCAAGGAGTTATAGATAACTAGCGGGTTGTTGAACCATGAGTTATTATGTCACTTTGTTTAGGGGTGTCTGACTCTATGTGCCTAGGGCCATGGGGAGACCGTCCTCCTTGAGGGATGCATAAGAGATTGAGAGCATAAGAGATTGAGGGAGGCATAAGAGACTTTAGGGAGGCATAAGAAAATTGAGGGAGGCATAAGAGACTTGAGGGAGGCATAAGAGACTTGAGGAGGCATAAGAGATAAGAGTGATGTGTGTGTGTGTGTGTGTGTGTGTGTGATGTGATGTTGTGAGTTGATGTTCAGAGGTATGCATGTTGTTAGGATGTTTTGGTTGTGGTGTTATGATGTATGTGTTACTCATGTTAGTTGGATATGTGTTGTGATGTTTTGTATATGGCATTGATGCCCTTGTTGACACTATGTACCTGTAGCTATTGTTCTGAATTATGTGAAGCCTTCATCTGTGGAATTGTGGAAATTTTAGGTTGTTGTAGTACACTTGTGTTCGAGTATGGTATATGATAGTCATAGATGTGTGACCAGTACTATGTTTGTGGACCGAGGATGTTCTCTTCTATATTTGGTTAAGCTTTTGTGATGTGGTACAAACATGAAAGTATGTAAAATTATGCTTGTGAATATTTAGTGTTGTGTATGACCCTGGTAGGGTGTTGTGATTGTAGTTCATGTTGGGCACCCACAAGAATGAATAAACTAAAAAAATTCTGCAACAATGAAATTTTCAAGCACTTGAATTAAGGATAATGTAATTGGAAAGAGTCTAATTAAATAATGAAGTAAAAGAAAACTGTCAATCTTCACAAAACTTTGAAAGTTAAAATTCTACCAAAATGTTTCTAAGGCTACCCATGGCTGTGCTTTAATGATTAAAATATTAACCGTAGGGTGTACCTTTCATTTCTTTTTTCTTTTGCTTACCACTTTTCCTTCCTTCAATGTTATGATGCATTGAGGATGATGCTTTATTAAGGGGAGGAGAATGTAATGCCCCATTCCTTCTTACTCATGTTCATTCTTTGCTACCATGTTGCTAAGCGTTGAACGTCATTGTGCTACCATCGATCATTAGTTGGCTTTTCCTTTATCACAAAGAATAATTAGTATTCTCCCTCTTTGTCGTGTAGGTGCGCTTGTGTGTTGTTGCTTTTTTTTTGTGTTGTTGGCCCTTGCAAACGTTCGTTCATTTCCTATTAAAGGAAAATCATGTTCTCGGATTGTTGAGCTTGACTGTCAGTCATTGCTAATATATAATAATAGTAATAATATATTAGTTGTAAAAGTAATAATAAAAATGATAATAATGATATTTTTAATTTAATTGTCAATCGACCATTACTTTATATTATTATTATTTTACTTTATTGTTGATTATCATCGATATCTTATGTTATTAATATCTCTATATTATTTTTGGTTGTTTCATTCGATTATTCCTTATTGATTATTTATTGTTCATTTATTAGGTTTTGGAGGATGTTTTTTGTTTATTTCTCGAAGGGATTACCCCGCCATGGTGTCATGTGGTTGGTTGTTGCTCCATGTTCTCTTTTGAACGTTAACCTCTAGTTTTCTCCCCTTGGTCGTTTAAGCCTGCTATCGTGTTGTCTTAATCGTTTAATTGAAAAAAATATGACTTTTGCTTCCTCCAACATGCCAGTCATATGCAATTTAATCTCTTGGTTAGCGTAGGATTAATTGGATTCCTTTTTTCCTTAATTACTATCTTATGAATTGCATAGGGGGTTGTGTGTGGCACAAGTTTAGAAGGGGGTTACTGTTTTATGCCCAAATTTTTGACTCCTCCACCAAATGAATTTATTTGTGCTGAGCATAATGCTTTTTCCTTGCAAAATATGGTTTTTAATAATGTTTTATCTATCTTTTTCCCTTTTGGCGAGTGGAGGGTGGTTGAAGACCTGTCAACTTAAATTTCTTTAATGAGTGGCACCCCCACCCATTACTCCACCCTGCTGGCTGACTGTTTCCATTTAATTGGTTTTATCAACTCCTTGGCTTGTGCATGTTGGTAGAGTTTTTCCTAACACATTTTGTGGGATGCTTTAGGGGAAATAACTCTAATTTTCCTTGTTGGCCACATACATGGGGATCTTTCCCTGGTTGTTTTTGGTGCCTTCTCTCCCCAGTTGCTGGATGCATGACATTGTTTAGTTAGAAACCCCCTTGCAGAGATGGAACACCTTGTGGGGAAGCAACATGTGTTGTTGGAGAAGAATTACAGGTTAGGTGAATCTAAAGAATCTCCTTTTAGGCATGTTAAGCCTACCCTTGCAATGCTCTACTCCCTATTTATTATTCCATGAAATGTTTGTTCCTTCCTACAATGGCATCTAAAAATGGGTTTTTGTGGTGGTTTATTGATTTCCTTGAGTGTACTGGTTGCCCCCTTTATATCTCCTTCTGAATCGCTAGTTTTGCATGGATTAAACCTTTCTCTTCTTTGTTGTTCCATTATGAACTGATGAGTAGTAATTTTATTTAAATTGCTTTGTTATTTATGCGATATCTGGTAAGGGTTTAATAAATGAAATATGGGTGCTTCCCCCCAATGGATTATTTATTGGCTTTGGATGGAATACTGTAAACACTTCAACTTGTGATTTTGTGAGAGTATTCCATGGCTCGTATTATATGTAAAACCTAGTAACTTTTGGATTGAAATGAGTTTCATTAGAATGCTTGGGTATTATGTTGCCTTCGTTACACCATCTAATGGTATGCGTTTTGGGTCTTCTGAAAGAGGAATGACATTCTCGGGCCTTTTCACTTTATTGTGGTTAAACTAATTTTTTTTCTCAACCTTCTGAGGTCGACACGAAGTATCTGGATCCATATTTATCTCAAAACTTTTTACGGTTTAATGTTATTTTGATTATTTCATTCCAAGTCAAGTTTCAAGTTACTTCGAGTTAGAAACCAAAACCATGTATGCATATTATCTATTAATGTAAGGATAACATATTTGTTGTTGTTAATTAGATATGGAATGGATGTAAGGATCTCGAAATGGGTGCTTGCTATAGGAATTCATGTACTCCCCAAGTTGTTGGAAACTCAGAGAAATCCTGTAAGATGATTTTTGGAATCAGTTTACCTTGTGGGCTTAAAGCGATTTTTGGGATATTTATGATATTTCTATGACCATTTTTATCTCGTTGAATGTATCTTAAGATATGAATCAATTATTCATTTAACATGATCTTCTCATTTTAAAATGACTAAATCTTGTTTCAAATCCTTGTTTTCTTTATGAAAGGGTGAAAACTTCATTAGTTTTAATGAACGGTACCCTTACCATAGTTTTTCCTTGTGCTTGGAAGCCAGTTGTTATGATCTTGGCCAATACGGAAGTTTTGAGATGAACTCATGGCTTTGTTTGTGATAACTCGTTCCATGATGGGTGATAACTGGTTATTGCATTAGTTAACTAAACGTGACCATCCATATTAGCTTTTATTTATCCTGTGATATTGGATTCGACCTGTGCTACTATGTAACCCTTGTGTGGGTTGAGATTATTCATAACAAGACCATATGGTCTTGATTTCAGCTATAGAGGTATATTGTTTTGTGAATAGTTGTTCCAATCTATTTTAATGGTCTTTAATTTTTGACAAAACTCTTTCCCTTGGCTTGGTTGAATTATCTGAAATGTTTGACCTTTGGGCCATGTGGTTTTTGTTATTTTTTTTAATTCACTTCACTGTTGACCCAAAGCTCTTGTAGTTTTCAATCATGATTATACCAGGTAATCACCCCAGAAGGATATGCGTGTTTTTTATTTTAATGCTTTCAACTCATGGTAAGGCCTTATAGAGTCTGGGGTATCGAGGGTGTATTACATGTCGTGTATCAAATCCCTTGAATGCGAACTCGAATATCATATATTATCAGACTTGTTTACTAAATCTTTCCATATTATGACTTCATTTAGTGTAATCAACTTGCAAATATGTATGATATTGTCGGAAATTTGTAAAATTATTAATGACATTGGGGTTACTCTTCCTTTCAGAAACCCTTAGGAAGGATTTTAGAAAGGTAACCTCATATTAAATGGATTTTTTGGTAGAAAATAATGGCCTTTTCTTTCCCCACACTTTTTTTCAAGTTACTTGGTTTTTTGAGTAGAATAATGCCCATCTTGGGTTTTTTAGCTATCCTTCTTGGATTTGATTAGGTTAATCAAGTACTACTTTTAAGAGATCCTGTAAGGAGGAGGTGGTAAAATCCTTGGTTAAAACTAAACCTATAGATTATTTATTTTAGGGTTATGAACACACATTACTATGAAACTCCCTCCTAGGAAGGATTAAATAACTTGGTTTCGTTTCACGTCTATGATCATAACTAGTATGTTTCGATTTGTCAAGTTTTTCCTTGTGATGGATGGATTGAGTATTAGATTTCAATCATGTAATCCATAGGATTTCATGATTGAAATCTTAATACTCTTGCCCCTTTTGTTCCTAACCAATAAGGTCTTGCCTTGACCATTTGAAATGTCATCCTTACTAGAATATTTGGCTTCCTCCTTATATGCTGGTGAAAATCTTTTATCTCATGTGAAGAATTTTGATTTTTGGTTTATTTTGATCCATTCTTGTTTTTAGAACATTCCTTTCATGATATTATTAAATGTTAGCTTATTGTTGCAATGGGTAGTCTTAACATGCTCAGTTCTCTCGAATTGACTCGAGCTATACTTGTGCAGATGGATGGTGCGTGTTGATAAAGGAAAGATTTGTAAAGGTTTCAACGGGTTGTTTTATGAAGTTCCTTGTAAGAATGTCTATTGTGTTGTAAATCTTGCAATGGTGATTGTAATGGAGTTCGGAAGGCCTCTTGCCTTGGATTTTAGTATTTGTGAAATCAAGTTGTCTTATCCTTTTCTAGAGAAACTTGTAATTATCTTTGTGAGGAATAAAACTCGATCATTACCTTGTTATGTGTATTTTATTTATGATGTTATTGAATTCATGAAAATGTTGTAGCGTGGCTTGACCTATTTTGTTACCTTCTTGTTCTTAGCCAAAGTGTAATCGAATCTTTTGACACCTTTGGTTCAGGTGCCATGTTGAATAGAAATGTTATAACCGTGTTTGGTGTCCTCATTGAATAACAAAAATTTATTCTTTCCGGTCATAAAACTTTCCTGTTTAATAACCCTCCATGGTATTGGCATCAATGCTATTCTAGGCATGTTTTAGTGGGTGGCAATCCTTTTTCTAAAGTTAATAAGAAATACAATAAAATGAATACATAGATGAATAAATAAATAAGATAAAAATGAAATTGTGGTTTATAGATAAAATTAAGAGTCCTTAATTGGAAAGAAAGGGGGTTGTCTACTGTAAAAATAATCCACCCTCACTAACCTTAAGCTACGAATTAAACCTTTAGATCCTCTTTGTTGTGAAACATTAAGTAATTTTAACAAGTAAGATTATTATTGGCTTCTGGGGATATAGTTAGATCTTACTTAGTAGGGAGTTTGATTAAGAACACATTAAGTCTAATGCTTCCATTTTGGAAACCCCATGTGTATCCTTTGATGAAACTAATCAAGAGAATGATAAATGAAGCTGTTACCCAAATGAAGTTGAACTCTTAAGTCTCATTAAAAGACCATTTAATGACTAAATAGATCATGATGATGAAATGTATTGACCTTCTCACTCTAACCTTCACAATAGTACTTCGTAATCTTATCTTAAGCATGGTTAATTGTTGATCTTTGCACAAGGAGGTTGTAGTTCCGAACCTTAATGACACTCCAATTTAGTTAGAGCTTACGCTCATCACCTATGCAATGGAGGTCTAAATCAAGATTTTGTAACTTGGGTATGTTTTTGCAACCTTGCGGTAGAGAGAAGGTGTCCCTTTTGATCAAGTGAATTTAGCTAGTTTTTCCTGTCTTTAGTTAAACATCTTTCGTAAAACTTTGTCGCTCAAATAATTAGTCAATAGTACCAAAAGTAATAAGTTCATCTTTATAGAATGCTCGAACAAATCATAAATCTTCTAGATCATAAAGTCAGTCTTGAATATTTTTAGTGATTACATAACCTTAAAGATGGTCATCAATCCACTGTTTAAAACAATTTAATGTTGGTAATGAAGTAAATCCTATTGTAATTGAAATGATTTAGGTATCTCATTAAAAACACAATAAGAAAGATCTAATCTAATAGGCTAGGTTAAAATAAGATCCAAGGTCAAGTAGTTGGTTCTGGTTCTCTGCAGGTCTGACAGAGGTCTCAGGTAGGTCACAGTGATTAAGGGTGATGTGAGAATAGGTGGGTAGGTTACTGTTCTAGGTCTGTATTGGTAAATACAGAGACCGATGCCGGTTAAGGGTGACCGACGCCGGTTGGGGAGAACCGGTGCCGGTTACTGTGGAAAACTGGGAATGCCATAGAATGAGCTTTGGATCTCCCTTATGATTACACAAAGGACTTGGCTGGCCAGAATGAGGTATTAGGCTATTTGATGGGGTTTGGTGAGGTTTTAATGGGGATATGGAGGGGTGAGTATTAAAGGAGGTCAATGGGTGGCTAGAGAACAAAGGATGAAGATACAATGATGAAATGAATGAACCAGAGGAGTAAACTATTCTACTTACTTGAAATCTAGTTCTGGGTGCCTGTGAGTGATGGATGAAGGTGTTGGTAAGAGGTTGAATGTTGTTGAGGATCACCAAATGTTGGAAAGCTCCTACATGGGCTGCATGTGCATTCCTTTTTCTTGGTTGGATCAAATCTATGTGGGGTGATTGCTGATGGTTGTTGGGTGAATGTTGATGTCTGATGCAAGAGAAAATGCTTGATCTCCTTCCTTGCATGTGTGTTCTCATGGAAACTTGTTCTCAAAAGATGTGATATCTCTCAAAAATGTGCCAACCTTTTTCCAACCTCAAAATAAGGTTGTTTTGGGGATTAAAAGGTGACCGATGGTGGTTCCAGCTTAACTGCGATGATGGTTAGGGGTAACCGGCATCGGTCAAGGTGGGATTTCCTAGGTTTACTAAACTAGGTAGATCCCCTTGATTTTCTGGGATCTCATGTCATTAACCCATGGATTAGATGGAAGCTTCTTGTAAGCATGCAGGAATGTGGTTAGAGGGAATGTAGGCATTGATTTTTAGGGTTTGGGTAAGTCTTAGTTAGTTATGGCAACTTACTAAGAATAGGTCTTAGGGTGAGTTGGCTTGATGAGGTGTCTAGGTGAGGTGTAAGTGTGGGCATTATCTAAATTAAGATATTTAAATAATAAATATGGTGAGGATAATGAATTAATTTAATTAAATTAATTAAATTAATATTAGTGGGGTGAAGGGGGCCATGACTAGGTGAATGTGATGAAGGTATTTATTTGTCGAGGGACCAAAGGGGAGTGTGACCTAATTTTGGTGTCTACATTTTGCCCCTTTTTGTTGCATAGCTTGTATTGGTAAGCGACGCTAACAAAAATAAGATGTGGTTGCCCCATGTGTGGGTGAAGGTGATCCCCCTCAAACCAGAACTAACGAGGTAGAAGGTAGAATCAGTGAGTGGTTTGATAAAAGGTAAATGTGATGAAAAGGAAGGTGGGTAATAAGGGAAAAAAAGGAGCCATGTCTACTCGGTAATCTAGGTAATGGGTTAGGGTCAAAGGTAGTAATAGTCAAATGCACGCACACGTATAAACTACAGCACACTACTAGTTTGAAGAGCAGGAAAACTCTACATTGTCTAAGGTCGATAGGTTTATCCAAACAAGGTCGAAGTGATTCTGGTATCCAAGGTATAGGATATGGTCAGGAAGCACAACATAGGTTAGGTGCAGGAACGTTTAGGTATGTTCTCGTACACCCAAGGTAGGGTCAGATAAATGGTCACGGCAAGAGGCAAGGTAAGGTCATTAGGTCAATCAACACAGTAATAGTGCCACAAGTTATAGTGAAAACACATGAGGTCAAGGGTCACTAGCGATGGTCCAGGTCCAAATATCTAGGTCACGGTGTGGGTAAGGCTTAGGGTATGGGTAAAATAATGAGTCCCCAAAGGAGGAAAAGGGTAGGTAGTAAATGATGAGGTCAGGAGGGTGAGGTAAATAGTCAGGGTAATGGTTGGGTGAGGTAAATGGTCAGGGTAAAGGGTAGGTGTGGAAAAAAAAAAGGAGGGATAGGTAGGGTAATAGGGTAAAATGTTGGTTTTGCAAGAGAGGGACCGATGCCATCAGGGTAACCGAGCCCGATAGTGCAACCGACCACGGTAAGGTAGGGCACACCGATGCCGGTGAAGGTTAAACCAGACATCGGTTAGGTCGGGTTTGTTATAAAAAAAAAAAATCCATGTTTTTTTGTTATTCATTTGTCATATAGCAAATTGAGAAAATGAAAAAAGAGAGAGAAAAGAGGGAAAAGTGTCCAGATGGAAATGGAGTGTTGAGTTGGTGGTCTGAATGGTGGGTGATTGGTTGGTGAGAGGTGGGTCCACAGGATCGGTGTGTGTGATTCGATCGGTTGGAGACGGGTAGAGATTTGGTGATGGCAGAGGCCGAGAGGGATCGGGTGGCCACCGGTGCAGTGGCTAGACATGCCACCACGATGACGATGGCAACACGATGAGGTAAGCATCCAACTCTAGTTGTATTTGGTTAGATAGATTAGGTGATTTGCAAATTGGTTTTTTTGGTTTTTGTTTTTGGGGGGGGGAAAAAATAAAATTTGGAAATGGGAGGGTAAAGTGGGTAAAATAGGAATGGGGAGAGAGATAAGTGGGAGAGGAGGGGAGGGGATGAGGTGTAAGGGGAGGTGTAGGTGAGTTTTAGGTGGGTAAAAGGGTCAGGGTGGGAAGTTTTTTGAGAAAAGGGGGTTTGGGGTCATGGGTTTTCACCGCGATAAAGGACCGGCACGGCAGTGGAAGTTTGAGCTGTCGGTAGGGTTAAACCGGTATCGGTCACAAAATAGGTGACCGATGCCGTTTAGGGGTGACCGGGGTCAGTTAGAGAGAACCGACACCGGTTAGGTTTTGGAGAGACAAGGGGTCAAAAGTGCCACAGGTTGGGTGATTGAGATGGGTAGGGGTAAAATAGGGTGTTGGAAAATGATAGGGGGAAGTATGGGTGTGATAAATGTAGATTAATGTGTTGTTTTGTATTGATGCAGGGGAGAGATCAGCTACGCATGCGGGATAGGGTTCCACCCCTACTCATGATAAAGTGTATGCACAAACGACCCCTGAGGAGCTGCAACATGTGGAGGTGGTGGGCTTGAGTGGGGTCCGACGCTATCGGCATGTAGTCCGGTAGCCTAGTTTGATGGTCACACTCATCGATAGATGGGATTCCATGACCAACACATTCCACCTACCGATGGGTGAGATCACTGTCACCCTGGAGGACATGTTTAAGATTCTACGGCTACCCATATTGGGTACACAGTCTACTCTATCTCCTCCGAGGCCTCAGAGGAGCTGATGCTGATGGTGTTTGGAGAGGGGATGGCCGAGATGACATTCCATAGTGCCAACATTCACTATGGAGAGATGTACCTAGCCCATCCAGAGGAGACGAGGCTAGTAGTTCTATTGATGGAGGCAGTGTGCTGCTTTGCTACCGCTAGATGCAGAGGGTGGGTGGAGATTTCCCCACTCATTGATGGGGGTATTACATGACATGATGATAGATCAGACCCACTTTTCCTAGGTGCCAACATTCCTGGTGCAACTATACAGGAGTTATGGGCATATGGGTGGCTACAAGTTTCAACCTATGTTGTACCTTTTACTTCATTGTTGGGCTTATGAGCACATAGTTTGTGTGTGCAGCCAGTAGGGATGCCCCAGAGTAGATGCATTTCCACCAAGATTGGTGCAGGTGGGGTATAGGTGATGGGTGCCTACTATTGAGAGAGGAGATCGACACAGCCCACACATGATGTGGCCTATTTCCGGTGTTTATTGAGGGGTTTCTAGAGTGGACATCATATGGAGGCCATATGTGGGATTCCCATCATATAGGCATATGCATGAGAGCTAGCTGAGCTCCAGCTATTGAGATGGATACAGGTCACCATGTCGGGGAGCACGAGATGATCCCGTTGATAGAGTTAGGTGGTAGTTTGGGCTTATTACACAGACATACCTCCGCCCCTTCCCATAAGATATAGAGAGATGACGTGGAGAGGCCCTTACCTCTACCATAGCCTACAATGCCCACAGGGTCAGGAGGAGCAGGCAGTAGACCGGTGGATTGATGATGTCCGGGGTCACAGACAGGTATAGATAAGTGGTGGGTGGCTCATTTACGAGCCATACCACCTAGACAGGGCAAGGTAGCTGATCTAGCCACCATCACATGGTGTAGAGAGACACCCTACAAGGGTAGGTGGCTACTTTGATTACCCAGTTGGGTATGGTGCAGACACAACTTGTGAGCTCAGAGGTAGAGGTAGCAGAGCTACATGTACAGTGGCCAGTCTTCAGCCCAGATGGCCGGGGGTGGGGATGGAGATGGAGATGAGGATGATGGTCGAGTGGCAGGCCTTACAGGCACAGGTGACAGGGTTACAGGGCCTAGTTGGCCACAACTCAGCATAGATTGGGGCCTTACAGGCCCAGATACAGGCACAGGGGTAGAGGGCACCACCACAAGCACCGGACAGGGTCCCAGTTCATAGGTAGAGTGGGACAGGGTCCCACAGATAGGTATAGGGGCCGAGGCCTATGGGGCCACCACAGACCATGCCTATATCTAGGTTATGGATGCCCTAGGTGAGGCCAGATACTACTAGACTAAGTTGATGGTGGCCGGGATAGACTTTCTATCCTATGGAGAGTACCGGGCACAAAGCCTCGAGTGAGAGGACTAGATCCCACTCACATAGTGTAGAGAGCACAGGGGGCCATCGAGCTCTAGAGGCCAGATCATGGAGAGGCCACCAGCTCACAGAGACCAGCTCTAGTGAGGCAGAGGGACCCAGCCACCACCTATGATGGGTGGGGAGATGTTAGCAGGGGACTGGGACAGGGGGCCGAGGAGGCAGAGGGTACAGTGACACATATATATGGAGGATATCCACCGAGATGCCTGATATATGGCTCCTGATTTTTGATGTATTATAGTCATTTTTTTATATATACCGGCCTACGTGCCAAAGATAGTGAGGATGTATGAGAGTTTTTGTATATTTTGAGCATATACCGCCTCGTGCGTGCAAAGAGATTTTGTATTGGTTTATTGTTTTAGTGTATATGATACCATCCTGCATGCCGATGACATTTTGTATTGAGTATCGGCCTGCGTGCCAATGATTTTGAGATGATGGACATGATTGATATCCATGTACATTGTATTGAGACACATATTTATTTATATGATGAGATACATGAGATGCTTGATTTTTTGGTGTTTTGATGAGATTTTTGATTTGTTGTTGTGATATGGATGGAAATTAGGTGAGTTAGGCATGATGGAGTCAGTCGTCAGGCATGGATCGAGTCAGTCGTGGTTTAGGCATGGATCGAGTCAGTTGGTTTAGGCATGGATCAGTTTAGGTCGGTGAGTCAGTTTGGTTTTAGGCATGGTGAGTCAGGTTGGTTTAGGCATGGATCAAATGTTGGTCAAAGTGGTTTAGGCATGGTGGAGTCAGGTTGGTTTAGGCATGGTGAGTCAGTTTGTTTAGGCATGATTGATTTTTAAAGTGGTTGGGTTTGTGATTTCATTAATTTGTATAATGAATGATAATATGGGTCATGTGTAAGATGTTTTATAATATATGTATGATGATGGTAGAGAAATAGTAGTCATAATAAATGTATGTTGTGATGATGATAAAAATGTTAAGCAACTTGTTATGTATGTTTGGTTTAATTTCCAATTGTTGATATAAAAAGGAAACTAAGTGGGGTAGAATGTATTTTAGGAAGATGAAAGATGGATTGGTTAGGGTAGAGAGTGGCCGAGCTAACCTCCAAGGGCCCCATGCCCTCGGAGTGCTGCCTACATAGTCCCAGTGAAAAGGGACCTCAGGCCGATGTAGTTCTCCCATAAGCTAGGGAAGAATATGAGGGGGTATGAAAATGAGTTGGTAGGTTTTAGGCATGTTGTGGGTTTAGGTCTGTTAGGTGTGTGTGGGTTATAGGAAAATTGGTATAGGTGATGTTGATTGTGGCAAAAGAAGAAGATTACCCCAAAGGTAAGCATCGAGGACCAAGTCCTATATAAGGTAATCAAAACGTAAATAAAGATGTTTAAAAGATAAGAGGAGGCAATAAAGCCACCTGATTGGTTAGGATCATACCGAGTAGATCATACCTTGGAGGAGGTGATGAACATAAGACCCTAAAGACATTGCATGATTGATTGTTCTAAGGTGAAAAGTAGTCACATGATCACCAAATGTCTTGGTTTCCAAGAGGTCCCTTGAGGTGGTAGGAAATGGGAGTGGGAATGGTGAGAAAAGTGAAAGGTGGTTAATTTTATATGGTATGAGGTAGTATGCTTTTTGGCAAGAGATCCGAGGTCACAATGGGCAAGTCCATGACTAAAAAGTTTTTTTTTTGACTTGTATTTGAGATAGACTGATCGATGTGGGAAGTCTATATGGGATGAGGAATTTAACTCCTTGAGGTCTTCGTGAAGTTGATCGATGTGGGAAGCTTCCACTTTTTTTTTTTTTTTTTTTTTTTTTTTACATAGTTGTCCTTCGAGGGAGCAATCTATTTACAACAGTGATTGCTGAGAGGAAGATGTCCTTTTGAGGGAGTCATCTTTTTATTAGAAGTTTGACTCAAGGAGTTGGGTCCCATGTGAGGGCTTTGAAGTCATGGACAAGACCAAGGTGAAGAATAGGACTCTTGTTCAAAAAGTAGGTGAAATGACCATGGGATCTCATCTAAAGGTAGATGAAAAGTATCCATGAGAATCATGCTATGTGCAACACCGTGGTACACATATTCAAGAGAAGATACAAGTGACAGGTACTCACATGATTCTTTTTAATCATTGGTGAGGTGTATGAAGTGGATAGCGCTCAAGGGATGAGCATGGAAAGAAGAAAAAGGTGAGGTAGGACTAAAAGTCAATAATAGAATGGTCAAGATGCAAGGCATTAAGGGGTTCAGGTTCAGGTTTACCATCGAGTGAAGATAAATGATAAGCACCTGATCCATAAGTATGAGTCACGATGTATGGTCCAAGCCAATTAGGAGAAAATTTTCCCGTTTACTTTTTTTCTACTTTGGTTACATGTTGATTTTCTTTCAGGACAAGGTCACCAATTGAAGGTTCATTCATGGACACATTTTTCATAGGCACGTTTGATACATTTTTGGTAAACTTGAAGGTGATCAAGAGCATTAAGATGACATTCATCTAATAACTCAAGTTGTGCTAAACTGGTCTCTAAAAAAGTCATCATCATTGAGCATGTCATGGAGAGAAATGTGAGAGTGAGGGAATCTGACTTCGAGAGGTAGAACAACCTCTGTACCATAGACCAGAGAAAAAGGTGTGGCGGTAGTGGAAGTGTGAATACTAGTGCGGTATGCCCATAGGGAAAAAGGAATGTGCGTATGCCAATCCTTCCCAATATCATTAACCACTTTCATGAGAATTTTGTTTAGGTTTTGTTAGTGGATTCAGCTTGGCATTGGTTTGTGGGTAATAAGGTGATGAGAAACTTAGCTGAATGCCGAAGGCATCACAAAGTTTTTGTAATGTTTTTGTTTTTGAATTGTTTTCCATTATCAGTGATGAGGCGATGAGGAACACCAAAGTGAAAAATGATGTGATGATTGATGAACTCACATATTTTCTCGCTTTCATGGAGATGAGTGGTATGGCTTCCACCCATTTTGTGTAGTATTCGGTAGCAGTGATGATCCATTGATGGCATTGGGAAGAATGGGGGTTGATCTCTCCGACAAGATCCAAACCCCATTGAGAGAAGGGCCAAAGGTCACGGGTGACCTATAAGGCATGACTGGGTGTGTGATGAAGGTTGGCATGTTGTTGGCATTTTACACAATGCTTGACATAGTCACAACAATCATGGTTAAGGGTCACCAAGAATAGCCTAGGCATGAAGAATACACTTAGCCACAACAAGGCCACTGAAGTGACCTCCACATATGCCATCATGAACTTCCTTAATGGTATAAGGAATTTCAGAACTCATGTGAGGCATCGTAAGAGAATACCATCAAAGCCACACTTATAGAGGAGGCCCCCATGATGACATAACGAGAGACCTTTTTAAGGAAGGCATTGTCCATTACGGGTGAGATCAGGGGTAAGATGGAGAGAGAAAGATAGTCGAGTATTGTTTATACCAAAGGTCACTCGGGTCGGGGGTAGTGGTTCCAATGGAGTAAACTTTGTGAGGTAAATAAGAGGGTGATTGGAGTCATTGTATGGTGACAAAGATTTTAGAATCGGTGGGTGAAGTGGGTATTTGAGAAGCCAAGCAGCCATGGTATCTACAAATTTGTTGGTTGAACGAGGGACGGTTTGCAGGGCATAATGGTCAAAGGTGGTCAAAAGTATGTCTACATGATGTTTATACTTTTGAAGTATCTCATTATGACATTGGTATATACCATTGACTTGGTTTATGACCAATTGAGAATCACCAAAGATGTTGATTGATTTGACATCTAGGGCATAGGTGGCTTGAGACCTAATACGAGTGCTTCAGTATTCGGCAATATTGTTTGTACAATCAAAATCTAGTTTGAAAGACAAAGGCATGGGCTCACCATCAAGTGGAATGAGGATAATACCAGCCCCACCCCCACACTGACACTTGGAACCATCAAAGAAGAGTGTCATTTGATAGGGGGGTTCATCCAGGGAAAGGGTAGCAATTGACTCATCTGGAAAGTCAAAATTAGAGGGTTAATCCCTGAGAATAGGTGCATCAGCCAATTGGTCAGTGATAGCTTGGCCCTTGATGGACTTTTGATGAATGAATTCAAGGTCGAGGTCAGCTAAAAGCATAAGCCAACATGTGGCACATTGATTTTGATAAGGTTTGGCATACATGAAGTGTAAGGGGTCGGTGTTGGTCACAACATAGGTTTTGTGGTTGAGTAGGTAATGGCGGAGTTTTGGTGGCAATGAAAACTAAGGCTAAGAAAAGTTTTTTGGGATGGGTGTATCGGTTTCATAGTCCAAAAGAGTATGGCTTATGTAATAAACCACCTACTCCCTGTGTTGTTCATCACGATGAGCGAGCATGGCTCCCAAGGAGTGATCGAGCTGAGATGTGTATAGGTAGAAAGGTTGATCATCTTTAGGTGGAATGAGTACGGGTGGTTGGAGAAGGTATTGTTTTAGGGCCTCAAAATCTTTGTGGTAGTCATCATCCCATTTAAAGGAGACATCCTTCTTGAGCAGATGATGAAATGGTTGACACCGATCAGATAATTGTGAAATGAAATGGTGAATAGACTGCAACTTACCTTGTAGGCTACAGAGTTGTCTAAGGTTAGTAGGTGGAGGCATTTCAGAATGGCCTTGACTTTAGTAGGGTCAACTTCTATACCACGTAGGGAAATGATAAAGCCCAGAGTTTTCCTGAGAGGACCATGAAGACACACTTCTTAGGCTGAAGGTGAATGCAATATTTAATGAGATGGTCAAAAATGGTTTTGAGGATGGCAAGGTGCTCGAGCGGCATTTAGATTTGGCCAGAGATCATCCACGTAATCTTCCAATATACGATGCATGATATCATGGAAGATGTAAGTCATAGCCCATTGATATGTGGCACCAATGTTTTTAAGGCCAAAAGGCATGACTCGAAGTAGTAGAAGGTCCCCAAGGGGTGATGAATGGTTTTGTGTTGATCCTCTGGGGCAAGCAGGATTTGGTTATAACCCGAGAAGCCATCCATGAGTGATAGCATCTCGTGACCAGCGGTAAGGTCAACCAGTTGGTCAATACCGGTAAGGGAAAGTCATCTTTTGGGTAGGCTAGGTTGAGGTCATGGAAATCCATGCAAATGTGGAGTCCCCTATCACCTTAGTGATAGGGACAATGTTAGAAATCCAACGAGGATAATCAATGGGTAATATGAAGGAAATGGAAAAGAAGGCATTGAAGTTCTTCTTTGAGAAAGGGCAATGCGAGGGTGCATTTTCCTCAGCTTTTGTTTGATGGGTTTGGCATCGGGAATGGTTACGATATTGTGGACCACTATGGTGGGGTCAATACTGGGCATGTCTGCATAAGACCAAGCAAAAAGCATGGTTATGATCTTTGAGAAAAGAAGTGATGGCTTCCTGTTCAACAAAGATCCAAAGATTGACCGATCTTTAGGATGTGTGGGTCATCCTGAGTATGAATGTTGATTTCGATAGTCGATTCATTCAACATGGTTTGCATCTCAGAGGGTAATGACCGATGAATATATGAGTCTTCTACACCAAGGTAGGTGAGTATAGATTCATCATCCTGACATTGAATGACGTTAATCGAAGGTGTATCATCATCGATCATTTCAGATACAGAAGGGAAGAGAGGAAGGAGCCTCACCCTCACGTTGATAAGTCAAAGGCCCCAAGGAAATGGTGTTTATGAAAAAAAAAAAGTTAGGAGGGATAGATTCTGATCCATCGACTCCATCAAAAGGTGGTGATGAAGGTGGAGTGGGTGAAGAAGGTGGAGAAGGGTTGATGTCCTCGATGAGTTCAATGTGGGCTGTTTGGTAGGTGGTTCAAGAAAGCCGATACCACTACATGGTCATTATGTTTGTGGGTGGTACATGGAATAATGGTATGGTGGCCTTTCTCATAAAATCCAAAACCAAAACCCTTCCACGCACATCAGTGTAGGAAGGTGTGGGAAAAATGGTGATTGGTGAGAGACTAGAAGTCAATGGAAAATGGGTGGGTTTGTGATGGTGGTTTGGGTGTGTAAGTGGTAGTATCAAGTCCCCCATAGGTGAGACTGGTACGAAGATGAGGAGGACCATAAAGGAGGCATTCTCCTATGCGATCATAGCGAGGGTGTTGGTGAAGACTTCCATACTCTTGTGGAGTAAGGAATGTGTTGACACTATATAGGTGGTATTCCCCCAGAGTGAGGCATTGAAAAACACCTTCCAAGGGATCGGTGGTTGGTATGTGGGTAGCGGGAATAGATGATGTGTCGAGGTCAATGTGGAGGTGGAGTTAATGGATTGGGAGACTAATGGGTTGGCCGTGGAGGTTGTGGTGGTAGGAGTGGAAGAGGCATGTGCGGTGGAGGTGGCGACTGTACTGGTAAGTGGAGGTAGGTGAAGTGGTAGGGGTCATGGAGGTAGATGCCTTAATGGGTATGAGCACATCATTAGGTCGGTAAAGCATGTTGCATGTTTTAAAAGGTGATGGATCAGCTGGAATGGTATAGGTGTGTCCTTCATGTTCAAACTTTACACAACGATGCAAAGTGGAAGGAACGTAACCCATGACACGAATCCAGGGTCTGCCAAGCAACAAGTTATATTGAAATTCCCCCTCCAAGACATAAAATAACTCTGAATAGTGTGGGGGCCCATGCAAATGTGGAGGATGATGGTGCCTAGTGTAGAGGTGATAACATCATTGAATGAACGCAACATGACAAGATGTTTATGCATGTAATTTTCGGGTATGCACATTTGAGTGAATGCATGGGATGAAATGATGTTAATGCTAGCACCCCCATCAATCATTACACATCATATACATGTATATCATCGATGTGGATAGAGATGAAGAGGGTTGGGTCTGGGTCATCTATTTGGTGTGGTGCGATCTCTTCCTCTGAGAAGCTAAGGGAGGCTATTTGGTGAGTAGGGTGAGGTGTGGATAAAGGTGGTAATTTGGTGAGAGAGGCTACATGATGGGGTGTGATAATGGAGGCTACGGGTGTAGGGTCATTGGTAAAACCTCAATAGATTGAAGAACCTCCATGAGAGCTTGACGATGGGATTTTGAGGTTTGGATGAGGTCATATAGGGACATTTTGAGGGGAGATTGGTGTAATTGTTTGAGCATGGTGTGATGTGTGACCCCATTAGAAATAGGGTATGTGGGTCCACGGATAGTAATCTTAGGTGTGGGTGCAGATGGTATGTTGGGTATAGGATTGGTCAGGGTCAGTTGCCTTTTCCTTACCTTTATCCTTCTGAGCATGGGTAGTAATGTGGATCATGTTGATCTGAGGGGAGTTGGAAATGGAGAAGGTGTAGGGTGAGTGGTATAATGACATGATGGAAAAAACCTACCGGAGGAGAAAATCCTTGTGAGGTGAGTCGGGCAACAATGACATTTGGGTGATGGTGTGGCAAGTTCTCTGATGCGAACCATGTTAATTTCAAATCTTGGAGGTGGCTCTAGGAGCTGTGGGGTGGAGGTCATGGTTGTTGAGTGGGTAAGTGAGGAAGGACTATGGGAATGGGTGTCGGTGAAGTAGGGTCCTCATCGAGAAGGTCATCATCATCAAAGTTGGCTTCCGAGGACACAACTAGATAAGGATGGTTTTCAAAGCCTTGCAGTTCTCCACATCGTGCCCTGGCACACAATGGTAGGCACAAATTTTAGTGTCATCAAACCCTTTTGGCTTGGGTTTGAGGGGGTCATAAGGTCTGAGTGGTGGTAATGTGATAACAGAAGTCTCAAGGAGGTTGGTTAATATTTTGGCATAGGACCCCGCTAGTGGATCACAATGGGAAGTGAAAGTGGGTTTGGGTGTAGGTGCATGGCTTGATTGTTGAGGAACAGTCCTTGCAGGAGGGGGAGTGGGTTGAGCCATGGTTTTGGGTGCTGGAGTGGTCTTGGGTGTTGGTCGTGTTTGTTTGGGTAGGGGTATGGTAGATGAATGGGTAGGAGGGTGTATGGTTGTTTTGACTACCTTATTGAGGGTAGCATGGATTTTTGTTTTTGGTTACACCTTCTTGGGTAAAGGTGATATGGGTGTATGAGATCTAGAGAGGAAAAGTGGATGGGGAAGAGGGTGAGTTACCCATGGGGATAATGGAGGTGTTGTGAAGGTAGATGATGCAGGTCATGCAGGGGGTGTGAGAGACAAAGACTGAAAGTGTAGTGGGTAATGAAGAAGTTGCACAGAGGGTATTGGAGGTATGGGTGGTAAAGATGTTGCAGGTGTAGGTGTAAGTCATGTGTCAGGTGCTTGGGTAGGTTAGAGGTTTGTGAGGAAGGAGGGCTGTTGTGTTTTTGGTTTATTGATGGGTGGAGGTTTCTTAACCATGTGCTGGGAAGCTGAGGTCCTAAGATGGATGGGACAGGTGCAGGTGTGATTGGTGTAGCTGGGGTATGAGTTCTATGGGTTTGGTTCTTCTGTTTGGGTGCCGAAGTAGGTGTGGTGTTGACTTTGGAGGATGTAGCTAAATCCAGTTTGATAGGTGGATGAGTAAGGCTGGTGGTTGGGGTGACCCCTAAGGTAGTAATAGGTTTAGTCGAGGAAGATGATGAAGTGTGGGTTTGGATTTAGATGTAGGTTGGGTTATGGGTAAGGGAGTATGTTGAGCGTGTAGAGGGTTATGGAAGAAGTAGTGATAGAGGTGGTTGTGCTCGGTTCAACTGGTCAAATATTTTTGGTAGATAGTGGAAGTATCAACAAGTGACATCTACATTTGTGTTGAAACAGAAGCAGAAGATGCCCCCACAATAAGGCTCTATCCACATAATCTAGGTGATCAGCCAAACATGAGAATGACACATGTCTGTAGGTGATGTTGATGAGGACCCAATGGCTATTCCCGTAAAATGTGTCTTAGAGATGGGAATTGGCTAGCTTCAGCTTCCGTGGGTAAGAGAGCCAAAAGTAGGTCTGTGGGATCTTGGGTAGCTGATGGAGAATGCTCACCTAGAGGTAAAGGTATCTCTATTGGGTCTCTAGGTGGAGGAGATGATGGGTGCTCCTCTATAGGGAGAGATGATGGGTGCTCCTCTAGGGTGGAGGAGATGATGATGATGGGTGCTCCTCTATGGGTGGAGGAGGTAAACAAGTATCCTCCATGGAGTGAAGAAGTACTATGGGTGTGGTTCTTCTCTAAGTGGAGAAGCCAAAGGTGAAATGGTCTCGATATTAGTGAAGGCTCCTCCATAGGTGAGGAAGGAGGTGAAAGGTGTTCCTCTATGGGTGGAGGAATAGGTGAGGTGGGTTCCAATGTAGAAGGAGGATTTCGAGCTAGAATCTCCTCTATGGAAGGAATATGGGGTAATTGGGAAGCAACAGGTGCATGTCACTAAAAATAGCATGGACCTCACGGGTATGGCTATCATGAGTTGAGGTCTCACCGGTTTGATCAGATGAAGGGGCATGATTGGGAAAGGTTTCTTGAAGATGTGTAGGTTTTGATTGGGGTGTGTTAGGATTATCCATGGTTAACTCACCTTTCTTGAGCATTTCTTGGACAATATTTTTGAAAGTGATGCAATTTCCATCACTATGACCCTTTACTCGATGATAGTTATAGAAGTCATGTTCTTTATACCATGTGGGCATGGGGTGAGTAGGGTCAAAACTAGTGTGTGGTTTTATAGGTGGAAGGGTGATGGCCCCAACTTTGATGAGCTTTTCTAAGACAGAAGAGTAAGGCTCCCCAATTGGGGTGTATTTCCATTTGTTCTCATCTGAATTGAAAATCTAGATGGGTGAGAGATTAGATGAGGGGGTAGCCTTGATTTGATGGATGAGCTAGGCCAGCTTTGAGTACCACTACGTTAGCGGTGCCCTTGGCCTTTGAATAATTGTTCTATGGTTTGGAAGAAGAAGAGGTATCATTCGACTTGAATGCCAAATTCTTACTACGTAATTGGATTTTCTTCTCTTCGATGGCCCGAATCTCTAGCTTTCATGCCATGGTGAATGCTTCATCAAATGTTCGGAAAGTTTGACCTACAGTAGGTCGGTGAGATATGTCTAGCACAAGCCCGTGTGAAGAGCTCGATGAGTTCTATTTGTGGTAGTTGGAAGGTGAGTTGATTGATCAGGCTACGCCAACGAGTGAAAAAATCTGTGATAGATTCATCCTCATACTGATGTGGAGTATAGGTCAGTCATGGTAACCTTCTTGATGATATTGATGGAGAAGTGATCCAAGAAGGCTTGGGCTACCTGATTAAATGAAAATATAGAGTGTCTAGGTAACCCACTATACCAATCTAACGCAGGTCCAGTCAGAGACATGGGAAAGGTCCTTAAGAGCAAAGCATCATCATGAGCATTAGGTAGCACCCATGTTTGAACGACCACAAATGTTGTTGGGTCTTCCTTTACACTAAATGGTTGAATTTAGGCATCTCCCAATGCATGGGATATGGATGGATAGGAATGGATGGGTGGATAGGCTCATTATAAATCTCATCATAGGTGAGAGTATTGTGGGAGCCAAAAACCGATGCCTCTAATGTCTGCATCTTGTCCATCATCAATTTGATTAGGTCATTGGTAGGTTGCGATGATTGGGTGCCTCTTGTAGCGTAAGAGGGTTGGTTTTGGGCATATAACGGGGGTGGCATTCTAGTATATGGTGCTTGCCATGTAGGTAGATTGAGAAGAAGGTAGTGAAATAGGGGTACGTACCCAGAGTGAATAATAGATGAAACAGGAGGCTACTGATAGTATATATGGAGGTGGAAGGGTCATGGTAACCCTAGTGGCAATGGGGGCTAATGATTATGGAATGGAAAGGACCACATTTTTGAAAAGGGGTAGGGGTCACCGACACCGAGGTGGTAGTGTAGCTACGGGTATATGCGAGACAATAGGGGTGGATGAGGTTGCATTTTGGGTGGTTGTCGAAGGTATGGTGGATGTGGTGGGTGCAACGGATGTAGTAGATGCTACGCATATATAGGGGTATAGGACCTAACTACAAAAATGACCGGGGTAAGGTAGATGCGGGCAACATGGAGCTAGATGGGGCTGACACAAGAGTGGGAGCGAGAGTCGGGGGATAGATACGGGCATGTCGTATATCAATTGACCCGAGGCATCTCGGGTGGATGAGTGGGAAAGATAAAACTACAAGGTGGTAGGGTTTTGGTCAAGGAGTCATGTGAACTCTTCATCTCCGGTAGTGATAGTGATAGGTTGGATAGGATCCATGGCGGGTGATAAAATGGAAGGTGGTGAAGGACTAGGTGGGAGTGGTTGACAACTGGCATGGAATACGAGTGCACTTTCTTGTCTTTGGGTCAGCACCATGTGAACCAGTACTGATCAGGTTAGGCCACTTCTCTGTAAATGACACAAAAAATAACAATAGGAAGTGAAATAGGTGGTAAAAAGTGGATTAGGTACCAAATGTTGGCTGAAAGTGGCACAGGATAACCGATGCTAGGTTGGGGTAAACCGACGCCGGTTAGGGGTAACCACTGCCGGTCACTGGGAAATGGACAAGTGAGTCAAAAACAAGGTATAAGGTCAAATCTGACAGGTATGCCAAACCTGATGAGTTTTACAAGGTCAATGGGAATGATAGTAGTGATAGGGACTCTGAAAAGTTGAAGAAGGTGAATAAATGTCCTTTTGGGTAGGTTAACCAAAATGACAGTGAACCGACGCCGGTTGGGTATAACCGATGATGGTCAGGGGGTAACCGATGATGGTCGCTGACCGACACCGGTCACTATGAAATTGAAATGATGAAAGAAAAGTGGTTGTGAATTAAAATCTGATGTGGAATCAAACCCAAAATTCTGAGAATGATGAGAATATGGTCCAGGCACACTCAGATGAAGCCGGAATACACCAACTATGATGAGGAGCATGCAAGGATGAAACAGAAAATGAAGAACGTGACCTCTCACCTCAAAATGCAAGCCAAGCAAAAACACTAAGAAAAATGTGATCCTAAGAGTGCCTTTTCTATTATGTTTGTTTAGCTTATGCTATTTAAGGACTGACTCATGAACTGTAAAATAGAATTTTTTGGTGAGGATGGCTTCCTACAAAGAAGGAGATCTAAAAGGTGAGGTTTTGGGTATGTTATGGTGGGGGCGGGCTTTGCACTCTAAAGTATGACTCGATAGAGTGAGTTGGGAGTACCCCTGATCCTCATATCAATGTGATCATTGATAAGCATTCCCAGGAAAGATGTTGTTTAAGAATATGTATTTGTTTTGAATTTGTGCAATTTGGCAAGACTCGAGAGAGAGAGAGAGAGAGAGATGTGCTTTCTACGATTCATTTTTCAACCATCAGCTGGGAATGACTTCCAGTGTATAGGTTTCCCTCAATTAATGTGAGCTAATGCGATAAATCAGAATGAAATGCAATGATTTTTAAGCCCAAATCAAAATATGAAGTTTGATGACACAAATGGATGAATAGGAAGAGGGATGCTCTTTCACTAAAATGTAGAAAACAAGAAGAAATGATTCTTTTTAAGTACACCAAAAGAAAGGTTTCTTTTAGAGAAAATAGAAAGAAAAAGAGGGTTACCAAGGAAGAAAATTAATGTGTATGCTTTTCAGAAGGGAAACAAACACACAACTTTTCCTAGGAATGAATAAAATGCAAGGAACCCCGAATGGGTCCCACCGGCATGCCAAAATGTTTCACCTGATTCTTAGATTTTTCTTTGAATATTGACAAAATAGATAGGGTAATGGGCATAGGAGGAATACCTATTGAAATGTTAGTTGTTGGGTTGTTGTTGCATGTGTATGACTTCTGAATCCACAGCTGATCATGAGAGCTTCCTTTTGGCTAGGAGGAACTACCTGAAATGGAACACAAGACCACCAAAAAAGTTAAACAATATGTGCAGTGAACTACCTAGCATGTGCTAGATCCGGGAAGTGTGATACTTCCTAGATGGCTATCAGTCCACTGTTTAAAACAATTTAATGTTGGTAATGAAGTAAATCCTATTGTAATTGAAATGATTTAGGTATCTCATTAAAAACACAATAAGAAAGATCTAATCTAACAAGCTAGGTTAAAATAAGATCCAAGGTCAAGTAGTTGGTTCTGGTTCTCTTGCAGGTCTGACAGAGGTCTCAGGCAGGTCACAGTGATTAAGGGTGATGTGAGAATAGGTGGGGTAGGTTACTTATTCTGGGTTCTATTGGTAAATATAGAGACCGATGCTTTGGTTAAGGGTGACCGACGCCGGTTGGGGAGAACCGGTGCCGGTTACTGTGGAAAACTGGGAATGCCACAAAATGAGCTTTGGATCTCCCTTATGATTACACAAAGGACTAGGTTGGTCGAAAGAGGTATTAGGTTATTTGGATGGGGTTTGGTGAGGTTTTAATGGGGATATGGAGGGGTGAGTACTAAAGGAGGTCAATGGGTGGCTAGGAGAACAAAGGATGAAGATACAATGATTAAATGAATGAACCAGAGGAGTAAATTGTTCTACTTACTTGAAATCTAGTTCTGGGTGCTTGTGAGTGATGGATGAAGGTGTTGGTAAGAGGTTGAATGTTGTTGAGGATCACCAAACATTGGAAAGCTCCTGCATGGGCTGCATGTGCATTCCTTTTTTCTGGTTGGATCAAATCTGTGTTGGGTGATTACTTGGATGGTTGTCGGGTGAATGTTGGATGTCTGTGCAAGAGAAAATGCTTGATCTCTTTCCTTGCATGTGTGTTCTCATGGAAACTTGTTCTCAAAAGATGTGATATCTCTCAGGATGTGCCAACATTTTTTCCAACCTCAAAAATAAGGTTGTTTTGGGGATTAAAAGGTGACCGATGGTTTTCGGCTTAACCGGTGATGGTTAGGGGTAACCGGCGTCGGTCAAGGTGGGATTTCCTAGGTTTACTAAACTAGGTAGATCCCCTTGATTTTCTAGGATCTCGTGTCATTAACTCACATGGATTAGGATGGAAGCTTCTTGTAAGCATGTGGGAATGTGGTTAGAGGGAATGTAGGCATTGATTTTTAGGGTTTGGGTAAGTCTTAGTTAGTTATGGCAACTTACTAAGAATAGGTCTTAGGGTGAGTTGGCTTGATGAGGTGTCTAGGTGAGGTGTAAGTGTGGGCATTATCTAAATTAAGATATTTAAATAATAAATATGGTGAGGATAATGAATTAATTTAATTAAATTAATTAAATTAATATTAGTGGGGTGAAGGGGGCCATGGCTAGGTGAATGTGATGAAGGTATTTATTTTGTGTACTTCTACCTCTCTCATTGTACAACATTGTCAATATTTCAATAAAGAAAAGAGTTTTGTGCTTTTTTGGATGAGTGAATAAGTGAAACTTTATGTTCATGGTTTTATCTTGTCTTGATATAACTAGTAGGTTGTGATTCTTTCTAATTTTGTGTGATAATATTTCTAGTTAATCCCCACAAGAGTTTGAGTTTTTGTACTTCTAGTATTAATCCCTCTCTTAATTTCCCACTCCCACTTCCCCATCTTCCTAGAAAATTCCTCCCTTGCACAAATTGCAAGAATTTTCCACGGTGCAGTGGAGTGTGCCTATTGGATCCCCGACCTCTAGAAAAAAGAGTTTAATTTTTTTCACATACAATAATGGAGCTTCCCCATTCAAGTAGAGGGACATAGTCCTAGAGAATTGGTGAAAACCCACCAATTTTTCCTATCAAAAAAGTTTCAAGACCCAAACTGTTGTTCCATATCCAAGAAGATATTACATTTGACTTGAGGGAGGAAATTTGGCATAATAGAGAAAACTTCTCCCACTACTTCATAGCTACAAGAGTGTTAGATTCGATGAACAACTGCGAGAATATCTCGAAAGAGTGAGACAATATCAAGTTCAACAAAGGAGAGCTTAAGTCAATCCAAAGTCTACAAGATGGCTGATTGTAGATACACCAGGTCTGAGAGACAAAGAGGAAATATTGACCCCATCTTTGAAGAGATCCAAAGGCAGAAAGAACAAGTCATAAATTCATGACACTCCCTTCATCCCGAAACTTCTCTCATCAGTAGTCTAAGTGGTGTCAATCTATTAGACATAGAATTTCTTGATGTCGAGAATACTTTTAATGGCGGGCGAAGAAGAGATACCTCCACCGGTGTTTCCATGGGACATAAACATGGGTCCATTCACCCTCCCTCAAAGTATCCATGAATTTCCAAGGGGATATAGAAAGAGTTTTCCTAAATTCAGAGGAGATGGTACATAACTCTTAGAAGAAGAACATGTGGAAACATTCATCACTTTGTTTGTGGTGTACAAGAAGTGAAGCATGAAGATCATTTGGTCAGATTGTTCAGGGAATATTTTCAAGATAAAGTGAAAGAATGGTTCTATCTCCTACTGGATAGATCCATCACCTATTGGGATGACATCAAAACTAGTTTTGAAGATAGATTCAAATCCACCGAGGAATCTTTAAGACCACCTAGTGTAGGTGGTGTAAATGAAGAAGGAATCTAATAATAATATATGGGTTATTATATCTTGATACAAAAACGTTGATCAAAAGGATACCCCTCGAACCCCTTGAATCTAGGCACTCTAATGATAACGTAAAGAGATTGATCATCAATGTTCAACTACCCAAGGTAGGATTAATTCTCACGAAGATACTTACCTAATACTCTGAAAGAATCTCAAGAATATGCTATTGAGATAAAGATGACCTCATTCTCTCTAAAAAATGAAAAATACAAACACAAAACAAAAAGGTGAAAATCCGGTTTTACCTTTACACAGACCACCTAGTTCAAAAATTGGTGAATGATGTAATTTCACTCAAGAAAAATCTTGCACAAAGTACCTTGAGGAATGATCCAAAGAGGATGAATCTTCCAAATAAAATAAGGATTGGCCCATCGCCTCACGAGACTCACTCTCGAGGCACTACCAATAAAAGTAAAATGTGATGCAAAAGAGGAAGAAGAAGAAGTCGAAGAGCCAAAATAAGAGAATGAAGATGGAAATGTTCTTGAGATCGAAGAAGTTGAGGATGATGCATAGATTGGTTTCCTTGAGTATTCTTGAGGAGATGATGATGATGATGATGATGAAGTACCAAGTTTCTCATGCGTGGTGTTTACTCACTCCTAATCTCAAAAGGGAGCTTCCTCTACTGAAATACCATGGAAAAAAATAAGAGAGATGATCCTCTAGTGGAAAACCCACATAACAAGATAATCAATAGAGGATATCCACTCTTGTTGTCAATGGAATCAATAAAGGAGAAACCAGACCTAGTAGAAACAAAAAGAAAAATATTGTGCCTTAGAGTAGGTCTTCTAGTGTTTCCCCTAGCTCTAATTTTACATCAAAGGTTAATCTATCAAAATCATATAGTTCTCAATCAAAATCATTCACTCCTTCCCAGGATACTACTCCATCCTCTAAAAATACCCAAGCTTCTAAATTAGCACCACCTCCACTCGTTATAGCATAAAATATTCTATGAACAATAAGTTCATCCACCTCAACTCCATTTGATATCATTGAACATGTGAATAATTCTAAAGTTCAGATTTTAGAATCTGAATTTTTACAAACACACCGTGAACAATTAAAGATGTTCTTAAACTATATCAACGGTGTTAAACCAAATCCCAATGCTATAAATTACAATTCCAAAGGGTTATTACCAACACCACCCACTCCTCAAACTCAAAACATGCTTGCACTGAGCACATACAAAACCAACAAGGTAGAACCCTTCTACCTCTCCCTCTTAATTAAAGGCCACCAATTGAATAATTGCATTATAGACTCAAGTGCTTTAGATAATGTAATGCCAATCAAAGTTGCTAATGCCCTAGGAATTACCTTGACATGAGAAACTGGATATACTACTCTATGGAGTCTAAAGAGGTGCCACTAGTAGGAAGAATCAAAGATGCTCAAGTGGCCCTAGTAGATTTCCCAAACAATAAGGTTTTTCTAACCATTTTGGTGGCAGATATCCTAGTATCTTTTTGGGTGTTACTAAGTAGGAGATTCTCTAAAGACTTGGGTGGAGAAATACAAATGGATTGGCCATTTGTAACCATTCCAGTGAAGGGTGAAATGAAGAATCTATTTTCCATGCGGAAAATGAAGTATACCATCAAACAATTTGAAGATCTAAAGCTTGACATCTTGTTTCAAGATAGTGGAATGGGTAACTATTTCTTCAAATATGAAAGAGACAAGAATCTATCTCTCCTAATGGAAGATGAAGAAGACTAATTGTGGATGAATAAATTTGATGAAATTCATTCTAGTGTAGGATCGGGACCCGAAATTCTCTTAACTTCCCTTCGGGTAAGTTGTTTCCATTATCTTACAAATTGTAATTTAACAATACCAATAATTGCATATAGTATGAATCCCTTCTCCCATGAATGGATGTTTCTGAATCTATGGGCATCAAGAAATTGAAATGCCTTGGCAACACCGAGGTAATTTTCAAGTTAGTGAGAACTTCGGTATTAGGACAAAAATCCGAGGCTCAAGAATTATAAGAACCGGTATGGGATTACATCGAGTCTTTTGACACTTTCTTAATTTAAGTTGTCCCTCGTGAGAAAAATGAAAAAATATGACTCTCATGCAAGGTTCATCCTCCTTAATGACCTCACTCCCATACTCTAATAAGGACAAAGTGACTATTGAAATAATGTTTAGGCTAAGCGTGCCAGATAATATAAATCATTGGTAGGTATTCAAAGTGATGACGCCAACTTTTCTCTTTCTTGGATAAATAAACAACTTCAACAATATTTTATTCAAGGGAAGTTATAATCCCATTCGCAAATTTGTGGTAGATGAGGATAAATATGGGATAGATGTGGTTGATTGAGAAGGTGTCATCAGGTTGAAAGGAAGCAAGATCCCCAAAGGTATTATGTCTCTCAAATATCTGTTCAATAAGCACGATAGGTTCATTAAGGATAAAGTTAAGAAGTCTTCACGGTGACCAACTAATTTTGAAAAAAAAATTAGCACCACAAAGCACCAAGGATGGTAAACATTGGAAAATGTTGTTCACTGAGGAAAAGAGAAGATTTGTCTCATTGTTGAGAAAATATTCTAATGTTTTGGCATACTCCTATGATGAACTCAAGTCATTTCAGCCTAAGGAGATGCATCATTAAATGCCGTTAAATCCTAAAGCCAAGACTTTTAGGTAAAAGCAATGGCCATACAATTTAAAAATTGTGGACACAATCAAGGAGGAAGTCTTGAAGATGTTGAATGTAAGAATCATTTTCCCCATCCATCACTCCATATGGGTGGAAAATATTGTTCGATGAAAAATAAAATTAAAGAAATAAGGAAATGTCTGGACTTATACAACTTGAACCAAGCTTCACCGAAAGATAACTAACCACTTCTTAACATGGATTGCATCCTACGAGAATTCAAAGGATCAAAGATGCTTTCATTACTTGATGGCTTCTCTGGGTATAATCAAATTGAGGTAGCTGAAGAAGATAGATCCAAAACAAACTTCACAACTCTATGGGGCATTTTTTCCTACAAGAGATTGCCTTTTGGTATTATAAACAACGGAGACATGTTTGATGAGTAATGGATTTGGCCTTCAAAGATATCAAGCGTTGCATAATCATATACCTTGATGATCTAACAATATTTTTAAAGAAGTGATGAGATCATATTAAACATTTAGAACAAGTGTTGATCAAGTGTCAACAACATGGAATCTCCCTAAATCCCAAAAATTGCTTCTTTGGCATTATTTAAGGGAAATTCCTTGGGCGCATTGTGAACAAGGAGGGGGGCATAATTGATTCGGAAAGGATAATAGCAATCCAAGCATCATCCCTTCCAACAAAAATAAGAAGGGAGTTCATTCCTTGTTTGGAAAAGTAAACTTTCTCTAGAACTTTTCTAAAGAAATCACCGAGCTGACCAAGTATATCACTACCATGATGAAGCCTCAAGTAATATTTAAGTGGAATAATGAGGGAAAAGTAGCATTCTATGTAATCAAGGAAGAAATTTCCAAAGCTCCCACTCACGGTATGTCCCAATTTTTATAAGGAGTTCATTTTGTATTGCTATGATTTAGAACACACACTTTCAACCATCCTAGTCCAAAAGAATGAAGAAGGAATTGAAGCACCCATTTCTTTCATGAGTTGTCTGCTAAATAACCACGAATTGAGATACAACCAAATGGAGAAACACACCTACGTTATGGTCAAAGCAAGTAAAAGATTCGGGTTTTACATTGTCTACTCCAACACCATAGTGATGGTCTTTGGATCTATAATTAAATCAATCCTAACACATCACAATCCATGAGCCAAGAGGGCAATTGGGTGGCAAGAATTCAAAATTATGACTTGGAGATCTGACCTTCAAATCTAGTCAGAGGAAATGGATTGTTTCAACTTATAGTAGAAGATGAAGCTCTCTCAACTCAAAATAATACAAAGGAATGTATTTGTTATGAGTGTGTGAGTAAAGATCTACCCCAAGTGCTCTTTGTAAATACCACCAATGAGTGGTATGTTGACATTTCCTACTTTCTAACCTATGGTGAATGGTTAACTTACCTTAAATACAAGCAAAGAAGAACTCTCAAACTCAATTCAGCTAGGTATGTCATTTGGGATCATGTGCTATACAAGAGGGGACTTGATGGATGCTTTCTAAGGTGTGTGGAAAAAGAGAAACAAGAGAAGTTGATAAAATCATATCATGATCAGGATTGTGGTGGGCATTTCTTTATAATGGTGATTTCTCACAAAATTATCCATGGTAGGTATTATTGGCCTACCTTATTCGTAGATGCTCAAGAATGGGTCTCCAAGTGTGAACCTTGCCAAAAATATTTTGGGAGACCACAACATGTTGCACTTTATCTGCAGTCGGTGGTGACCAGAAGAACCTTTTCAACAATGGTTACTCAACTTCATTGGAATTCTCAATTCACATTCAATCACAGGACATACCTATGTGTTCAAAGTAAATGACTAGTTTACAAAGTGGGTGGAGGAAATTCTCGCTAAACAAGCTAGTTATAAAACAAGATGCAATTTCATCAAAGAAAACATCATTTTCATTTTTGGTATCCCTCATAAGATTGTGGCTAATAATGCCACATACTTATCCTCCATGGAGTTGAAAAAATGTTTCTACAATTATTGAATCCCATTGTCTCATGCATCGAAATATTACAGGGAGGCCTTATATCTCTATATCTCGGGAAGCCCTCCTCGTCTTGTGTTATGTTGTCTTGTCTTGGGCCCCATAGAATCTATACAAGCTAGTTTATGAGAATTAGAGAAACTAGCACAAGAATCTCTATGATGCACTTTGTGGAAAGATATGATAACTCCTAAGAAAGCAATCGATATGTCACCATTCTAATTGCTCTACGATATCAATTCGAGATATTATAGTCACAAAGTCAAGTTGCTAACACTCTAATTAGTCAAAGCAATTGAAGATGGCCAATATCACGATTCCATTGACAAGAGAATTTTTCTCCTTGAAAATCTTGATGAAGACAGTTCAAGGTGGTTGATCAGATAAAATAACATCAACTGAAGGTGAAGAAGTTATTTGACAAGAAAGAAAAGGAAAGGGATTTCAAAGTTGGAGATCTTGTCTTACTATGGGAAAAACAAAGAGAACCTAAAGGAAGTCATGGGAAGTTTAAATCTTTATGGTCTAGTCTTTCCGATTTGGGAAGACTTTGTAGAAAATAATTTTTACCTCTCCTATCTATATGGAATACATTTGGAGTTTCCCAACAACAGGTAGTATTTGAAATTACATAAACAATGAAATAGGGTTGACCCCTAGATTGTACCATAGGTGATTTAGGTGTGTGTTTCCTTTTCCCCACCGTGTGTGTTTCTCCTTTACGTGTGTGTGTGTGTGTGTGTGTGTGTGTGTGTGTGAGAGAGAGAGAGAGAGAGAGAGAGAGAGAGAGAGAGAGAGAGAGAGAGAGTTGTCCTTTCAGTCTATCTTTGCTTGTATGAGACTCTATATAGCCCAATGGATAAGGAACTAGTCATGTCTTTGTGTATTGAGATTCTAGAGTTCTTACTTACCATGTCCTCACTTTGATCGATCCGAATGAGTCCCCAAGTGAGGCGGGTACATCATTTGAATAGTTCACATGAGTCTTAATTTTTAGTTGTTACTATGCATTAGTGGTCTTAAGGTTCGTATTCATACAATAAGAAGATATTAGGAGCTTCAAGACTATTAAGAGTCTAAGTTACATATTTCTTTCATCTCATATATTTTGAAAATTCATAGGAAATTTCATAAATAAATTAACTATCCTAGTGTGTAGGGATCTTCCCACATAGGATAGTGATATTCTAGAATGTTTAACTAAGTGTGAGATAACTCAAAATGGACTCATAGTTATCTAAAGTCTATCTTAAGTATCTTTTGATATGATCTTGTCAAACAATTTTCTAAGAGTTATTTTCCATTTTTATAGTGTACATCTTAACAAAACTTGAACTACTCTTCCATATCAAGAGAGTTTAGGATTTACATTGAGATATTTTCATATTTAGTAATTGGTAAGGAGTTTTATAGGGTGTGTGTATTTAATTGTATTCAGTTGAGAGTGGAAAGTATGTGGAGTTAACAAAAATTTAAATTGTTCTCATGCTTTTAGATCTTTATGTAATTTTCAATAATCAAGAGTGGAATAAAATAGTGAGAAATATTTTTAAAATACTAACAATGTTCAGATTATGTTTTCCCATGCATATAGTCGGGAGAAATTTAATCCTAAATTAAAGGTTGGGAAAGATTCTAATAGTTACCCGTAATGCAAAACATGAATCTAAGCTTGTGTAATTGAAAGGAAACGAAAAATTAAGTGTCTATTACCTCTTAGGCCATGTGGAAGTTCCACGGAAGAATATTAGAAAAATGTGAAGTTCTCTCAATATAACCAATCAAATTTTGTGAAATTCTCATAAACTAGCAATCGTACGTGAAATGTACGATGGAAACACCGAAGGGAATCTTTTGAAGTTGTCAAATTCAAGAGAGAGAAACAATAGGAGAGGAAGAAGGGTGAAGAAGAAGGGGTTAAATGCCGGAGAAGTGAGAGTGTGGAGAAGTAAAAGGGTGGAAAAATTGGAATACCAAGCATTTTGTCAAAATGCATATCTAATACTCTTGTTGACATGTTACTATTGCAGTCCTTTATTTAGGATCAGTGATACCATCTAAAGCATTCTAAAAGCCAGGTATGTGATAACTGGGAATGTCCCTGACTATAGAAGGCATAAGGAATGCTAAGAAAAAGTAATTAAACTGAACTTGAACACGAGAATTGGAAACTACATTACAAAAACCAAAACTAAGTTAGGCCGAAAACTAATTTCTTAACCCTCTTTAAGTATATAAGATTCCTAATATTCGCATAATGTCCAACAGAACAGAAATTATTCTCATTTTCAAATATGGTTGTCTTTATAGTAATCTCACATCTTTCCTCAAACATTTTAAATTTTGAATTTAAAGAGATGCATCCCATCGACATGGAGCTTCAAATTCAATCCATACCATATTGTCATATTGCCCATTAAGAAAAAAAAAAATCTTAGTTTCATGGTTTTTTGTATAGAGTGTTTTCTACAGCTATCATCAAAAATATGAATTGCCTAATGGAGAAGTAGTTATACATTCTGCGCTGGGCCTTTTTAAGAGAGTCTAAAATTTGTATCATTTCAACCTTAGCACACTCAATTATAACACTAAAAAAATTGTATTAGAATAATACATAAATGCCTAGTGCTTGCATACAAAAATATCATAGATAAATAATGGCAACCAAGAGACAAATGATCACATGCACAAGACTGATCTCATAATCATATTGATGATTCACGAATCTGAAGCAAGAAAAATATAATCTACATGCAAGTAAAATATTGGTATGCAATCACCCTAACTATCGTATCGCGCATGAACTCTTATTCAAATCGCTTTAACTGAAGTTGTAGCATAGGAGGAAAATCAATGAACAGAACACCCTTCTTTGCATCCTGAAAGCACTAGAGTACATTAGTACTTATTATTTCAATGATTCAGATATAATTTTTGCTGGTTATTGGAAGATTAAAACATCAACAAAATATGCAGGACACAAATTCAAACATCTATTGGTTAAAATCACTCGCGGACCTAACAATTCAAAAAACAAGCAAGCAGATTCTTACGAACTTCACACACAAGAAAGCATAAAATAAAATGTTCTCAACCTGTAAACCATGTTTTTCAACATGGTACTTATTATCTCCCTCAAGGCATTCAACTTCAACATATTTATCAAATGATGCATAGATGTCTCGGCACCCTTTGACATCAAGCTGCTGATCTGTACAAGAAATTTCACATAGAGACAAATTGACAACTCTGTAAGGCCAATGGAATGCTACCAGATGGAATGTCATTTTAATTTATAGGCATGTCATACATAGCCTTATAATCATTTAAAAGTAACGAGACGATCATCATTAGGTTAATACACTTATGAAGCCCATAACCCATGATGCAGAAACCAAATTACAGCCAACTAATTAACAAAATGTAGCGTTGATTTTTACTACTCATAGTGTGAGTAATTGAAGTTCCCTTCGGTATTTCCATCGTACATTTCACGTACGATTGCTAGTTTACATTTGTTATAATATTTTCAACGGTTTATTAACAAGTACAATTTTATGGTCGTCCTATAATCATCACATTAAACAAAGTTGTAAAAGTATTTCTAAGAATCTGTTTATGTGCTTTCTTTACACTATTTTAAGCACTAACACAATGTAAATATGAAATAAATAATACTTTAATCTTATTTTCATATATGAAAATCTGAAGGAAGAAAATTTTTGCATCTTATATATGGATTACTGTCATCTTCTAGAGTTGGTCCAGCTTAACAGTAGTCTAAACATATTTGACGCTAATACTTGGTCTGCTGGAATATTAGCATCTTCATTTGAAATAGGAGGAGTCAGAATCACATTCCTGTTTGTGAGGATAAGCATGGACCCATTTCATGTACTCTTCACCCATTTTTTTCTTTCTTCCATTGTCAGTTTCTGGACCCACTCTGGTTGAATTGCAGGGAGCCTTGTGGAATAGGCTGCATACTGCTGCATCTTCTTCAGCCTAGGAATTCTCAACTCCTCAAACCTGCTCAACTCCAACAGTAACAAGCTGCTAATAATATTTTCTTATTCATCTGGATTGAAGCTAGGGATTAGGGAACTGATCAGAAATATAAATTATTTATATTTAATCACCTTTTGACAGCATGTTGAATGCTTTCCTCTGTAAAGGAAGAGTGAGTTGCAAGTTGAAGGAGAAGAGAGAGTTGATGGGCATCTTCAAATGCAGTTCTGGCGCCTTGTCCGGGCCCAACATACTGAGCATGTGCAGCTGAATAATTCCACCATCACCAACCAATAAAGTATAAACAATCAATTCCTTCAGTTATATCTCTAATACAAATGCTTCTACCGATGGTTGAAATTTCTTTGTGGAGGGTTTCAAAGTACCAAACTACCTTTAAAACAATGGGTTGAAGGACTGGTAATTCATGTTTCGCATTGAAAGAAGCAAACATGACAGGGACTATTGATTATCTAGATGTTTATAGGAACCTTAATTAACAAGGAAAAAAATAAATACCATCACCAATGAGAAGAACATGACCATCTACATCACTCCATTTATCTAAGGGCAATCTGTCCATGACCAATCTTTCTGATATAATTCCCTCATGGGTTAAATCAACGGCTTCTCGGAGAGAATCCCATCCTTGAAGGCCATCCAGTTGTTGGAGAGCACGAGCTTTACAACCAGGGATACCAAGCCCTCCTCTTCCTCCCACCAATGAGTTTGCCACTTCCCCTGACTCATCTTTTTTGCGGAGAATCCACAGAGTGTAATCTCCTGAACTTATTGTGTATGTCAGAAATTTAGTTAGATATGTTACTCCATGAAAACTTCTAGTACTTGGTTATGATATCAACACCCACAAGTATAAAATTTGTATAATATTAAGGTACATGAAAAAGCAATTCCAACACAAGTTGTAATTTCCAATGCTCTAATCAAAAGCCAAATTGGTACCTGCGTGGGCTGTAATGTTGTGGACCTGCATATTTTCTTCTGATCGTACAACAATTTCTCCTTCCTTGATGCCATGATAAACTCTGAAATCCCAGAATTTAATATTCAGATAGTCATAAACTAAAGAAAATAACTTGTAACATATGTTAACAAAATCTATATGATAAACTCTGAAATCCCATAATTTAATATTCAGATAGGCATATTTGATATATGATAACAAAATCTAAACTAAGAAGTTAACTTGGAACATGGAGCTTTAAGTTTATTTATTTTCTATATTAATGGAAGACACTTATTCTTAGAAGATAAATCTATTATAACTAACCTTTCACAAAAGGGAATGTTATGCATGTAATCTTAATTATGTCCAATACATACTGGAGATGTGGGTTGTAAAGCAGGGCATTCCAGTCCACCAAGTTGAGGTACCTTGGAGAATCCCCTACCATCTGCTTCCTCACGGCAGACCATATTCCATCTGCTCCAATTAAAAGCTTGGTCGAAACAATTTTAATTCTATCTAAGCCCTCTCCACATCTAAAATAGGCTTCAACACCGCCCTGTAATTGCAGAGAATGGGGAAAAATATATCTGTCTATCTGTCTCATAGGCTATCTTTGGTAGCCTCGTGAACGTTAAAATACCTTCTTCTTCATTATCAAACATTCTAATTAAGTGAAGCTACAATAACAGGGACAAATACAGAGATACATACCTTACGAGGGCGGTAACTTATGAGCTTGTGGGAGAAAACTATTCTGCTGCTATTAACTAAACCTGCTATGATTTCCTGCACAGATTTCCACCTAACATTAACGTATTCCTTTGGCGGCATGTTTGTTACTCTGGGTGGATTTTCCTTCCCGTCTCTTAACAAACTGAAGTTGATTGAAGTTGAATAAGTGCCAGCTTGAGCAATCATGGAGCTTAAACCAGGAAAAATTCCTTCAAGAGCAGTAACACCATTAGGACCAATGCCGATTGCAGTGGCGGTATCTGATCTAAAATTTGGGTGGGCTTCGAAGACATAAGCTTCTATATTTCTTTCTTGAAGGGCAAGTGCAAGAGCCAAGCCTGCCAAACCCCCACCTGCAATTACAATGTCTTTTTCTTCTCGTATCTCTGTCTCAGCTGTCTCATGGTCTAGTTTCAAAGAAGCCATGGATGGGTACGGTACAGAGGAGGATGATTCACCGGAATGGGACATGTTTCGCTCAAATCTTCAATGGCAACTCAACTTTGAAGAGATATATGTTATTGGGTTATCATTTTACGAAATTGGGTTTGAAGAGCACGGTGATAATTCTTATCCTATCCTATCTGCGCCAGGGATATGGAATCACTTAAGAGGATTTTCAATATAAAATCGTGGAAAAAAATCTGCCCACTGGTTTTGTTTTTCGTAGAAGAGATCAGCGATCAGCAACTTCTTTGTTAGAAAATAAAGAAAATGAGGCAAACAAGCTTTAAAGTGAATTGCTAGGGTTTTGCAAGCAGAAGAATATATTTATTCATGGAATTTAATGTTGCGGCATGTATGCATAATTTCCTACACCCAATTTAATTTAACAGAAATGGAAAACAACTAAGCAGGAAAAATGATTATAGTTCACTTACCATTTAAATTCTCCAACTGTAACAACATCAGAATAACATTTCTTCACATTTAAACTTTCAAAGTTATCAATTGCCCAGGAAAATCTAGATGAAGGAGGATCTTCGGGGGGTTGATTTTCCATGGTACTGACAGTCTCGCCTTGCCCTAAGTTTGAGAGCTTGCAAACATCGATAAGAGGGAAATAACAGAGCAAGAGAGCGGTCAAAGAGCGGCCCCTTTAAGCACTATAGCTGCCATTAACAACTTAACCCTCTTCCCTTGTCCAAAAACAACCCAAATCCATCTTTTCCGTAAACTCAAGCATCCGATTTAAATAGGGTTATAAAAAATAGAGCTTCATTCCCCTCAAAACGTGCTCATAACAGCAAATTGAAACAGTGAGCTTTCGCCAAAGCCAACAGCAAACCCCAATGCAAATGAATTCCCAGAAAATGAGCGTCTTACACTCGATCCTTTCCCAACCATGGCCGCAAAACAGAGAACCCATATTTGGAATACACGGCCTAGCATTACAGGTTTTCAGAGCATAAAAAAGCAGGGTCGACCCCTTTGCAGGTAAATGGCGAGCTTTCCCATGCAATAACTGAAACACAACCAGTACAAAAAAAGAAATTAACAGAAAACAAAAGTGACTCAGATCCGGTATTAGCGCAAACCCAAACCACTTTCCCGTGAAGCTTACGCTGCCACGTGGACGTCCCAAAACGTGAAATGTTTTTTGAGCCGGACGATTTCAACGAAACCCTGTTAAACTAATTTCGACCGTCGAATCTCTGACTACAACAGGTTGCATCTCACTACAAGCACGCCTTCGGCGTAAATATCCGCCCCATCAAGATGTCTAAGATACCTTTTATTTTAGATTAAGTGGTTAAGTATTTTGGGAGAAAACATGACAAAAATTCGAGCGTTTTTGCGAGACGTATGGTTTTTTCAATTCTTTGTATTACTCAAAGAAATAGAATTTTACAAACATTATAGGCAATAATCAATTGCTTTAGAGTTTTTTTCAAGTTTTGGAAGTTATAACCAATTGGATAATAAATCTAAAAGCATGTAAAGAAATAAATTAATATATTAGTTTAAAATTTCCTCTAAGAATTGTGTATACGAGAATTAAAAAAGTTTAAATAAGTTTTTAGGAGAGGATATTACACCAATTTTGGTATTAGATCAAGGCTAATACTAGGTTTTCAAGGAGATGATACCAGAGACAAGATGTGAAGATGGTATCTAGAGGAAGAGGAAGAGTGGGTCGGATAAGAACACAAGTAGATGTTACATTGCTTAAAGAGCGAGGAATGTTCAAACACGTTTGCATGCTATGGAGATAGCTCAGAGAAGAGGTATTGACATGTGATATGTCAGTGATAGAGAAGATGAGAGGCCTATAGAAGGAGGAAAAAATCAAGAGGAGAGAGAAGGAAAAGTAGAAGAGAGGATCATCAAAGAAGTCATGGGAGTTAGTTCCAAACCTAAATTTGATGTGCCTATGTATGAAGGAAGCCTAAATGTGGATGAGTTGTCTGATTGGATGAAGGATACAAACAAGTACTTTGACTATGAAGGCACATAAGATGACAAGAAGGTGAATTTTTCCTGTACTGAACTTAAGGGACATGCATCTCTTTGGTGGGATGGAGTTTTAGAAGAAAAATAGAAGAAGAACAAGCCAAAGATCAAGAGTCTGGACAAAATGGTGTCCAAGTTAAAAGGTAAATTTGTGCCTAAATTTTATCGAGACTAATCTCTTTAAGAAGATATAAAATTTAAGGAAAAAATAAATGTCCGTTAAGGATTATAAAGAGGAATTCTATAAGTGAACCATTATATTTGGTCATATAGAAGAAGATGTGGAAAAAGTATCTAGATATCTTAATGGTTTAAGATTTAATATTCGGACGAGATTACTCTTTTGTCTCCTATAATAATTGAAGAAGCATCTTGGTATGCTCTAAAATTAGAAGAGAAACTATCGAAGAAGAAAATACAACGCTCAAGAGGAAGAGACATAAATCTTAGAGGAAGAAGACAACAAGACAAAGGTCAACTACACATCCAAAAGGAAGAGGTCAACATTTCACATACCCAAGTCAATATTCAAGAGCTAAATATTATTTTAGAGGTGAATGACATTTCTCAAGAGGTAGAGGTAGAGGTTTTTGGGATAAATGTTTCAAATGTAACAAGTATGCTGGTCATAGATCCTATGATTATCCAGAGAATTCTTCAACAAGTCGAGGGAGTGCACATCTTATCTAAGCGGATGAAGAAAGTGTAGTTTCATCTCCTCATGACGAAGCACCTAAAATTGGAGAGTCATTTGTCATGAAGGGGATCTTTCTTAATCCTAACAAGTAGATCCAAGTACCCACACAAAGAAAAATACTCTTTAGAAATACATGCAAGGAAAAAGGTAAATGTTTCAAGCTTATCATTTATAATGGAAGTACTAATAATCTTGTGTCTACTGAAATGGTTGATAAGCTAGGCTTGAAGAAGATAACACATCCAACTCCATACAAAGTGTCTTGGTTTGCAAAAAGGACACCAAGTCTTGGTGAATGAACAATGCCAAGTGGAGTTTCAAATAGGGAGTTACAAGGATCGTGTAAGTTTTTATGTGATGCCAATGGATGTTTGTCATATTATTTTAGGTAGACCTTGGCAATTTGACAGGAAGGCAATTCATGATGGGAGAAACAACACTTATACTTGAAAAGGATGGTAAGAAACACACACTCTTGCCTCTAAAATAAGAAATTTCAGCAGTTGAGGATAGTCCTAAGGTGTTGATGATCAGCAGTAAGGAGTTCTTAAATCAGATAAAAAGAGGAGGTAATATTTTCTTTGATTGGTAAGCCAAGAACAATCATTACTAGCACAAAATCGACTAATTTACCCATAAAAATTCAAGATTTGTTGAGTGAATTTTCTGATATCATTGTAGATGACTTACCTAATGAATTACCTCCTATAAGAAGTATTATCCATCATATAGATCTGATTCAAGGATAATACACTAAATAAGGAAACCTACAGGGGATGAATCAAAGGGAAAATAAAGAAATCAAGAATCGAGTGCAAGACCTATTAAACATTGGATTAATAAGATAAATCTTAAGCCCTTGTGTTATGCATACGGTTTGAGTCCTAAGAAATATGGAGGTTGGAGAATGTACATGGATTCATAGCACATGACATCAACAAGATAACTATCGTGCATGTATTTCCCTTTCCAAGATTTGATGACTTGATGGATTTTTCTAAGATAGATATAAAAAGTGAATATCATCAAATAAGAATCGAGAGATGAAATGAATGAAAAACAACATTTAAAACAAATGATTGGTCAGCCTTTACTAGCACTCACCCAAGCACGCAAAGGTACCAGTCCCTCTTTAGGGTTGTTTAGAGCAGGATGTTAGCGTGATGAAGGAAGAAACATATAGATTCATAACTAATCTATCATTCTACAATGTATGCTACATTCAGATCTATGAAAGAACAAGCTTTAAATAATAATCATGATTGAATCAATAACATGTACTACTCAATTCCACATAGGAATGACACTTAGATTCAACCAATATCTTCCATCTATTAATAAACACAGAAGCTCCTTACAATAATGTTAATCTATACCAATGCGCGTATGGATCTGATATAGTAATTCAGTCATATGCGTATATCTCTATACCTCCATACATCCATCACACTCATATATACCACTATGTACCTCACATCATATATATAGGGTGGGGACTTTCCCTTCACCACTTATCTATTCTAGAAATAGGCCGCATGCTATTAATAGCCACATGCCATTCACAGCATAGCCACACATGCAAGTGTGCTATCTATAGACCTCTTATAGTTAACTGAAGTGTCAATCCTATTCTTAGCTCATCTCCATGCAAAATGCTTCAATCCGATCCTCCAAAGATAGACAATGCATGGCATGCACGTCTCTGCATCGTTGGTGTGTTCCACATGCCATCTTCTAAAAATAGGTCATCATGCTCAAAATCGGCTAAGTCCTAAATGCTTGAACTTGCCTTCCGCGCGGGGTCCTTCCTATCCCTCCACGCCCTTGATCCTAGCCTTCTCTCCCACACAACTCTTGTGTGTTCTCTAACAAGTATTCTCTGATCAACATTACCCCACACTAATCTCATTGTCATCCCGACAATGGGTATTCCTCCAAAAATTGAAGTAAAGAATAGAATAATGGAAAGAATAAGAATGAAAGAATGTAGACAAATAAAGAATTTTTATGAGGTTATGAGACAACCTCCTCTGTATCACTTTGAAGTATCAATTTTGATACTCCTCCTTTATTTTGGCCTCCAAAACCTTCATTCAGTGAGTGCTTGTCCTACTTTTTCTGGGATGTCCACAACAATGGATTCCAACTCATCCCTCACAATCTCTCCTTTTTCATTCTATAGAACCAACACAATGCTGGACATTGATGTCATTCTTCCTTCTAAAAGATCCATCTTCTACGTAATTAGCTTCCCAAGCTCTTCCAACTGAGTCTTGTGTGGCTCTTGTGTCTTGTCAGGGCCTCACGCTTCTACTTAACTATTGAAAATCTTTCTACGCAGCCCAATGTCTCATCCTTCATTGCTTTCTAGACCTCATTATTTTCTTCTAGGGTCTTTATGTTGATAAGCACCTTTGAGCTATGTAGATATTTAAAGCCTAGTCTTCTTTCTTCAATACTTCTTGTAACACTTTCAAAGAAGCCTTCATAAGATGTAATCTTTCACATCACTGAGGCTTTCTCTCATTCTACATCTTGCTCTGACTTTCTTGGCACTTTGTCATGCGTAGAGGTTCATCTTCAAGTACCAAGTCCACCAACTTTCCTACATAGTGTATCACTGAAGGAAACATCTGTGGTACCTTGGCCTCCAAGTGTGGCCTTGCTCTGATGACATTGTCCCCAATCTCCTCTACGCGATGCTGATAAATACTTCATTCTTCTTCTACGTGAAGTCCCTCTTGTGTTATGTGTGCTATCTCTGCATCCTTTGTCTTCAGCTCCTCACGTAAAGTGCTCTAATTGTTGCAGCTTTGTCCATGTTTCTTCTAGCCACCAAGTAAAACCTTCACCAATGCATTGCTGACCTACTCATCTGACATGACAGTAGGCTTTACTATCATGTGTCTAGCTTGGGGTGCCTTCTTCAGCCATCTCAAAACACATGACTCTTCACATACATCAAAGTCAGGCTCATCCATGTGGGTGTGCATTGACCATGATAGTTGCTTTTGAGTGTGCACAATCACCATATCCTCATCCATTAGCTCCCAACTGAATAAATCCTTTTATGCTATCGTGCTCTAGAAGTGGGCACAAATAATTTTACCTACGTCCTCTCTATATACCCCATGGTTGGTGGAATGTGCTCTCCACTTGTTCTTCTAGACCATTGTTGCTTAGGGACTTTAGCTTCCAAATTTGGGACTTGTGTCTCCATGTCCTGAACATTCTCGTAGCTATCTCCTCTAGTCCCTTCTCATCCTCTTCTCTTCCCTTTGATTCCTCACCCTATTCTTCTATGTTCTCTGGAAGTGTGGGAGAATTAGGCACACTTTCCTCTAACTCTTCCACCTCCTCATTTAACTTCAGTTTCCTCCTTCTTTGCATGGTTTCCTCCTTCTGTGGAGAGAGTCTTGGGTGATCTGCACCATGGTTGGAGTAGCACCTTGGGTCCTTGTTCTCCTAAACACCCTCTTAAATTTGTGCTCCCCTTGACTACATTCAAGTCCTCATCATCCCCCTCTTGTGGCTGAGGTGGTGTAATGGCACTCAACTTCACCCTTATTTGTAGGATGTCTCCTACCTCTATGCTCCAAACCACCACTATCTTCACGCTCCTCCTCCTCATCCTCCACTTCAATTGGCTCTGTGGGCTTAGGTGTTGGGATGTTCTCCATTGTATGCTTTCCCTTTGGTGGTGCTGGAAGTGTGAACTCACCTTCCACATACTTGTTATTCTCCATCTTTGGCTTCAACTTTGAAGATACACCAATGCTGCCCCTACATCTACTACAGCCAAACTTATTGGCTTAATATTCAACACCTCTAAAATGATCCTCTCTGAAGGCACTTCTTCCAGGATACACATACTTCTTTCTCAACATGTGGTAGTCACAGTCTACCTTATCTGCATTGAATACCAGTTCAGCGCATGTGTATGTAAATATGTGAACAGATGCTTGGAAATACCTTGCAGTGAATGCGTAAGGAAATTTACACCAAGGGCTCTAGACTCCATCTTTCATTGGGAAGCACACGATGTAGAAATGTTGATATACAAAAAAACTAGACTTGTTTCCCTACTACTATGGTAGGTCCTTTGGGATGCGCCACTCTTCTCCAAATGCCACGCGGAGCCTATCATACCATTTCTCTCACCCTTTTCTTTACATCATCTGTCATGGCCCCTTTACATAGATACTTGCTGAACCTTTCAGCTGGTGACTTATTCTCCATGGGGTATTCCCATACTTTTTCCTTCGCCCATCTGGTACTCCAATTTCCATGAATACTAGTGATAGTAGAACAACCCCAAAGCTGATCTTCCCCTCTGTGCACACTCCTCGACTATTTGTTCTATAATATAGCCTACAATATTGTAGATTTCTCCTTCTGACATCTTACGTGCAACGTGTAACCACATAGTATTTACCTGTGACCACCGCTCCTGATCATTCAACTTTGTAACAAGGTGTGTTGCTTGCATGCAAACTGATAGTTCTTCAATTTGTCTATATCCATACCATGTGGACCCTTCAGGTACCCCAACTCTTGTCTGGTCTTTAAGATCATGGATTTATCTATGAGATCATTCTTTATGTCCTCTCATGTGGCCTTCAAACCTATAACTGATGAGATAAGCACATGAGATTCTAACTCTGTGTCCTACAAAGTAGAAGAAGTCCTCATGCACTCTACTCATGAGCCACTAATACAAGGGCTCATACTTCCCAAAATATGGAAGCTCATATAATTGGTAGACCCCAATTCTCTTCAGAAGCTTCTCACCTACATCATCATAAATTGGCATGTCATCCACCATACACTTGTTCATCCTAGCAGTGAGCAAGGAATCGAGCTCCTTCTTGTTCTCTATGGTCCTGTGATTGTATTCACTCACTTTTCTCTTTCTGATGGGTGAATCCCACTCCTAGCCAATGATGACTCCTTCTGATATTACATTTCTAAAAGTCACTTTCGGGTGCCATCTCTTCTTCCTCAACGACCACCTTCTTCTTTCCTTTTCTTTACTTCTTGCAGATGCCTTCTTGGGTGCCATTTTTTTCCTTTGCAAAATGTCTCCTCTTTAACTCTACAACTTTTGAATCAAACCCTAGCTCGATTCAATCATGCCCTAGGTGGAAACTTCATGCCCTAACTCCTCTCTACCTCCTCCTTTCTTCACTCAAACCCTTCACCACCGGGACGCAAGCTTCTTTTCACATAGATCTATTTATCATGCTTGGTTTCACACCCTTCACACCTTAACCCGATCACTCGGCTCTTCGCAATTGGCTCTTTCCTCAAATTCTCTTAGTCACAATGGTAAAAATGAATCTACATCCCATCCTTATATAATTTTTTTCAAATTTTGATGCATTTATTGCTCCTTCACCTACCAAATATCCTCTCATTTATTGACCAAATTCATTCATTCCACGCGTGGTACATCTTCATGCCCCAACTATAACCTTCTAGCACACCTTCCTACCCTCTAGTCACAGACTTCTCTTCAACAGTGCACCTTGCACCCCTAAGTACCTCATCACTGTACCTTCTCCTAGTAGTTATCATGGCCTCCGCTTACCTCACATTATACTATCCTTTCATTCATCTCCATCCTTGGTCACTTTTGAGAAGCAATCTTCTTTTGACTTAAAGCACACCCAGTAGCAGCTTATTCCTTTCACCTTTCAATTCCCATGGTCTTTTACTTGGATAACTACAACCACCCCACACTAAAGGTATGTGCAGTCCTCTACGCATAAACATTCTTCACATAGTAATTAGCTTCATGCGTGCAAGCACATTTTACACAAGAACAAAAACTAAATTGACAAAGCATAACAAAAATGAAGGAAATACATTAAGGAAATACATAAAGGGAAACCTAATCTAAATGGCAATACTACCTTATTACAAACACCAAGAAGTCTTATTTATAGTAGGGCTTCAGCCTACTCCCATTAAAGTAACCAGGTAGCCATGTTCCATCAAGTGCTTCTAACTAGAAAGCACCTTGATTCAAGTATGTAAGTGATGACATACGGCCCCAACCAATGTACTTTGAGCTTTCCTGGATGGCACAAGAACTTAGAGTCATAAAGAAGTACCATTTGTCCAATCTCAAACTTCTTATCCCTTATGTTTCTATCATGCCATGCCTTCTTCCTGGCCTTTTCCTACTTCTACTCCATCATGTGTATGGCTCATCACTCATCCAGTTGAATCATCTTCTCGATACACTCTTCTAAATCTTGTTCATCAACTAGACCTCCAAATGCAAATGCAAAAAGAAGGTAACATAAATTCTATAGGGAGAATGGCTTCCATGCCAAACACCAACTGAAATGGTGTGGCTTTGTTCAATCACTTATAAGTTGTTCTATATGCCCAAAGAATAATTGACACTTTGTCATCCCAATCCTTTCTTCCAACATCACAAATTTTTGTCAAAGTCTGCTCAAAATCTTGTTGAAAGCCTCAAAGCTAGTTCCATTTTCCTGAGGATGGTAGGGTGTAGTTTTATGGTGTGCAACCATAAACTCATCTAATAGGATCTTGATTGTCTCATTCAAAAAGTGTGTACCCCTATCACTTGTCAAGCTTAAAGGACATCCATATCTTGTAAGAACATTCTCCCATAGAAACCTAGCCATTGTAGCTATTGTACAGTCCTTTGTAGGTGTTGCTTCTGCCCACCGTGTGAGATAATTTGTGTAAGTAATGATATAGCATGATCCATCCTACGCGCGGGCTGGAAAAAATAGGTCCTACAAAGTCAATGGCCCATTTCTCAAATGGTTCGCACTAGTAATTGGTCTCAAAGGCATCTCATCTCTTTTCCTTGGTTTTCCTAGGCACTGACAATGATCACACACCTTACAATATTCTTTACAGTCTTTATACAATGTCTCCCACCATAATCCAACAAGTAGGATCTTCCGGGTAGTCACATCACCTACATAATGGCCTCCTGTAATACCACCATGAGCTTCTTCCATAATATCCTTACACTCATGCTCTAATACACAATGGCGTAATACTTCATCTCTTAACTTGTAGAGGTCACCACTGATTAACATAAATGGTGCCATGCGTATAACAAGTTGTTTCTTTTCTAATGCCTTCATTCCTTCTAGTGCTATACCAATCCATAGAAAGACAAAAATGTCTTCTAATTCTGATGGCATGCATTGTAACCTATATAACTGTGCATCTAGCATGGTTTCTTCAATTGTTCTGTGCTTCCTCTCCTGAGTTGATTCTAGATAAATGGTCTGGTCCAGAATTGCTTTTCCCTAGCTTCACCACAACTATGAAATCAAACTCTTGAAATAGAGTACCCATCTACATATGCACCCCTGTAAGATGGGCTTGTTTACCAAGTACTTCAATGCCATGTGATCTATATAAAACACAAATGGTGTTGCTAACAAGTACTGATCAAAACTTGTGCAATGCATAGATCATGGACAAAGCTTCACGCTCTATAGTTGTATAATTTTGTTCAACAGAGTCAGCTTCCTACTAGCAAAAAAATTGGATGATCGACAATACCTTCTCTAGGTTGAGCTAACACAACACCAATGGCCATGCCAGAGGCATCCACATGCACATGAAATGGTTTATCCCATGAGGGAAAGCATAGAATGGGTGCGGTAGTAAGTTTCTCTTTTAATATCTCAAACATGTGTTATTGTGGTTCTCCCCAATAAAATGTACCTTTCCCTTCAAGTAATCTTCCAAGGGTGCAAAATTTTGGCATACCCTTTGATGAATTTTCTATAATATCCTATATGACCTAAAAATCCACACACCTCACTTTGACTGGTAGGTGCTTCCAGGCCTAAAATGACTGCAACCTTAGCTGGATCAATGAGAAAACCTTCCTTACAGATTATATGTCCTAACAATATTCCAAATGGTGTAGAAAATATGCACTTCTTGATGTTCAAAGAGATACTCAACTATCTGCACTGTTCAAACATTAAGCGTAGATTGTCACAATGATCTTTCACAAGCCCATATATTGTCCAATCATCTAGGTAGACTCTGTAAGAAGTTGTGAATAAAATATTTGAATGCCTGAACAACTATGCATGAGAATACAACAGGCACATTTTTCAATCCAAAAGGCATCACAGTATAGGAAAAAATTACCCCATTCAATAGTAAATGTTGTCTTTTCTTGATCCTCTTGAGCAATCCTAACCTGATGATACCTAAAAACCCATCTGTAAAGGAGTATATTTCACGCCTGCAATGCCTTCTAGTATTTCCTCAGTAAATGGCGTAGGGAATGGATCGGTGACACATGCAACATTCAACTCCCTGTAGTCCACACATATTCTAATTCATCCATCCTTCTTGATACTTGATCACCATTGGGCTAACCCATTCTGACTCATCAAGGGGTTTGATAATTCCATATTTCAACATTTTATCAATTTCTTCTTTTACCTTTTCACACAAATTAGGATTCATTCTATAAGGCCTCTTTCTAACTGGGTGTGCACCATCCTTAAGCTTTATCTTCATTTCCCCAAGTGATTTATGCACACCTTTAAGTTCATGATACCCTCGAGGGAATATTTCCTGATAATCCCTGAGTAACTCAATGATCTTTGCTACCTCCGAGTCTGACCAGTAGTCTCCAATTATGGCCTCCTTAGGCTCAGCCTCCAACCTATATTCACCTTCTTTGTCTTCATGGGTTTGTGATAGGCACGCATATCCTTGTTTGTACTATCCAAGACCTCGCACCCCTTGTGAATGTTCAATATCCAGGTTCTCAACTTCCTCATCATCCACGATGTAAACCATCTTTCCTTTCTCTTTCTCAAGGAGCACATTCAAGTAGTATGAAGTCCATTTCTTCTTCCTTTTCAAAACACTCCAGACTCTATCTCACCAAATAATTCCTAAATATGCTCTTCTACTTTTGCACTATCTCCCATGGTTAAGCACTTGATAAATTTTAATGCCTCTTCTATTGGAGGTTGAGAAGAAAAGTAGTCAAAGGTCTAGATCATCCTATAGTCAAATTTTTCTAGTTTCCAGTCTCTCGATGTAGTTCTACATATACATACTAGGTGTGTGCATCCTTGTAATGTAGAGTACAATCTATGCACCCAGAGTGAAGGTGGTAATGCTTCCTGTCCTACTATCTAGAGTCTCTCACACTGCTTGAATGTGATGCTTGAATAGGTTGATCACCATGATAAGTGCAGATCTACGTAGGTGCATTGTTCCTTACAAACCTAATAGATAGGGTGATTCCAATCTCTTCCCATTCTATAAGATTATCTCTATGGACTACCCACCAGTGCGCATTATCCCACGCAAGGTATATACTAACATATCTCTTCTCTTAATTTGATATGTCCACTGTGTTTCCATGGCTTTCAAAAATGTAGGAAGATCTTCTACCCCTATATACCAAGGTACTGTGCTACCTATCCGTCGACCAAACGAAGTCCATTCTTGCACACAACCACACTTTTTACTTCACCCTACTAATTCATATGTACCATGAGCCCAATTGTCACAAGAAATACTCATAGTATCACTAATAGAATGAGAATCCTCCCACTATAGGATGCCTTCTTTTGATGGCTCATTGACTTTGGGTCCTGAATAATGCGTACATAAATTTGGTTTAAGTCCTCCTCACTTAGAGGCTCAACATATGGTGTAGACTTCCCATCTGTCAATGGTATCACAACCCTTTCCTCCTTGTTCTCAAAGCTGATATACCCCTTATTGAATCTCAAGTCAACATTATTCACATAACACCAAGGGCATCTAAGCAAGGTTGGAAAATTTTCTACTTCTGCAAGTGCTAATACCTCAAAATCCCTAGTGAACTTGGCCCTTGTATGGTTATAGATGCATCCTTCAAAACTCCTATGGGAGTGGCCTTAGTCCGATTTGCCATAAACAACACATTAGATGATGGCTACAATGGAGGCCTCCCCATTTGTACCCATGCATCTAATGTAAGCACATTTACTTTTACACCTATATCAATCAATATGTTTACTCAACAGCCACCCATCCACAACAACATTCGAGTAATTTCCTTATCATAGTCAATGCTATCAGGGGGAAGATTTACATGTAGGATCTTTCATCCAGTCTCAAGACTTATGCGTGGAGTGTTCCCCTTTAACCAACTTCCTAATAGTGGGATAATGTTCTCTCCTGCACAACATTCTACACACTTCTCATGAGATCATCGATATTAGTTTGACTTTCTCTCTTTGATGCTTTCTTCTTCTCCTTTAAGTATCAGTATCTCACCTGAAGATTCCTTAGCACTTCCATGGTATCTGGTAAACCTCCTTCTAATGAGTAGATCTGGTACCTTATATGCAAAACCTCCTCCTTGGTGATCGTAGGCTTCTGGTGTAATGCTTTTCTTGTGCTTGCCACTTCAGTGCATGTAGTAATCTTCACTGTCAATTCCTCAAGTCCTTCTACTATCTTGGGCATCCACTAATCTTCTATCGCGTGCTGGATTCTAACCATCCCAATGCCTTTTTTTCTTGCTTATGCTGCTTACTCAGATGCTCATATAAGTTCGGGCACTCTTCATAGCTATGGTTCTTCCCGTAGAAAGAACATGCAATATTTTGAGGACATTCACACCTATAGTGGTCAGGAGATCTGCACGTATAACATGTTCCACAAGGGAACTCACCTCTTCCTCCACCACGGCCTCATCCTCCATATCCACCATGATATCCACATCCCTTCCACGACCTCCTTCAAAATGCCCCTCATTCCTGTCATAGTGCATTTGATTATGATCCCGATCTTGGTGCTCATTCTTACCCTTAGAATTATCTCATTACACTTTTTCGTCATACCTAATGTCTATAAAGCATCTCTAGGATACTAACCATTCAACTAACAATCCTCGCATATCATGGGTCAGTGGACTCCAGTAAATTTTGTAAAGAAAGATACATTATTCCTTATCACGCGTTGTAATAAAGGACAATGACTAGCATCATGATTCAAATGACAGATCTCACAATCCAATAGTAATGAGCATACAGATCTGCGAGGGCAACTATCCTTGGTGTGACCTTCCACTTCACAATCTGTACACCAAATTCTTGAGCACGTTTCATGGGTTAAATTTGCTGATAGCTTCTCTAACTACTTTTCCATAGCTATAATCATGTGCCTCTAAGAATGGACTAACACTAGTGTTAATGCTCCCAACTCCTCCTCAAAGATGCAAAGCTTCTTCCGGTGCTTTGTGCACGTGATCATTATATGTCTTATGTGATAGTGCCCTTCTAAATGGTGTAATCAATCCTCCAATGAACCATTGTGCATGCTGGCTAGCATGAATATCATAAGATAGCTTAGATAGAAGTGTCTTAAAACGAGCATCATACTCACATACACTCTTAGTAGTGCCTTTCTTGATATCCTTGAGTGTACTTATACTCTTCTACTCAAACTCAGGGATATGGAACTCTTTCAAGAAAGCATCTTTCAATGCTGCATAATCCACACAAGTTTGATCAGGGTCAAACTTCATATACCAGTTGTGTGCACGTCCCTATAATGTAGTAGTAAATTGACTTTCCTTACGCTCAACAAACATGATCCCTTTAGCGTGTGACAAGTTTTCACACATATGCACATGTTTGGAAGCATCCTCTATACCTATATATTCTTGAGGATGAAGATAAATCTCCATATAAATATTATATGGTTGTTATGGACCTTAACCACTTTATCCATAACCTCATGTGTTCCCTTTGCCTCCATAGCCACCAAATCCACCGAACTAGAACCACATGATACCTCTTGATCCTTTACTCAGTAGCTGGAATAGGACTGTAGATATACTCCCTATGTTCGATAGCGATACTATATTGGACCCCTACGGTATGTGAAGTAGTTCCACTTCCAGTGTTGAATCCAACATTCTACGTGCTCACATTCTATATAAATGATGTGCCTAAGGATGTTCCTCCAAATATCATTGAAACCATCTATCACCGCCATCGATGTACTTTCTCCCCGACTTACACCTGCTCTCCTACTTCCTAAGTTAGCTTGCTGGTTACTTGTTGTACTAGAATCTTTGGAAAACCTATTTAGCGAGGTTGAGGCCTCGTGATCGTTGTTTCCTGTTATTGCACCTTTGTTTGTTCCAGCTGGTTTCAACCTATCGTTATCATGATTTGGGAGTGGATCATTAAAGATCTTGAGAGGGGCATTCTGAGGGGAAACTGCCCCTGCGAAGGTATTTGCCGTTGGTGACGTAGGATCTGCTAAGAACATATCCATAAAAAATTGTTTTTGTTCATTTGGCAAGTGTTGCATGAATTTGTTGTAATCACGACACGTTCTAGTGTCATGACCCCGAATTTTATGGAAACCACAATAAGAATTGGGATTGTAATTCCCGTTTTGTTGGTTTGGTGTATATTGTGGCCTAAAATTCCGATCAAACTGTTGCCTATTAGGACTAAAGTTTTGTTGTTTCTGGTTTTGACTTTGGTTTTGATAACCAAAGGAGTTTTGGCTTGGTCCTTGTATGGGATTTCGCCGTTGTTGTTGTTGTGGATTATTAAAATCCACCGTATTGATCGTCGGGGTAAAATTGTTGTTTCTTTGGTTGTTTGTTTGTGACGGAGTATTAACGACATTTACCCTCTTGGGCTGGTCAGTTACCCCATCTGTTGTTACCCCACGATTTTTGTTAAGGATTTTGGGTCCTTGATTGACGCTTGTAGTGGTTGTAGTATTTTGAGTAGAGGTGATTAACCTCCCGTTTGCTCCATACGTCTTACGGCCACTATCTATTGCTGCTTGATCAATTCGCAGAGCGCTCTCAAGTACCTCGTCATAAGTCCTTAGTGGGAACTTCTGGACTTCTTCCTTCACTTCTCTGCTAAGAGAATGAAGGAATAAATCACATAGCTCCATCTGATCCATGTTTGGAGCGCTTGCCAAGGAATAAAGGACTGTGCGCCACCTTTGGATGAAATGGGTGACAGACTCGTTATGTTCTTGCTTGATGTGCAAGAACTCCCTGATTCCTGTCCTTAGTAGTTTGTTCATGTCGAAGGCTTTGATGAACTCAGACACGAGTTGTTTGAATGAATGTATGGAAGCTTCGGGTATTCTGTAATACCAATCGAGGGCAATGCCTTCCAGCGTTTTGGGGAATATTTTAAATGACCCCCATCCCATGGGAGTAGTTCACGAATGGTCAGAGCGTAAGCTTTGATATGCGCATTCGGATCTCCTTCTCCTTTGTATTTGGGCAAATCGGGAAGAGGCCTTGGAAGCATAACGCTTCGTATGGCGAAATCTAAGGGCTCCTTTAAATATTCTGAATAAGTCCCTATCGCATACGTCTCAACCATTGATGGTGCTGTTGAGGAGGCGGTGGCGGAACGGGTTGTTGATATGGCGTAATGTACGCGTTAGCAGGGGCATAAGGCAATCCCTGTATTTGAGTAAACACGCCGGGGGATGAGTACATATCCCCTTGTGGTGATTTGGAGTACATGTTTAAGTACGAAGGTGTACTATCCAGGAATGGATTGCTCAGTCTTGGACCGGGAGAGGAATGTCTAGTGACAAGTGGGTCTAGTTGGCACTAGTTGTGAATATTGAGGAGTCATACCTAACGTGCCTACTCCTGTGAGGAGATCTACTTGGCTAGGATGGTATGGAGGATTGGAACTCCCCGTTTGTATGAACGGAGGATTTTGATTTGCTTGAGCAAGTTCTAACCCTCGCACTCTTTCTACTAACGTTGAAATGACTTCATTTGGTGAAGTCACGGTACTTTGCCTGAGTGGCGTTTGTTGTGTACCTTGGTGTTGTATAGGCATGTGATAGCCTGTCATGAACTGATTGCTATCCTGCCAAGTTTCTCCAAGAATATTTCCTGTAGAGATATTTTCTTGAAAATGGGTCTCGGGTTGTACTTGTAAACCTCCTATAGGCGGGTACATACCCCGGGAGCGTTGTTCACTCCTAGGATAAGGTATTGATTGTCCATCGTCTAAGACCAAGTATGGATCTGATTGTCTACTAATAGGCGGTCTGAGTAATACCTGAGGAGATGAAGCAGACTCTCCAGTTAGTGTCATATTGTTCGAGCCTGAAGGCTCTGTTTGTGTTTGAGCAAGTTGCTCCAACCCCTCTGTTTGGAAGGACGAGTTATATCTAGTCCTTGGTGTTTGTGTTGACAACTGATTAGTTGAATAGTTGTCGCCCCACATTGAGAGTGAGGGTGATGACTGCCTATTCTGTTGGGCGTAGTATGCCTCAAGACCCAAGAGGGGTCTGCCGTATGCATCGAATCCCGACATATTCGGGGGGTATATGAATACCATGCAATAATAGGAAGGAGCGAAGGTGATTTGGAGAAGATGAAATTTCTCAAAGAGAAGGTGAAAGAAATGTTTATTTCACGTCGGGTTCACCAATTTTGTACGCGGAAAGCGACAAGCGGCGTGGGAATCTACAAGTGACTCTTCCGCGTACCCGACCTCCCGAGGTCGTGCCGAGACAGCCGGTGTGGGTAGAATGCGCAGGCAAACTAGTTAGGCAGTCTAATGTCTTCGACACGCACTAATGGTATTTGCGAATCTAAAGCAAAGAAGGCCCTTCTAACTTGGACTGGTGTGATAGATCGATCAGCGAGGATGACTGCTCGAAGGCTCCAATCAATATCGAGCTCTGGCGTGATTCGATCTATGGGTTGTGGGATGCGTGGAAAATGACCCGGGATGGTTTCGTGTATTTCTCCTGATAGGGTCATATGGTGGATATAGTCAACTCTATGGACGATTCTCTGGCCTAGTCCAAAATTCTCTAGTTTCGTTGGTTATTGTGTCTAGTAGGGATAACTGTTGAATGATGAGAGGTGGAATCGGAGTAGACTGAAATACTAATTTACGTAGGCCAGTGTCTATGTCTAATTCTCTTATGGACTCGTTAGGCTGTGGGATCTGTGGATCACAACCATAGACTCTTGGTTGTTGCGGTCCCGTTATGGTCATACGGGAGATCAAGTTCTGATTCCTAGTATCCAGTAGTCGTAAGCTTTTTCAGCTTCTATGTTTAGAACCAACAGTTGTGCGATCTTCTCAGAATACCTTACAGGTGTTATCGCAACTTGGATTCTTAAGCTGGTATCTATATCTACTAGGGTGTCTCCAGCGTTTGGCTGTGGAACTAAAGGATCACACCCAAATGTTTGTTCTCTTTCGAGCCCTTCTACAGTCATGTGGGTATTTTCTAGGGTAATCTGTAGTTTGGCTGATTTGACCAAAACAGATGTGCTTGGTCGTCTTCGATGTTTAACCCTCTCAACTGTGTCCTGATCTGTTGGAAGTCTGTTGTTGTTTGGAAGACTTGTATCCTAAGGTTTTGGTCAATGTCAGTTATTGCTACTACGGTATTGGGCTGAGGCACAATTGGCTCGAAAATGTATTCCCTGGGCTCCCTAGGTCCCGTAATTGTCATGCAAAAGCAGTAATGAAACAAACTATAATAAAGTAAAATCTAAGTGTACTTCTAGCATATATAATTTCTTTTTGTATTTTCTGGCAATTTATAAGAAAGCAGCTATTTAAAAATATTTAGAATTGACAACTAAACTAACAACGTAAAACAAACAAAATAGCCGAGTGTAGCTATTTGTCTGTGCGATTTCGTATATCTATTCTAAACAACGAAATAACTAATCTATCTGCAAGATTCTCGATCCTACCTCAGAAGTGAGGAATGAATCATAGTTTCTCAGAAACTATCAATCCCCACAACCTCCCTGGCAATATCGAGAATGGAAATAACTGAAATAAAGTGATTAACTACTTTGTTTGATAAGTTCTAACTAAAACTTTGAAAGATGGAACCTGGATTTCGCAGAACAGTGGCGAATCCGACGGTGTGTGTGTTCTTGTCCCCTCAGTATGATCTCTTCGTTCTTTGTGCTCACGTGAATCCAGAAAAGCGTGGAATGCTTGCATCAACAGGAATAGATATTTGGATCAATGGATAGCCTTCAGAATGCAGACAGAATAGAATGCGGATAGGAGAGGGATAGCGCAAGAGTACAGAGCTTGGCCTATGCAATTCCTAGCGGGGTCTACTGCGAATCATGCAACAAAAGCGTCCAGAACCTGAAACTAGTCTGTATGAAGAACAAAACCTGCAACTTTAATGGCTGCCTAGACTATTCTACTCCAAAACAATAATACTGTTTGCACAAGTTGGATCTGTGGCTTACCAACAGCAACACAAAGCTAAAACAAACCTGCAACAAACTATGCTACCAATCCTAAGCAAACTAAAGGGACACAGCACTGAAAACATGAAACTTGGAGTGAAAATGGTGGCCCGAATAATGTTTGCACTTGCACAAGTTGGATATGTGGCTTACCAGCTGCAACACAATACTAACCAAAGCACTCAATGAGAAAACTAAGAATCCTAAGCAAAGGAAAACTAAAACTGCTGTAACAAGAAATTCAAAAGCAAACTTTGGAGCAAAATTCGAGGCCATTTGCATGTGCACAAACCATGCATTTATAGGAATCCAAACATCCAAAATCAAATCCAAACTGAACTCCTAAACACTAAACAAAAGAAAAACACTATTCCAGGGACCAAAAACATTAATGCATGCTCAAGTCGGCAAGAAAAGCTGGTGAGTCGTGATATTTCACGCGGGTCGCGTCAAAAGAGCGTTCTGGAAAACGCGCACAGGACCGCCGCCCTTCAGGGCGGCGGTTTCGTCACTGAAGACCAAAAAGCCAAGAAAAGAGGGAAAAATAGGGAAAACAAAGCACGCGGGGGCTAAGCGGGGCATGCGGGATGTTAACGCATATCTGTAAAGCTTTTCTGGATCCCGAACACCTTGCGAAGAGACCTGTATCATCATTGGGGCACTTATTACACTGCTCCGCATAAGATACCTTACTAATTTTGGGTACGTTATAGGAACCATCCTAAAAATAACTGAAAAGAGGTCTCAAGCAATGGAACCAATGTTGCAACCTAGAATTTACAAGATAACACTCTAGTCGCACTGACACATCACTTAGCCTTGATTGAGCACTCACTCGAAGCATGCAAAGGTACCAGGTCCCTCTTTAGGGTTGCTGTAACAGGATGTTAACATGATGAAGGAAGAAACATATAGATTCATAACTAATCTATCATTCTACAATGTATGCTACAATCAGATCTATGACAAAACAATCTTTAAACAATAATCATGATTGAATCAATAACATGTACTACTCAATTCCACATAGGAATGACACTTAGGTTCAGCCAATATCTTCCATCTATTAATAAACATAGAAGCTCCTTACAATAATGTTAATCTATACCAATGCACATATGGGTTTGATACAATAATTTAGTCATATGCATATATCTCTATACCTCCATACATCCCTCACACTAATATATTACCACTATGTACCTCACATCATATATATAGGGTGGGGACTTTCCCTTCACTACTTATCTATTCTAGAAATAGGCCGCATGCTATTAATAGCCACGCACCGTTCACAGGCATAGCCACACATGCAAGTGTGCTATCTATAGACCTCTTATAGTTAACTAAAGTGTCAATCCTATTCTTATCTCAAATGCTCGCATACAAAATAATTCAATCCGATCCTCAAAAGATGACAATGCATGGCGCACACGTCTCTGCATCATTGGTGTGTTCCACATGCCATCTTCTAAAAATAGGTCGTCATGCTCAAAATTGGCTAAGTCTTGAATGTTGAACTTTCCTTCCATGCGTGGGTTCTTCCTATCCCTCTGCGCCCTTGATCCTGGCCTTCTCTCTCGCATGGACTCCTTGTGTGTTCTCTAACAAGTATTTTCTGATCAACAAAGAGATTGTAAGATGAAAATGTACTAATCAATCTCAATAAGTGTACTTTTATGAAGACATAATTGATATTTTGGTATTTTTTTGTAACATAAGAAGGATTGAATATGGACAAAGAGAAGGTAAAATCCATCATAGAGTGGCCTACTCTAAGAATTGTATATGAGGTAATAAGTTTTCATGGTTTGGCAATCTTCATAGGAAGTTTATAAGAAATTTTTGTGGTATTTTTGCCTTGATTGCGAGAAACAATTAAGGGAAATAAGTATCTATTCCATGGACCGAAGCAACGATAAAATCTTCCAGCTTACTTAACAAAAATATTATAGAGTAATTGATAAAATCTTCCAGATTATTTTTCTAAGTTGAAAGTGATGCAAGTGGGAATCCTATATGTGTTATTTTGAGCCAAGAAGGTAAACCAATTGCATATTTCGGTGAAAAAAATTAATGATGCTAAAAAATACTCCTTATATGATCAATAATTTTATGCCATTATCGAAGCTTTAAAGAAATGGAGGAACTACTTGATGCCTAAAGAGTTTGTGTTGTATACTAAAAATCATGCTTTACAATTTATTAGTACTCAACCTAAAATCAACCAAAGACACATAAAATGGGTTGAATTTTTACAAAATTTTACATTTATTATCAAACATAAGATTGGAAACCCTAACAAAGTGGCGGATGCTTTAAGTAGGAAAATTTGATCATGCAAGAGCTGCATTTGAATGTCTTTTGATAAGGAGGATGCATTTTTCAAAGAAACATATACAACATGTAAAGATCCCAAGTAGAGATAGGAGTCTTTGGATGGAATACTTGATTCGGAAGGATTACTATTCAAATGAAGTCGGTTATGAATCCCAAAATGTTCCATAAGAGAGAATCTACTAAAAAAGAAACACATTGGGAGCTTAGTAATAAATTTTGGGAAAAATAAGACATTTTCTCATTTAAGTGCTTATTATTTTTGGCCAGATATGCAAGGTGATGTGAAAAGGTTTTTAGAAATATGCAAGATATGCCAACATGTAAAAGGAAAGAGCCACATTGTTGGGTTGTATCATCTATTTCCTATTCCTAGTAGGACATGGGATCTTTGTAAGTATGGATTTTCTACTTGGATTACAAAAATCTCAAAAGGGTGATGATTCAATATTAGTTTTAGTTGATATATTTTAGAGGATGGCTGAGTTCATGGTATGTACTAAAAAATTGATGCAACTAATATTGTAAATTATTATTTTTAAGTAAGTAGTAAGGTTGCATGGACTTCCTAGAAATATTGTCTTGGACAAGGATACTAAATTTATTGGACATTTTGGAGGAATATTTGGAAGAAATTGGGAGTAAAACTTAGTTTTAATTTAACTTATCACCCTCAAACTAATGGAAAAATGGAAGTGGTCAATAGGGGCCTTGGAAACATACTAGGAGTTTGGTAAGTGAACACCTAAAATAATGGGATCAAGTTTTATCTCAAGAAGAATTTGAATATAATGATTCACTGAGAATAAAAGTACTATTTTTATTCCATTTCAAATTGTGTATGACATTGATCCAAGGGGTGTTTATGAGCTAAGAAAATTGGGCAAGAAGGAAATGAGAAGTGTAGATGGAGAAGAATTTGTAGCAGCTATCTAGGAGTTACATGAAAAGGTAAAACGACTTGAAATGATTACAGGTAAGTACAAGAAGAGGGAAGAGATGACGATAAAAGAGGTGATTTTGTTCTTTCTCACATAAGGAAATAAAGATTCCCCAAGGGGGAGTATATTGAACTCAAAGTAAAAAACATTAGACCTTGTAAGGTCTTGAGAAAAATTATTCAAATGCATATGAGATAGAGCTTCCAAGAGGCATTGGAATATCCCTTATATTTAACATTGCAGATATTTATCCATTCAAGGGAGAGGATGATTCAACACATGCAATTAAAATAGATAATGACCAAACTATGAATTGGGAGAAGAAACTACCTAAAGCACAACCAAAGATAATCGAATAAATTTTAGACAATTAGGTAGTGAGAAAGACAAGAGATAAAGAGTATCTTCATTATTTATTCAAGTAGAAGGATCATCTAATTGGATATTTCATATGGATGTCGATTTAGATATTCCCAAACATGGCAGTAGTTTTGAGGAACTCATGCATAGGATTCCATGAAGGATTCTTTTGTTCCTGGTATTCTAATGTAGGTGCATCATTTGAATAGTTCATATAAGTCTTATGTTCTACTTGTTCTATACATTAGTAGTCATAAGGCTCGTATTCATACAATAAGAAGCTATTAGGAGCTTCATGACTATTAGAGTCTAAGTTAAGTAATTATTTCATTTCATATATTTTTAATATTCATAGGTAATTTTGTAAATAAATTAACTATCCTAGTGTGTAGTGATCTTCCCACATAGGACAATGATATTCTAGATTGATTAAGTATGAGATAACTCATAATGAAATCATAGTTAGCTAAAGTCTATCTTAAGTATCTTAGGATATGATCTTAGTTGTCAAATAATTTTCTAAGAGTTATTTTCCATTTTAATAATGTAAATCTCAACAAAACTCGAACTTTTCCTTCATATCGGGAGAGTTGGGATTTTAAATGAGATATTTTAATATTTAGTAATTGGCGTGCAATTTTATAGGGTGTGTGTATTTGATTGTATTCAACTTGGAGTGTAAATTATGTGTGGTTAATAGAATTTGAAAATTTTCTCGTGATTTAAGCTCTTTGTGTATTTTTATTAATCAAGAGTGGAAGAAAATAATGAGAAATAATTTTAAAATGCTAAGAATGTTCACGCTTTGTTTTTCCTATCCATAGAGTAAGGTGCTATAGGTATGGTGGTTTGGAGCGATTTCATCTCAAATTGAATGTTGAGAAAGATTATAATAGTTACCTAGAACGTAACTCATTAATCTAATATTTTGCAATTGAAAGGACATGACAAAATTAAGTGTTTAATTCCTCTCGTGGTCATGTGGAAGCTCCATGGCATAATATTAGCAAAATTTGAATTTCTCTCGAATATACGATAATCAAATTTCATGAATTTTTTCAGAAAATCTCTGCTGACAAGGCGTCCAAGATGCCTTTTATTTCAGATCAAATGGTTAAGTATTTTGTGAGAAAAACATGACAAAAATTTCATAGGCGTTTTTGCAAATGTATTTTCAATTCTTTATATTACTCAAAGAAATAGAATTTTAAAAACATTATAATCAATAATAAATTGCTTTAGAGTTTGTTCCAGTTGTTGGAAGTTATAATCAATTGGATAATAAATACAAAAGCTTTTGTAAAGAAAGAAATTAATATACTAGTTTAAAATTTCTTGTAATAATTGTTCATACAAAATTGAAGAAAGTTTAAATAAGTTTTGTAGGAGATGATCTTGCACCACCAAGTGAGATCCAATTTTTGTCATGTGTTTTTGCAAGGGAAAAATTCAACATGAAAACATGACAACTTTACCCTAGTGTCAATTTTTTGCTTGTAAGCCCTCATAAGCATTTATATGAATCAATTTTCCCTTTGTGTCAAGCCTAGCATATCCTTTGAAGTTATCATCTATGTCGTACTATCCTTTCACATGTGTTTGTAATGCAAAAAACAATATCATAAAATTCTTCCATGCGGTACTTCTCAAAGGCATTCTTTAGTGAACCTAGAAGGGCTATTTTTTAGACATTACATGACTAATGTGCATCCCCACGAGAGAATTGAAGGCCCAAATTCATTCGGAAGTGGTATTGAGGAGATATGAATGTTGTGCAAGTGGTTTAGGAATATTTAGGAAATATTTGAAGGTTTAGGGATAATTTTTGTCAAAGCGGGTTTTGAAGGTAAAGGAGCTTACAGTTAAAAATAGCACCTAATCTTAATGAAGTGATTTCGGGATCTCTCGTAATGAGTTGGAGGTAAAAAAATACTATTAGAAAGGTAATTCAATTCTCTAAATTATGGTGTTTTCAAATTTTTCACAAGACAGAGACATTTCTTCCCACAATTTTCTTTTCAACAAGAACAACCTATGGTCCCACAAAAAGGATATTTTTGAGGGTTTTCAGGAACAATCATAGCATAAGACCCATACCATTACTCTAAAAATGATGTTTGGAATAAAATTCATATAAATAAGTTCCCGAAAAATACCTTTGGATGATCCAAAAATTTTGTCGTTAAGACTCTCTCAAGGTAAGCTTTCGGGAATTAGCCAAATTTAAGGGTGGACACATGTCATCACCAAGTGATGGAACAATTTTTTGTCCCATAACCTTGGGAAATATGTTACATAAAAATTAGCCCATGCCCAATTTATCCCCCTGGATCATCATGTGACCTCGATGAAGCTCAAACTTTCTAGTTAAGCCTCTTCTCACCTTTTCTCAGCTCCTCCCATCACGCAATCATGAAGTGCAACTTGTCACTCACAGGTGAGGGTATAATTTATAATCCCATATGTCCCATTAATTTGGGAAATTTGAGACACAAAAATGTACTTCGTGCACAATTTTTCCCTTGATTCTTAATGTGACCACGGGAAGGCTCTGCAGGCCAATTTTAAGCCCCTCTCCTCTCCGCCTCACCGACTCACCTTCCGCCACTTATCCTCAAAAGGTGAGGGAAAATTTTATTGCACCAAAAATACCATCCCATTTTGATAGGTGGAACATAAGAATGTGTCCAATCATAACCCTTTCTCAGGTCCTCCATGTGACCTAGTTTCACCCTCGGGAGCTTTTCGAGTGTTTCTTCTCTCTCCTCCGCCAAGCAATCTCTTCTTGCCACTTGTTAAGTTGAGAAGAGGAATTTTTCTAAAATGTACCATACCCATGAAATATTTGGGACACAAAAATTCACCCATGTCCAAGAGGTTTTAAAAAGATAAGTTTTTGTAAAACTCCAATTGATGTGTTTCTTCCCTCTACATGTTCGAGAAAGTTGTTGTCAAAAGAAAGTATAAAAGCCTTACCATTACTTATTCCTCCATTATTTTTCCATTGATACCTTTCTAATTCTAAAAACACCCAAGAACTTTCTTTTTGTCTAGACACCATGCCCAATTTTTCAGATTGACTCCATAGCCAAAAACATGAAAAACTCATATCTCCGGACTTGTTAATCGAATCGGATGAGATTTTCACACCCTCTCTCTCACTCTCCTAGGTGCATAAAAGAATAAATAAATAGATAACTAAGAGATTAACTTGATTTTTAATGGTATAAAACCCTATATTTCTTCCATATCTCCCACTTTTTCAAATTCCCACCATTTTGGTGGATGGTTTGAAGCTAGAATTTTGAGCACAAAGTCCAGAAGACAAACCTATTCCAGAGAAGTTGATTTCATGTCAATCTGAGGTGTGGAAGACCAGTTTATAAAATATTAAGTACCTGGTACTTATAATTACTATAAATATAAAATTTCCTAAAATAGCAAAACCTTTGGAGCAATGAACTCGAAAGCAAAAGAGATGACAATCTAGGAGTTTCAGACCAAAAAAGCAACACAAAAAGTAAAAAATAAATTTCTAAAAATAGAAATTTCTTTAAAATTTTAATGAAACATATGTGAAAGTTTTCCAAACATGTTGGGGATTATAAAAACTTGATTTCAAGTGAAAAAATAAACATTTCCTTAAATATCGGCTCTGGATCCCAACACCTAAAAATAGAAAGTTCTAGTTTTGGGTACAAAATTTGTTGTCATATCCATTTTGTCTCATATTATAGCTTTTCATCAATATGAAGCTCAATATTTCTGGCCTCAAGCCTATTTTGGAACTTTTATAAAAGTACTCAAGTGTGGTTGATATTGATTTTACCCATATGGACCTGGAGGACCTCAATAATAGAATGTTAAGCGGACCAAGGGAACATGTGGAGGATAAGGTATACACAAGAGGATTATATGCAGTAGGTGGTCATCATGTGTCTAATCAATGTGTAAATTTAGTGTTGGAATTCTCCCATCATTATGATTCAAACACCTAAACCATTAGAGCTGATGACAACTCGGTCTTGCGATGCTCACTCCTAAAGCAATCTCTCAATTCATGCATATTCTAGCACTATTGGATTAACATGGTTATAATTTCACAAGAGTTTGCATCATGTGAGTGTTCTAAGATTGATTCATATCTCCAAGGCCTCAATATTGGTTCATGGTTAAAACAAGGTAGAAATCCATCCCTTATGTCAAGTCTCTCTCCTGAAATGAATTCCACGAAGGCTTCTCATATGCGATCATCCTCTTGAGCCAGCTATTAGGAGAAAAAAGAATGAAATATTTCTATGAATGGATGACATTTTTCATTGTAAAATTCATCAAGGGTAAAAATGATAGATTGGGGGAAAATCATTAGTGACAACTTGCACCACCAATTGCTTCAAGTGTCATCTTCCAAAAAGTTCTTCATGACTTCATACCTAGTCTACGCCCTTATAAGCACAAGACCATTCAGGGGTTTGACACTCACCCAAAATGTTTCTCAGAAGGCTCCTGTATATGAGAAATATCTACACCTAACCATGAATGAAAATAACCAACACTTTACAATAGTTAACAATGCATTCATGATGTTTTTGTCAAATTGGTGGAAGAGAACCCTTAATCAAGGATGTCTCCACAAGTCTGCTGCTCTAATCACAAGGTATGTGCCATTTTTCATACATTTTTCAACCTTTTCCTACATCTAAGTGTTTGGTTTTGAACTTTCTCCATGAAGGTTTCCATACTACCTCAATGATAGGATTGCGTGTATTGAGTTGTGTTCGTAGCTTGTTCATGTAAATAGTAAGATGAGAAAATGAAAGAAGAAGATGGTCAATTTCCCTATTTCTCTAGGAATTTTCTCCTACAAAATTTTTCATGAGGATACCAGCATGGAAGCTTCCCTCTCTCCCATAAAAGTGTACTCATACATTGCAAATGCAGACTTTGATATCCAAATTGATCTAGACACTTTTTACCTACCTGAATTGCATCATGTTCCACAAGTTGAAAACTATTTGGTGAATTGTGTCAATGATTTTGAAGTTAGGGAGTGAGATCAAAAGGGGATGAAAATTGATAAAATGAGAGGATTCAAGCTTGATTGGTATGAGTATGGTATTAAAGATTATGAAACAAAGATTTATGACCAAAAATATCATGCAATGAACGCCTCACCCATTCCACAATTTTGAAATTCCAAAATCTTCAAAGGAAGCATCCCATCATTCCTCTTCTAAGGTCAAGGAGAAAGCTTCCAACTCATATCACTTAGTAGAAATCCCAAAGTGGAGATAAGTAGAACCAGAAGCCCCTCTTCACCAAAGGTTACATAAAAAGGTAAGAAGATCAAATGACCCTATAATAGATTTGTAGAAAAGGTAAGTTGATATGGTTCACCCTTTAGTACCTCAACAATCCCAAATCTTCTCATCATCTTCTTTTGCACCGAACCCACTTGTAGATAAGATGTTCCTTCTCACTCGAGAAAGAAACTACAATCTTTCCAAATGTTGAGCCAAAGAAAAATGAGATATTTCCTATGGTGCAAGAAATGATCACAATAGAATCCTATGCAAGTCAACAGGTGGAGGCACCCTACTTCTCAACTATTTCCCCAATGGTGAAATGAAAGAGGGGAAAATTGGCCTACACAACTTCAATCTTCTTCAATGGTGCTTTGGGAAATCAATATGTAGAAGTAGTTCAACCAAAGGTGATGAATTCCATTGAAGAAATGACTCGACCGACTACGAGATGACCAACATTACCCTAGGCCCAAAAATCATGAGGGAGATGCATATTTGTTCAAGGAATCTTCCACTCACCTTCTTCATGAGGAATGAACAGTACAAGGATAAGATTAATCAATTGAAAGATCATGTGAAAAAATTCACCTCATATGTGCAAAATTTAAAGGAACCAATTCCTCTTGATCTCTTCGAATTGAAGAAATTACTCCATCGAGTAGCTTTGACCGAGTCCATTCAAAGACACAGGGTTTCACATGAAGGGATGAGAAAATGAAAAATAGGTAAATAATATTGTGGAAAAGGGAAATTTTTACTTCTAGAGATGATCTTATTTTTCACGTACATGTGTGTGATAGCCACCAAGGTTCAAATAACAAGGGATGAAATTGAGAAAGAAAAGGAACACCGAGATCAAGTGTTTCCACTAGTGATGGAGATGGGCAAATCTCATTATCAAGTATTGATACATTTCAAGGTCTTAATCACATACTACTATTCATATGATTCCTAAGAAATAAAATTAGGAATTAACAACTCTCTTTAGCCTTTTTCTTTGTTTCTTATTTTCTATTTGGCCTTCTAATCCCTACAAACCATTCTCAAAACTTCATTGTTTTATCTTTCTTAACTCTATACACCAACACCCACACAGACGTTGACACCCTCATCCCCTTTGGGCTCCATGGCCTCTTTGTATCTTCCTTGCCTCTTTTCATCTCTTTTATATTTTGGGCATATTATTTTCTTATGGGTCAACCTTACGATTATTAATTGTGAAATTCAACCAAGGGAATCATATAAACACAAATCTATGTGACCATAATAAGGGACCAAGTTCTAAGCATCTATTATCACCACCTAATGTTGCATCAAAGAAATTCTATGAGCTTCAAAGACATTCATCTATCACTCACTCAACGGACAAGGGACTACATTTTTGCATACACACAAAGGAGGGGAAGTTCATTTTACCATCCACACATATAATTACATTGGCGCATCTAGCTATTTATCACTATCAAGTGAATCTTACGCAAGAGTTTCCTAGGGCATGGTTTCTACATACACGCACAAGAACTACATGGAGTCTAAGATTTAGTGCAACAATCGATCATAATTTCACTCATTGGGTGACCTCGAGATCACCGATCGTGCGATCATCCAGTGACATACAAACAACCAAAGGTGAACGTTAGTGACCAACCCATGACACAAGAAAAGGAAATTTCTAAGCTCCTGTGTAGTCATATGCACCAAAAGAGGTCTCTAATGCCTAGGTGCCCTAGTCAAGCATATTCTCGTAGTTATAGAATTTTCTAAGTGTGGTTACAAAATATCCTCCTCTTGTTCATCAGTTTTCAAGTACAAACGATTCGGATTTATTGTGAAATCAGCTAAGTCTTATATTCCCTCTCTTGCACTTAGGGTTTCAATTTTCATTAGCTTATTGTTTGTGTCAAATCATGCTTTAGCATTTATTTATCATACGTGACTCTGCAATATCTAGGGTTTTACAAATATAATATTTGTTAAATCATTTGGTGACCCCCACATTCAAACATTTTGGGATCTTCATTTTTTAATCTAATCTTCATTCATGGCTCTAAAATATCCTCAAGTCCCCTTGTATCAATTACTTCAAATACACCCACATTGTAAAGATGCTCTCAAGAAATCCATACACTCTATCTTCCTCCCTCTTGATACACAACCTTCACAAATCAGCTCCCTCTTCCATCATCTCTCTAATGACCCTAATGACCTTGATATCACACCTCATCAATCTATTTTCAAATCAATTCAATATCTACATTTGTTATTCCAAGAAAAATTCAAGCTATGGAAACCATGATCACATCTCTTAAAGCTGAAATTCAAAATCTCAAGGCAAATTATCGGGGCCCATGCTAGTTATTCTTATACTCCTAATTCTATGTCTTCTACATGTGCTCATATCAGTGAACCTCAAATATTCCCACTCCTCACACCTCTCATGTTTGATCTCAATGCTAAGAAATAATATATTCTTTCGCAACCCATAACTCATCAATTAATCAACTTGCCATCTACTCATTCATATCCTCCTTATCGGATTTCTATATATCATGGTCATATGTATTGCAATTATCATCAAATTAATGGACATAATGACAATTATTTCTATACTATTAAGAGACAAATTGGTCACCTTAACCATTATGGTCTTATTTTATTTTCTACACAAAATTCTACTACAGTTCATCTCTATTTACTACATTCCATTAGGTTCCTAAATATGATTCATCTATGTCTAATGAGCATCATGTCATCACTTATAATGTTCCTTCTTCAGTCATTCAAGCATCTCTTATACAACCCACTCCAACTAAGAAATCACCTCTCAAGTTCTTCCCTCCATCACCTCCTCCTATTAAGTCTTCTTCCATGTCACCACCTCCTAAGAAACAACCTCTTAAAATAAGTCCAACTCCTCCCAAATCTTCTGCAATGTCTTCAATACCATATAAGCTACCACCAATTCATTTTTCAAACATTATACTCCTTATACAAATGGCCAAGACACATTTCAAACTTCACCACCATGGCATGGTCCTACTATTTCTTCTACCTACCATTGTGCTTTGAATCTATTTATTCTCATGAAATAGATAGTGCTCTCCCACAATGGCATGGTATATCTCGCGTCACCACATATATTTTCATTATTGGCACACTTGGCAAGAGTCATTCTTACTTACCCCATCCTAGAATTTTCATGTGTATCTTATTTATATCATTACACTTTGTACTTCACATCTCATTTTTTCATTCATTGTGCATATATTGACATAGCTTTTATATTGTAACTACCCTAAGACGCACTCTTGTGATACACTTCACTCATGACTTCTTTGAGGGCATACTACATATATGAACCTCGGAGCACTACACATTTCATGATACACACTTCATGATATATATTTCTAGCACTTTATTTTCACACATCATACCATCCTCTTCAAAACTCCATGCTCTATGCTTCATTGATCTATCTTCTAACGCATAAAATTAAAACCATTTCCCAATGACAAAATCTTGTTCTATGGTTCATTCTTGACTATCGAGGGGTATTTTATAAATGAACCTCATCTCATACATACTCATACACATCCTCTTGGGGGAATGCTACTCTTATCACACTCATATTTCATACCATTCCATTACACTCCATCACATGCAAAACATATTGCATATCTTTATTAAACTTATTCTTATTTTCTTAAACTCACATGTTACAATTTTCTTACTCTATTAGATGGATATCCAATATGTCATTATATTTATGATATATACATATGTGTTCACTTGTTCTCTAGTTGTGAATGCACACTTTACACAGATATTTATACATTAATGATACTTAGCAGATTGTACTTCTTACCAATTCCATTGAGGCTCCTGGGGAAATTTAATTTCTTACACACTACGGGTGTTATTATTTCATTTTATACTAATTTTTATTCTTACTAGCACACTACTCTATCAATACATACACGTATTGACATAATTTTATCTTTCTAACATGCTAACGAGTGCTTCATGTGCAACATTTTCTTTACAAGAACTATTTGCCACCATGGTTGTCCGTTACTCTTTTCTTGCCACTATTTGTTATTGTATGACATTACGAGATTTTCCATATGTCTTGCTTGATCATTGATTGTATGCTTTTGGCCGCTTCGGCCTGATTGTCTTGCGACTTTGTGAGTGATGTCCCATATTTGAAACCCAATTTTTACGGTCTACTTTGTCTACACTATTGCTTGTCTACATTGTCTTCTATTACATGCTTGTCACTTTTTCAACTAACACATATTTCTAGCCACTTTATTTGCATGTGCCTTGGTTTCTATCATATAGGATCCCTCCCCATGTAGGGTATCGATTCAGATCAGCTTTAGGTCATTTCCTTTGAGCAACATCCTCCTAGTGATAACACATACTCTTGAAACAGGGGGGGACATAAATTGGGTGAGTCACTCACCCCATGTAACAACTTAGAGATTCAGTATAAACCTGCATAGTATAGTAACATAGAATATTTATAGTGGTAAACGACCTAGATTTTGACTTGGGTCATCAATGCAACACAAAAATAGGTGCCCAGATATAGACACTACTGCTCTTTGGGTGCTCCTAAAATTTCATGGGTGCTGTGACCAAGGGCAATTATAGTCACTTTCTCATATCAACACAATTTTTGGCATTTTACATAGTACATGAACCATTCTTCAACAATCACAATGCATTCTATTTCATTTTTTTCTATTTCCTTGGATCGAACTAGAAAACACGTGAAAAACAAGATCACACCATCTGCAGTGGTGTATAAATTCAGGAAGAAGTCATGGATGGAGAATAACACTAGATCTTTCTCTAAAAATTCTTCTGCCATGGCATGAGATCTCTCAAAAAATTCACTCTTTAGCGAGATCACTAAAAAACTTGTTCTTGGCTTAATATCACCCAAAACTCACTCTTTGCATGAGATCGCCTAAAAATCATTCTTCTACAACATTTTTGGACACTTTCTATCCTTTTCACTCGTCACAGATCAGGTGCACACATTTCTTTTACTACTTTTTCACATTTTTACATACTTTTGCACACTTTTACAGAGTTTTCATAACACATGAATTTGACTACTCTTTCTATCTTCTTTTGTAGGTACATCCTTAATACATAAAAACATCCCCACATTGAGCACAAATGAAAAATTAGGTACAACATGACACAACACATGTGCTTCACCCCTAGGGTCACTTCCTCTTTCTTAGTTTCCATGCTTCATTATTATCACTTCACACTTTTTCTTATCTCTTTGGCACACTTTTGCCATCAATCTACATGCTTATCAAGTACACATCTCTTATCTACTTTTTTTTTAATGAGTACTCACTCAACAACATAAATTGGGTAAAATGTAGACACAAAATCATGCATTTGGGTACATTTATAGGTCTTAATCACATACTACTATTCATATGATTCCTAAGCAAGAAAACTAGAAATTGACAGCTATCTTTGGCCTTTTGTATGTGTTTCTTATTTTCTATTTGGCCTTCTACACCCTATTTTTGAGTTTAAAACTTCATTACTTTATCTTTCTTGACTTTGGACACCGGCCCGGCCCGGATGCCAATGCCTAGGTACCCTTGTCCTCTTTGAGTGCCCCGACCTCTTTGTATCTTCCTCACCTCTTTTGGACCTCTTTTTTCTTTGAGGAATCTTATTTTCTTATGGGTCACCTTGCGGTTGTTAATTAATATCACTCGCTAGCAAGTGCATATTGCATAAGAGCTTCCTAGGGCATGATGTCTACACACACACAAAAGCTCTACATGGATTCTACGATGTAGTATAATGCTTGGTCGTAAGTTCACTATGTCGAGTGACCGCCAAGTTAGTCTCACTCCCCATTTATATATTTCAATTTTAGGATTTGATGTAGTTTGTAGTTTTGTAGGATATCATTTTTTTATAGATTAGAATAAAATTATGTGATCATCCAAATACATACAAGAAACCAAAGGAAAAGGTTCACATACGTGTGCTCGACAACCACCAAGGTTCAAATCACAAGGGATGAAATCACGAAAGAAAAGAAACATTGGGATCAAGTGTTTTGATGGTAACATAGATGAGGGAATCTCATTATCAAGTATTGATATTGTAGACACAAAATCACATAATATTATTCATATGATTCATAAGTGAGAAAACTAGAAATTGACAATTATCTTTTACCTTTTACGTGTTAATTATTTTCTATTTATCCTTCCACACCCTACAAACCAGTCTTAAACTTCATTGCTTTATCTTTCTTGAATCACGTACACCAATACCTAGCTAGGGTGCCCAGACCTCTTTTAATATATCTTGCCTCTTTTGGGTCTCTTTTATCTTTTGGGAATTTTAGTTTCTTATGGGTTGTCCTTCCATTTTTTAATTGTCAAATTCAACCAAGGTAATCGTATAAATATAAAGCTATGTGACCATAATAAGGGACCAAGCTCTAAGCATATATTATCACCACCTATGGTTACATCGAAAGGCATTATGTGAGAATCAAAGGAAAACATCTATCACTCACTAAAGAGACAAGGGACTACTTTTTATGCATACAAAAAAATGAGGGAAGTTTGTTTTACCATCCACACATCTACTTACATTGGTAGATCTAGTTATTTCTTGTTATCAGTGAATCTTGCACAAGAGCTTCCTAGGGAATGATTTCTACCCAAACGCATAAGAACTACACGAGTTTAAGATTTAGTGCTGAACGATCAGTCATGAGTTCACTCTATGGGGTGATCTATGAGGTCAGTTTGATTCCCAATTTTCATATTTATTTTTAGAATGTGATGTAGTTTGGGGTTTTATAGGATATAATTTCTTTTGTGGAGTTCTGGTGAATTTTTGCTAATCTAGTGAAATACGGGTGACGAAAGGTGAAGGTTTGTGAAAACCTTGTGACATAAGAAAAATATTTTTCCAAGATCATGCGTGATCATAGGAAACGTAGCCCCATTCTAGGTGCCTTAGTCCACCTATTCGGCTTATAGAATTTTCTAAGTATGGTTGTAACAATATCCTCATCCTATTCATCAATTTTCTAGTCCAAAAACTTAGAGATTTATTGTGAAATTAGCTAAGTCTTCTATTCCCTCTCTTGCACTTGGAGTTTCAATTTTCATTAGCTTATTTATTGCATCCAATCTGTGCTTTAGCGTTTATTTATCATACGTGACTATGCAATATCTAGGTTTGTACAAATCTAATATTTCTTAAATCATTTGGTGAACTCGTATTTGAACACTTTTGGATCTTAATTTTCTATCTATTCTTCTTTCATGGCTCTTAAATCTCCTTAATTCCTCATGTATCAATTACTTCAAATGCACCCACCTTGCAAAGATGTTGTCCAAAATCCGTACACTCTATTTTCCTCCTTCTTGATATGCCACCTTTACAAATAAGTTCCCTCTTTGATTGTCTCTCTAATGACCCTAGTGACCTAGATATCACACCTCATCAATATATGTGAAAAACAATTCAATTTATACATTCCTTATTCCAAGACAAATTTCAAGCTATGGAAAACAAGATCACATCTCTTAAAGATGAAATTCAACATCTCAAGGAAACTTCTTAGGCCCATGATAGTTCTTCTTCTACTCATCATTCTATGTCTTCTACATGTGCTCATATCAATGAACGTCAAATATTTCAACTCCTTGCACCTCTTAAGTTTGAGCTCAATGTTAAACAACAAGATATTCTTCCGACTCATAACTCATTAATTAATCAACTTGTCATCAACTCATTTTTATCCTCCTTATCTCAAACTTGAAAAAAAGAGGAGGAAAGTGTCAACCACCTCCTCATCTCATGCCCCTTTTCTCAAGTGGTGTTGTCCAAGGTGTTGGAGCTTTTCAAGGTCCAATGGGTCTATCCTAATTCCATTGAAGAATGTTGGTTACAATGGGATTGCCCTTTTAGGTATCCCTTTCTTATGGCTACCTAGAAAATGGCCCTACCACACTTCTTCTGGAGCTTATGGAAGGAAAGAAATGCTCTCATCTTCAGAAATCAGAAGGCCAATTTCAGAAAGGTCAATGTTGGGATGATTTCCTCAATTAAAGAGAACTCCAAACTCATTAAGGTGACCTCTAAAAAGGGTTGCTTCTAGTAGAGAAGAGGAAGTGCTCAAACAGTTCACCTTCATTTCGTCTCTCAAGTCAGTTTCCCATCCACTAAAATTAAATGGTCCAAACCTGAAAGGGGAAAAGTCAAACTTAATTTTGATGGGGCTTCTAAAGGTAACCCTGGCCTAGCTGGTGGAGGAGGCATAATTAGGGATCATAATGGGGATTGGATCTTAGCCTATGTTGGTCCTTTGGGGACTTAGAGAAACAATGTGGCTGAATCTTGTGCTCTTCTCTGGGGTGTTAGTCTTGCAAAGGAGAAAGGAATTAAACATATCCTTATTGAGGGGACTCTTCTCATTTTAAATGCAATCAGTAAGACTAGTCACAATAATTGGATCTTGGGAAATATTATTAATGATACTAAAGAACACCTTAAGTACTTTGATTCCCATATCATTACTCATATCCCTCGCATAGGAAATGCTTGTGTGGATAGATTGGTGAATGAGGGAGTTCAAAATAATGATTATAAGGTGTGGCAAAAAGGTGAGGTCATACCTGCACATATTAATGATATTATCAATCATGAAAAGTTGTAAGCACTTCACCTTAAGTAGTGCGAGGGAGAATAATGGGTTCATTTTCCAATATTGCAAAAGTGTGTCTAGCTTAAGCTATTCTTGGAAAGACAAGTCTAATTTCAAAAATGCAGACCTCAAAGTGTTGTGCATTATCTGGCTACCATGGGTGGTGATAGAAACAGATTCGAGTCATCCAACCATGGGCGTATTGTGGAGGATAAGTCTATGTGGCACCTTCAAATTGGGGGTTTCAGGAAATTTATCACCAAGACTCCAAGGGCATGATCCCTTGCTTACTATGGAGTTTGGGATGGCGTGGAAGGAAGGGAAAGTGGTGATCCATGGCATGGAAATAGAAACGTCGAGAGGAATCCATTTCCCATGCTACTGGCATGAACATGGAAGGTCTAAAATCTTCAAGGATAGGAATCAGAGAGAGTACAAAATCAATACTTTATTTATCGAATGGAAATTTCCCATTACTTTACCGATGGTATCACTCATTCTTACATTCCTAGGGTGTGGAGAGAGGTCTTCCTAGCACATCATGAAGTATTTGACTCTGGAGGGTAAGTATCACAAGATATATACCCACCACTTGTCGTTTTTGAACATGTTTAGACATAAGAAATTGCTTAGTATCCCCTTCTATCTTTTTATGTCTCTGACCACCTCAGTGAGGGATTTCCAATGGAGTAAGGTGGAGTCTCCCATCCACAAGGGCCTCATTCTTCTCCTGTTTCGCAATGGGAATCTGGCCCAGGATAAACAAATGCCCCTAATTGAAGAGGAGGAGGATATTACCCTAGCTGAGTGTTTGTCCAAGATGAGGGAAGGAAATCTGGGTTCTAAGAAGATGGGTGAGGGAAGAATGTGGAAGGGATGGAAAATCAGGAAGTTGGTCCATCGAAGGGGAAGGATAAAGTTACCTCGAAAGGAGAGCATGGTATTGATATGTGGAAGAAAAAGTTCAAGACTTGGAGTCGAGGGTCCAGGTCCTAAAAGAGACTAACTTGGTGGTGAGAAGAGCATGATTGATAGTATTAAAGCCACCAAGAAAATATTCTTGGCCCAGAAGAACATCTATGGGGATATCAAGTAGCTGGATTCTCTGGTTTGAGATTTGGGTGTTGTTTGGATGTTGTGGAAAAGAGAGACGAGAAAAGGAGGTGGATCAGTTCTGATGAAGAGGAAGAGGAGGAGTCTAAGGAGGAGGAGGCATCGAGGAGGACACTAAGGAGGACATCAAGGAAACCCCCAAGATGAAGTTGAATTTAGATTCTAGCATGAAATAAGAGACCAGGGAGGTTAAACCCTCCAAAAAAAGTAAAGCTAACTAATGGAACTTCTTCTAAATTGTCTACAAACTTTCAAGGATATTTCTCTATCTTTTCTTGTTCAAATTGCTTAGATCTCTTTTTGTTATTGTTTCTTTGAATCCTCTCTCTATTTTGGAGTTAAGTTTGTTTAACTCTAGGGGTCCTTTTCCTTTTTATCCATCTTTTCTTCTATCATGATGTAATATTTGTACTGGCCTCCGGGATCCTATCCCTCCTGTTTACCCTATCTAATAAATTTTTTTATCCTCTTTATCAAATTTCTAGATATCACATTCATCTATATTACAATTATCATCAAATTAATGGACATTATGACAATGATTTCTATGCTCTTAAGAGACAAATTGGCCACCTTAACCATTATTGTCTCATTTTATTTTCTACATAAATTCTACTACAAGTTCATCTCTAATTACTACATCCTAGTGGTTCCTAAATATGATTCATCTATGTCTAATGAGCATCATGCCATCACTTCTAATGTTCCTTCTTCAGTCATTCAAGCGTTGCCTATACAACCCACTCCAACTAAGAAATCACCTCTCAAGGTCTTCCCTCCATCACCTCTTCCTAATAAGTCTTCTTCCATGTCACCATCTCCTAAGAAACCACATCTTAAAATAAGTCTAACTCCTCCCAAATATTCTACAATGTCATTGATACCATATAAGCAACAACCAATTCATTTTTTCAAAAGATCCTCTCTTTATACATATCGCTAAGACACATTTCAAACTCTGCCACCATGGCATGGTCCTACTGTTACTTCTTCCTATGATTGTGTTGAATCTCTCTATTTTCATGACATAGGTAACACTCTCCCAAAATGTCATGGTCTCTCTCATGTCGCCATATAGATCTCCATTATTGGCACACTTAGGAGGAATCACACTTGCTTCCCCATCTTCTTATTGACACAATTTTTCTATACTATTTCTTGTCTACATTATCTTCTATTGCATGTTTGTAACTTTTATACTAACACATATTTCTATCCACTTTTTTTACATGTGCCTTGGTTTCTACCATGCACATTCCCTCCCCATATAGGGTATCCATTCATATCAACTTCATTTCCTCTCCTTTGGGCCACATCCTCTTGAACGTCACATGCACCGTAAAGTAGAGGGCATACATCGGGTAAATCAGTCACCCCATACATCATCTCAGAGCTTCAAGACAATCCTACATAGTACAAAAACATAGAAGAGTTATAGTTACATAAAAACTCAAATTCTGACTTGGGTCATCAATGTAGCAAAAACTTTATCGTCTAGATATGAACAAACTTTGCTAAGCCTAGGTTCTCCTATCCTTTCTTGGTGCCTATGACCGTGGGGTAGTTACTGATCACTTTCATAGTTCAATTTTTTTATCTATTTACATAGGACATGCACCATCCTCCAACAATCACAATGCATTCTATTTATTTTTTCTATTTCATTGGATTGAACTGAACAACATGGGGCAAAATAAGATCACACCATCTATAGTGGTGTATAAATTTAGGAAGCATTCATGGACAAATAATAACACTAGACCTTTATCCCCAACATTCTTCATTCATGGTGTGATATCACCAATAAAATTCATTTTGTGCATGAGATCACCCAAAAAATCACTCTTCTAAAATAGTTCGAGATATTTTCTATCCTTTTCACTCATCATAGATTAGGTGCACACATTCCTTTTACTACTTTTTTACATTTTTATATACTTTTACAACATTTTCATAACACATGAATTTTACTACTCTTTCACTCTTTTTGCAGGTATGTCCTTAATATGTAACAATGGGAATCCCCACATCAAGCACAAGAGATAACAACAACATGTACAATATGACACAACAAAGATGCTTCACCCTAGGGTCACTTCCTCTTTCTTAGCTTCCACACTTCACTATTAGATCACTTCACATTTTTTATTGTCTCATTGGTACAGTTTCACCATCAATCTACACAGCTTATCAAGTACACATATCTTATCTACTTTATGTTATCAAGTATTCACTAAAAACATAAATTGAGGGCAAATGTAGACACTTGGGTACATTTCTAGGTCCTAATCACATACTACTAGTCATATGATTCCTAATAAAGAAAACCAGCGATTGACAACTATCTTTGGCCTTTTTATGTGTTTCTTATTTTATATTTTACCTTCTACACCCTACAACCCAATTTGAAACTTCATTACTTTATATTTCTTGAATCTGTACATGAGCGCCCAAGTACCCTCATCCTCTCTCGGTCACCCGCAAAATATTTGTATTTTACTCACCTCTTTTGGGCCTCTTTTATCTTTTGGTCATCTTATTTTCTTAGGGATCATCCTTCCAGTTGTTAAAATATATCACTAGCTAGAAAGCACATATTGCACAAAAGCTACATAGATTCTCGAGATGTAGTGTAACACTCAACCATAAGTTCTCTTTGTCGAGTGACCGTTGAGGTTAGTCTGACTCCCCATTTACATATTTCTTTTTTAGGATTTGATGTAGTTTAAGATTTTGCATGATATTAATTTTTTTACAAATTACGGGTGAATTATTTGATCATCCATTGACATACAAGTAACCAAAGGCAAAGGTTCATGTATGTGTGCATGATTGCAGTACCAGGTTAAAATTACAAGGGATGAAATTGAGAAAGAAAAGGAACATTGGGATTCCAAATATAGGGATGTTTGGATGCCTTTTACAAGTGTATGAAGAGATTGATATAGTACATTACCTTAGGATTTAAAAGTTATAAAATGAGGTTGTGTTTACTTACTTATATAGGGTTTCGTAGATGATTTATCTAAGAAAGGCCAACTCAATGAATGATATCAATTTGAAGTAGTTTGAGGACATGTCTATCAAAGAATGTACAAATAAGTTAGGACTAGATATACAAGCATTGTGACCAATCATACAATTTTGAATAGATGCGGGAAATATGCCAAACAAAGTTTGGAGCTAATATAATGATTTTTTTCTATTGATTTTGTGCATTTTATTCTCAGAATGTGTTGACATGTTAGTGTGTAAGGATAAACAAGCTATACAATATAAATTGGAAAGTGCTAAGTGATAATGGAGAAATTGTATTTATCCGAGAAGGGGGCATAATCAAATCAATAGTATCCAAACTAAAAATTTGAGTATCTACCTAAAGTGTATGGATAAGATAAGGGATGAGGTACTCTTACTATAATCATAAGGTTGGAAGTGTAATGATAAGTAAGAATAAATTCTAGTCTAAGGGTTGTAATGCCATATTTTAGACAAACACATTCTCTAAGAGATAATTTAATAGACAAAGATATGCTACTATATCATAGTCTAATACATGTACATCAAACATAACAAATCATATCAAAATAAATGAAATATGAGTGTTAAAGATATTCAGTAAGTTGTGAATACATTTTTGGCACATTAACCCCGTCCAACATTAATATCAACTCATGAGAGAGTTATTGTTGATGGATCACAAGTGGTGCATGATTTTAAAGACTTGGCAAACCTATCTTGTATAACTCCTATTATCGTTTATCCTAAGTAACTCAAAGGATCCAAATTATACCTTCGGCCATGAGATCGACAAAAACCTAAACCCATCATACCTTTAAGGATAAACTTTTAAGTGAAAGAAGATAATATTGTTTGATGATGATATACAAAAATGACAACAATGAAGCTTATAAATAGAGGAACATAAAATGAAGTCATGATATTTCTTAGTATAAGGAAATGATCATGGATGATGAAGTTGGATAGATAAAGGGATATAATAATTCAATGTCACAAGCCATAGAAAATTCCAAAAATATAAAAAAGAAGGATAAAGAATAGTGGTAGATGAAACACTTAGAGTATCACATGATATGAAGGTGTTTTTAGTAGATGATGTGAAGGTTGCAGAACACAGGGATATCAAGGGGTTGTAAAGTGGTGGTAAAAGGAAGTAGGAAGACATGTTAGGGAAAGCTAGGGCTAGTGCCATGATGTATCTCTCACTAGGTAATACACACAATACATTATTTAAGGAACACACCAAGCATTTTAATATACAACTAACATGTAAAGAGAAGTCATTAGTACGAGTGAAAGATAAGGTATATAAATGTATGCCCAAACTGAAAATCATTATATGTCACAATAATGTAATATGATATGGATTTTGGGAATAAACATAGTATGCACCAAAATCAAAAGGAGTAACCACATACAAAGTAATCATTATGAACTTCAATAAATGGAATATACTTTCTTGAGCTTATGTTATGAATTGGGACACATATCAAGTCTTTTGTCTTGATCGTAGAGGATACAAAGTTACTAAGTGAATATGAATAATATAATATAGTTTAAAAAAAAAAGATAAATTAGTAAAATAAGTACGCAAAAAATATACAATGAACTCATGGGAGGGTGCTATGACAGGTCTAGAGAAGAAGGCTAGGACAGGTCTAGATAGCCTATTAGGGGATAATAAGTGAGTTATAAAAATAATAGTAGGTCAAGTTTGGATAGCATATGGGGGAGGTTGAATTAGGCTGAGAAAACCTAGAAAGAAATGTATGGTGCATCAATAGGAGTAAAAGGTCCTAGAAAAACAATAAAAAAAAGAAAAATAAGGTTGATAATCATATAAGGTTTGGTTACGAGCCATAAAGTCATTCCTTATGCATAAAATGAGTGGATTTTGAATATTTTCTTTCAAATTTCTCTAATATACCATAAAAATACTTGTGGCCATAGTCATGATGCTTCTTTCGGATTGTCTCGGGGAGTTAAAATTGTAAAGATATGATGATTTTAAAGAATATGGGTGAAAATATTTGAAAGTTAAAGATTTTGGTTTGAAATATATAAATGAGAGGTTAACAAAGTCACCGAAAATACCTTGGGTACTTCAAAGTCACCGATTCTATATATGCATGCCATCCACCCAAACGTGTTCTTGATATTAGATACAATCTATAGGTCAAGACTCCTAAAGAAATAAAATGCTACAAACACAAGGTCTTGTAAACCCCTAAAAATTTAGCCGAATTGACCCAAAATTACACGGACCACACACTTCCATTCATAGAGTTAGAATACCATCGAAATTTGGTAGACTTCTATGGTGTTAGTAGACCATTGTGACTTCAATATACCTCTATATTTTTTATAAACCCTTCCAAAGATGGCTTAGACCCCTATAGTGTGAGTGGAAGCTTTACATCACGAATTTGACCTCTATGGAAATGTATAAAACTCAAAATATACTCTAATATTTCTTGTTGATACAATATTCCTATGGGTCTAGATTATCTGCATTAAATGTAATTCTTAAGCTGAAACATCATATTTCTCATGGAAGCTCGTGATACCAAGGAGAAACCAATCCCTTCATATAAAATTTACTCATGGAATGATATACACAAACAAGATCTCCATCATGGAATAGAAGGCTCCATTGGAGTAGCTTTTCTTTATAGAGATAATATCCAATCCTTTAGCCAACTTGAAGGATATGAAGAATTTGTAAGTTTTTAGTGGATATCACTCAAGGTATATCTACTTTACATATTTTTCTTGGTTTATTATTATTTCCCTTATGAATACTTATAGTATATTATGGATCTTGAGGGTAAATATCCCTTTGTTTTCTTCAACTAGAAATTATTAAATATTATGGCATTGGTTAGGCAATTCATTCGGAAACTTTAATGTGTAAATTGTAATACTTTAGTGTGTTAGCCACAATATTCAAAATGAAGCATTGATGAATAATGACATTGATCATGTATTGGACATCCAAATGTATTCTCCATACTCTACCGTGAATGATTATGAGTAGCACTTAACCAATTTGGGTGAATCTTGTGACCTTCTTATTCAAAATAGTATGTAAAACTTTCCTAAATTTAGAGGTTTTAATTATTTTAATTATCTTGCTAGAGAAAGTGTAGTAGACTATGTAATATCTTGTGAATATTTATCTTTGAGTTTATATGATTTTCATGTTTGAATTATCCTTCACATATCAAAAATAATTTTGTTGTGACTTTTCTTTCACCACTTTCTAAAAATTGTACAATTTTCACTCCCAGGCTCTCTTTTCAACATACTATTATTCATTTTGACTATGCATGTGATGAGAGTTACACCAATACTCTTAAAACCACCCTCATTAGCATTATTATACTTTGTACTGTTTAAGAGAGATTTATAAAGTTATTTCTATAAATGATTTTTCTCACTCCATTCACATTACCCAACCCCATAATATTCATGGTCATTTCCCTTGAAATTCTTGGTATGTTTTGGATTGCAAAAATTCACACAATTTAATTAAAAGTATTATAATCCAAAAGCCATTTAAGTCTAAGCTTGTCTAAAAATTATATATATTCATTCTCAAAAAGAAAAAGAAAAATAACTTTATAGAAAATAAAGAGTTATCTTACTTCAAACTAATATAATCACAATTCATTCTAGAAAGATCATTTTTACCCTGAAAATGTGTTTTTTTCATTACATACGACCATACTTAGTTTGTGTGTGTGTGTGTGTAAATGCGATCGCACATGTGAGTTACCTCTCTCTAAGATACTCTCAAATAGTCACCCATCTAAGTGAATCCTATACCAATTAATTTTAGTTTTTCGACTAAAATATATGATCCTCAAGACCATCTTCAAATAAAATATAATAAAGCTCAAAATTTGGAAAATTTAAAGGTTAAATTCCTCAATCATAGTTTAATTATTTTGGATGTCCATATCTCTAATATTTTAAATTTTATTGTTTAACATGGTCTTTCCCAACTTGGACACTATTTTCACCCTCAAAATTCCCCTCATTTTTCAAGTCAAGTTTCAAAAATTTTGAGTTGGTGCATGTTATCCCAATTTTTCCCCGGAAAAATTGATCAAACATGACCCCACAGAAGAAAATCGGAAGGGGTAGTTCAGTCATGTGAGCCCACATTCCAAATCCAACAATAAAGGGACAGAGCCGACCATTTAATCGACTAAGTATAAGAGGGTCGGCAGAAGCCTCCACGTGCCTCATCGGTGTAACTTCAGAAGTGAGACCCAAGGGACAAACCCCAAATGAGTACCAACCCTCCACATGGTCAGAGCCTCAAAAAGTTAAATTGGCCGTTGAAAATTCTAAGGCCAGCGGATGGTGCCACGTGTCTCATTAGCGCACCTTCAAGGGTTGAAGCCAAAGGTAGTTCCCAAACAAGCGCTAGCTCTCCATATGTCTAGGGTCCCACATAAGTCAAAAGGGGCAGAACCAGCTATTGAATCGGCTAAGGAAAGGAGAACCAGCGGAAATCCCCATATGTCCCTTTGGCACTCTTTCGGGGGTGAATCCAAAAGTAGGTCCCAAACATGCACCAGCTCTCCATGTGTCCAATCGGTGCACCTCCAAAGGTCAAGTCCAAACAGAGTCTCCAAATGAGCAGGAAGCCTCCACATGTCCTGGGTCAGACATAAATCCTTCACCAAACAGAGGGACTTAGTCAAAACACAAAATATAGAACATGCCCGAAAGGGACACGTGGCCATGTTTAAGGTCAAAGTGGGAAGGAGGGTTGTTGCGACACTTTAGGAATTTTACCTTTGTTTCTAAAAGGGCATAAAGTTATAAAGTGAAGTGCAACCCATTGGCACCCCAGCTAGGTGAAGCCACATGTTGATGCCTAAGTTTAAAATTCAAAGTGGGAAGGTGGGCCATTGGAGTGATTTGGGAATTTTGGTGTTATTTCCAAAAGAGAGTTAAAAGTTATAAAATGATCCATGACTCATGTTGATCTTGAGCCCATGTTGAAAAGTCAAAGTGGAGAGGCGGTTCTACGAGAAACTTTGAGTTTTGAGCTTTTCTTTGAAAGATCTAAAATTCTAAAAGTAATCCGCGACTCATCACCACTCAAGTAAAGCCAGTGTCGAGCTTATATTAGAAGAAGCTAGGTGGGTTCGAAATGTTCCAAAGTGTCATTTCTCTAAAAGGCACAAAATATAAAGTTTTCCCAGGAATCCCACTTTTAAGTTGTACAAATCTCTCCATGTGGGACTCAAATTCAAAGTTTGCAGAAGTAGAATGAATGGATGTGATATGATGAATCATTTTTTTGCGACTCTCTTGGGGATTTCATTTCAAACATATCCCTTTCTAAAAGAACAACTTCAAGATCATTTTTGATCTGGTGACTCTAAGATATACTCGTGGTAAAAAGGCTCTCAGAATAGAAGATTCCCATTTTCAACTTCTGGAGCAACAAAACTTCTCTCTTCTTCCAGCAAGAAGGAACAGAAGAACTCATTCTACAAGCACACCTCCTGTTAAAGATATAAATTCCAAGAATAGCATTCCTCAAGAACAACTCAGTCCTAATCTTCATGCTTTGATACTTACTAGTGTTTCAGTTCCCCTTCAGTCAATTTTTCCAAAGATGGCAGCCCCTTTTCCTTGGGGACAATAGGTTGGGCCTCTTGCTCTTCCTCAGCCATTGCATGAGTTACCTAGGGGTAACAGGAATTTTTTTCCCAAATTCTGGGGTGATGGGAAGGTTCATCCAGATGAACACATTGTAGCCTTCATTGTTACATGTGGGATTCTTGGGGTTGAACATGAAGATGTCTCTGTCAGGATATTTGTGGAGACATTGCAGGATAATGTTGTTGATTGGTTTTATCATCTTCTTGTTGGGTCAATCACTAATTGGAATACCATGATAACTCGGTTTGAGCAACATTTCAAACCCGTTGAATATGTGCATGGTTCATTTTAGCTCAAATATCTCATATCAAGAAGGAACCATTTGAGCCCATGAGAGAATTTGTGGCCAAATTCAACAAGCTCATTCATAAAATTCCACAGAACACTCATCTAGTGGATCAAATCCAAAAGTACTTCTTCCTCAATGCTTAGTTACCCGAATTAAGCTATGCACTAAGGAGAGCTAACCTTGCAACTCTGGAGGTTGATCAACGGTTAGCTATCAGTGTTGAGGATGACCTGATCATGTCTGGTAAATTGAAAAGAGAACCTTCCAAATCTAAAGCATCTTCTTCTTCCTCTTCCCCTGGAGCCAATTTTGATCAGTTAGTATAGAAGCTTGTAAATGATCTCATTTCTATCAAGAAACAATTGGCTCAGCATACTCCTTACCAAGATATCCCAAGGAAGAATTTTCAGCCTAGGAACCATTTGCCTTCTTCTCATAGATTTGGCTATTGAAGGCCCCCCATCAAGGTTCCAGTCAATGCAACTTGTGAAGTTCAAGAACCTGATGATGAGGAGTTTAATGAACTCTATGAAGAACCAAAAGAAGAGGTTGATGAAGAACTAGAGGAGCTTGGTGGATCTCAAGTTCATTTCCTCACCACTAAAGGTATGGATGATGAAGATGAATATGATGAAAGAGTGGTAGATATGAATAGTGAGTCATATGTTGTCATGACTTGGGAGAAAATGAACAAAAAAAAAAGTGGTGCAACTTGCTAAGAAATCCAAGGAGTTTCCTATAACTATTCCAGTGGTTGCAAGAAGAGGAGCTCCTATTCCCACTACCTCCACACAAAAGGTGAGTAATGCTAATCCTCCTTCTTATACTTCTATTTCTAAAACTTCTTGTCCTTCAAATCCTAAAATTGATAAATCAAAAGTCTCTCAAGTTCCTAGCAATGATTCCCCATCCACCTCTGGATCTTTTGATATCATTGATCACCTCAAAAAGACCAAAATCCAAATTTCAGAGGTAGATTTTACCAAACCCATCCAAAATCCTTTGCTAAAATGGTAAACTTTGTCAATTCCAAATCCAAAGCTTCATCCAATACTTCTAAAGGTATTTTTCCCACTCCCTCTTCCTCACCTCAACCAAGCCTTGTGGCTGCAATCACTTCCCTAATGAGAAAATTGAACCATTCTATGTGACTCTCCTCATAGCTGGCCATAAACTCAATAATTATGTTATAGACTCAGGAGCATCAAACAATGTAATGCCTCAAAAGTAGCTCATGCTTTGGGCCTAACTCTAACACGTGCCTTTGGTTCCTGCTATTCCATGGAGAGTAGAGAAGTGCCTTTGGTTGGAAGAATTAAAGATGCACAAGTAGCTTTTGCTTCTTTTCTAGAGAAAAGGGTTTAATCCACTATTTTGGTTGTTGATATTCCTCCCTCATATGGGATGTTGCTGAGTAGGAATTTCTGTAAGGAGGTAGGAGGTGAAATTTAGATGGATTGGTCGCATGCTTTGATCTCGGTCAATGGAAAAATGAAGAAGTTGCTACCTGAGAAACAGACTGAATACATTGTGCAAAAGACTAATGATCCAAAAGCACAAATACTCTATGAAGATATAGGGCATGGTAACTATATGATCATGTCACAAGATGAGGCAAAACTTCCTAAGGGAGTGATTCATGATCCCATGGTATTTGGATGGGAGTTTGATGGAAGCTGTTCTTGAGATGGTTCTAGGCTGGTGTGGTGCTAACCTCTCCAGAAGGGAAGATTCATCCTTTTTCTTCAAGATTTGTTTTGAAAATACAAACAATACAATTGAATATGAGGCACTCATACTTGGATTGAACATGGCAAAAAGAAATGGGAGTGAAGAATCTTTGTGCTCGTGGTGATGCAAAGTTGATTGTGAAACAAGTCAGGGATCTTTTTCAAGTCAAGAATAGGAGATTGAAACATTATAGAAATCTTGTCTGGGATTCCATTGAGTTTCTTGATGCTTTCTCCATTGAAGTTGTGCCAAGAGAAAGAATACTAGAGTTTCTTTCTCTAGCTGTCTTAGGATCTCTGTTGATTCCTCACCCAGATTTCTCTCAGGAGAAATTTACCATTGAAATGATTCATAGGCCCAGTGTACCAGATAATGCAAACAAATGGCAAGTTTTCAATGATGATCAACATTTTCTCTCTTTCTTAGAGCTTAAGGATAATTTTGATCAATTGTATTTTGAAGGAAGTGAAACTTTTCCTAGAGAGTGTGTGTCCTCTAATGAAGAGATATCAAGGAAGAGATGGATCAAGATGGCTACATCAAATTGAAAGGTAACAAGATCCCTAAAGGGCTAGTGAGTTTGAAGATCTGTTTGATAAGCATGATAGGTATATTAAATCTAAAGCTTCCCAAGGAGCTCGGTAGTCTGTTGAATGTGAAAAGGTTAATATTGGAAGTCATGAGGAACCCAAGATGGTGAATATTGGAAAATGCTGCACTCAAGAAGAGAAGAAGAAAGTAGTAAATCTATTAAAAAGGTATGTTGATGTTCTTGCCTATTCATATGATGATCTCAAGGCTTTTCAACCAAAGGAGATGCAACACTTTATCCCTCTAAAACCTAGGATCAAACCTTTCAAGAAGAAACAAAGGAAATATAATCCCAAGGTTGTTGGAACTATTTTTCAAGAGATCCAGAAGTTACTAAAGGAAAATATTATTTTCCCTATACATCATTCAACATGGATTGCCAACATTGTGCCTATCAGAAGAAGAATGGTGAGATTCACATCTGTGTGGATTTCAGAATTTGAATCAAGCCTCTCTGAAAGACAAATATCCTCTCCCCATGATGGATCAAGTTTTGCAAGTTGTCACAAGCTCTGAGATGTTTTCTATGCTTGATGGATTCTCTGATACAATCAAGTGGAAGTCAATACCCCAGATCAACACAAAACTACTTTTACTACTCCTTGGGGCACCTTTGCCTACAAGAGAATGCCTTTTGGTCTTATCAATGTTGGTGCCACCTTTTAGAGGGCAATGGAATTAGATTTTGGCATTCTAAAGGGAAAGTGTATTGTTGTGTACCTTGATGATTTGACTATTTTCTCCAAAACAAGGGCAGATCACTTTCAACATCTTGAAGCAGTCCTCCAGAAATGTAGAGAACATGGAGTTTCTCTCAATCCTAAGAAGTCTATCTTTTGTGTTACTGAAAGGAAAGTTGTTGGGGCATATTGTCTCCAAATAAGGAATCAAGATAGATCCAAAAAGAGTTCAAGAAATCCAACAAATTCCTCTTCCCACAAGAAAAAGGGTGTTCACTCTTTCTTTGGTAAGATAAACTTCCTGAGGAGATTCATTCCTGATTTTGCAGAACTGACTATGAGCATTTCTCACATGATGAAAGGAAAGAAAAACTTTGGTTGGAATTCGAAGGTAAAGAAGCATTTGAAGGTATCAAGAAAGCCATTGCTAAGACTCCCATCTTAGCATGTCCTGATTTTAGCAAGGATTTTATCATCTATTGCTATCTGCTTATGAGAGTACCTTGGCTGTTGTGCTAACTCAGAGAAATTATGAGGATCATGAACTTCCAATTGCATTCATGAGCTATGTTCTAAAATCTCATGAATTGAAATATACTATGATGGAGAAACATGCTTTTGCAGTGGTCAAAGTTGTCAAGCAGTTTCATTTTTATATTCTTAATTCTCACTCTGTTGTGCTTGTACCTGATACAACCATCAAGTCTATTCTTACACAACAAGAGTTTGGAACTAAGAGAGGCAATTGGGTAGAAAAATTCCAAGAATATGACCTTGATATCAAGCCAACTAAGCTAGTCTAGGGTAAAGGCTTATGTGAGCTTATTGCTGAAGGAGCTGATGCAGAATTGTCCAAAGAAGTAGTTGATGTTCCATGTTGTCCTCTTCCTTAGTTCAATAGATGAATGGTATGCTTGATATTGCACATTTTCTTACTTATGGAGAGTGTCCATCCCACTTGAGTGCCAAGGAAAAGAGAGCTATTAAGTTAAGGTCTGCATAGTATGTATTATGGGAAAATGCTTTGTTCAAGAGGCATAGATGGAAGATTCCTTAAATGTGTGGACAAAGAGCAATAAGAAGTTGTTTTCAACTTTTCATGATCAGGCTTGTGGAGGGAATTTCTCTTCTGACTGTCACTTCCCATAAGATCCTTCGTGCAGGTACTATTGGCCTACATTGTTTAGAGATGCATCAAAATGGGTAGGTAAGTGTGAAGCCTATTAGACTTTTGTTGGGAGACCTAAGTTGGCTACTTTACCACTAAAACCAGTAGTGATTGATGAGCCTTTTCAATAGTGGGGATTGGATTTCATTGAACTCTTAATCCACCTTCCAGTGTTGGGCATACTCACGTGCTAACTACTACATATTACTTCACAAAGTGGGTAGAGGCTATTCTAGTCAAAAGCACTACTTCTGAGGTGGTGTGTAATTTCATCAAAGAGAACATCTTGATAAGGTTTGGGGTACCAAACAAGATTGTGATTGATAATGCTTCAAATTTTTCTTCTTCTGAGATGATGGATTTTTGCTATGGCTATGGAATTTCCCTTTCTCATTCTTCAGATTATTATCCTCAAGGGAATGGACAAGTAGAATCAACAAATAAGAATTTGGTAACCATCGTTTGAAATCTTGTCAATGACTCTCAAAGGAATTGGCACAAGAAGCTCTATGATGCTCTCTGGTAGATAGAATTACACCCAAAAGAGCAATTGGGATGTCTCCATTTCAAGTGGTGTATGGTGTTGAAGCTCAACTGCCAATAATAGTGGAATTACTAGCCTTGCACTTAATGAAGGCTATTGAAGATTCAAGCTTTACCAGTTCCTTGGACAAGAGGATCATGTATCTCCAGAAGCTTTGGATGAAGACAGTTGTAAGTTTTTGATAGAATCTCAGCTCATCAACTGAAGGTGAAAGATTTGTTTGACAAGAAAGCTAGACCCAGATATTTTCAAGTGGGAGACATTGTTCTACTATGGGACAAAAGACATGAACCTCGAGGAAGCCATGGTAAGTTTGATTCTCTTTGGCTTGGTCCTTTCAAAATCAAGCACTTTGTTGGAGAAAATCTTTCTATTTGGATTATATGGATGGATCTCCTCTCCCACTTCCTTATAGTGGGAAGTATTTGAAGTTGTTCAAGTCCTAGGTGACTAGGCAGTCCTTCTGTATATTATGTATAATGTTTTGTTTTTGGTCTTTCCTTTTTGGTTTGTTTCTTTTCCCGTTACATGTGTGTGTGTTTCTCTTATTGTTTTTTTGTTTTCCTTTGACTCTATTTTCCCAATGGATAAGGCACTTGGTCTACTTTCCAGATTTTTCTATGGTTCTTGATCTTGCCCTTGTTCCTTTGTCCCAGCCAAGTCATCCCCAAAAAGCCAGTTTCCAACTGCTGTCACCCTCAAAATTCCCCTCATTTTTCAAGTCAAGTTTCAAAATTTTGAGTTGGTGCACTTGTTATCCCAATTTTCCCCTTGAAAAAAATTGATCAAACATGACCCCACAAAATAAAAAATCGGAAGGTGAGTTCAAATGTGAGCCCACATTCCAAATCCAATAATAAAGGGACAAATTCATTCATTTAATAAACTAAGTATAAGAGGGTTGGAAAGGGCTGAAGTTTTCAGAACATTTTCATGCCTCATCGGAAGGTGCAACTTTAGAAGTGAGACCTAAGGACATACCCCAAATGAGCACTAACCCTCCATGTGGTTTAGCCTCAAAAAGTTAAATCGGTCCATTAAAAATTCTAAGGCCAATAGATGGTGCCACATGTCTCATCGGCACCTTCAAGGGTCAAAGCAAAGGTGGTTCCCCAAACAAAACACTGACTCTCCACGTGTCTAGGGTCCCACAGAAGTCAAAAAGGGATAGATCATTTGTTGAATCAGGCTAAGGAAAGGAGAGAACAAAAAGGCCCCATGTGTCCCTTCGGCACTCTTTTAGGGGGTGAATCCAAAAGTAGGTCCCAAACATGTGCCAGCTCTCCATGTGTCCAATCGTGCACCTTTGAAGGTCAAGTCCAAATAGAGTCTCCAAATGAGTGGGAAGCCTCCACGTGTCTGAGTCAGACATAAAGCCTTCGCCAAACAAATGGACTTAGTCAAAACACAAAAATATAGAACAAGCCCTGTGAAAGGGACATGTGGCCATGTTTAGGGTCAAAGTGGGAAGGTGGGTTGTCGGGACACTTTAGGAATTTTACCTTTGTTTCAAAAAGGGCATAAAGTTATAAAGTGAAGCGCAACCCCATAAGGTGAAGCCACATGTTGATGCTTTCTTTGAAAATTCAAAGCACGAAAGGCAGGCCATCGAGAGAATTTGGGAATTTTGGTTTTATTTCCAAAAGAGAGTTAAAAGTTATAAAATGACCCACACTCCACTCATGCCAAGGGTCAAATGTTGAGCCCACGTTGAAAAAAGTCAAAGCGGAGAGGCGGGTCGGTGAGAACTTTGAGTTTTTGAGATTTTCTTTGAAAAGAGTTAAAATTATAAAAGTGAGCCATGACTCCATCGCCACTCAAGTAAAGCCACATGTCAGACCTATATCAAAAGTGGATGGGTGGGCCAAAATGTTCTAAAAATGCAAAATCTCTAAAAATCATAAAATATAAAAAAATTTCCCCCTATGCCCGCTTCAACAAATCTCTTCCACGTGGATGACTCAAATTCAAAGTTGTAAAAGTGGGTTAATGGATGTGATATGATGCATCTAGTTTTTCCACCAGGCATGGAAATGGCTAAGGCATTAGAGAAGTTTAGACATCGTTTCTTGAATCAGTTTCATCATTTTTTTGTAACCGAATGTAACCATTTTTGGAAGCTATTTAGTGGGTTCTCTATGCCATTGTTTGGGTTGGATCCTGGTACTCTGTAGATGTAATAGATTTGAAAGTAATCAATACAGAAGTTTTTCCCTTTCTTCCTCTACTATTCCTTCTTTCCTTGTTCAAATTTGTGAATCATCCATCTTTGCATGATAAGAAACTTTGTGTTCTTGTTAATATGATTTCGGGAACTTTGTGTCTATGAAATTATATCTGTTATAAACGTGAATGATTCCATTCTGCATCTCCTTTGATCAATACGTATAAGGTTATACTTTGCTATCTATATTTCTTAAAGTATTGTTATGTTCTTCCTCTCTCATCTCCTTAGTTCTTCTATTCTTTCCACAATTCAAAAGTATTGATATATTTTTTGTTTGGGCATAAAACAGGGAATTTTTTCAAAAGTATCCCAGAAAACCACATCATCCCACACTTTGAAAGTTGTACATTTGTATTAAATATTTTGTTCAATTGGGAACAAATATTTTACTATAGTTTTTATGATTATAACATGACTATGTTATAAAATTATTGTGTTATGATGCAATCAAATTATGGCTTTGTAATTTCAAGAAATAATGTTAACACATTATAACACAATCATGTTATGTTTGTCATTAAAAAGGCTCAACAGAGACCAAGTCTTTCTCATTCTAGTTCCTAAAAAATGTGTATGAGAAAAAAATTTGAGTAGATAATAACAAGAGTAGGGTTGGTGGAGATAAATCCTTACATTTGAAATAAATCAACAATAAAGGAAATTCCAAAACATAATATTTACATAATATAGGGCATTTTTAGTGATTAAACTCATTTTTTTTGCATTGTTCCTAATTCATTTAAATTTTTAATACCAAGTGGATCCAAAATATTCACCTGAAAACCATCCTTCACTAAGAGAGAAGGGTGAAAATAACCTACCTCAAACATCTCTTTAAATTCCTAAACATCCCCTATTACCAAAGATATATTTTAACGGAGATTCAAATTCAATGTTTAATAGATACCTTAAGAAACCCCAACTCTATGAGTACTTGTCTCTAAGTTCTTACATTTTTATTGGATTCATTAGCATCTAATATTGATAATTTGATGTTCAAAGAAATACATGGGAAGATCTCAATACCAATTTTCGTAATATTTACACGACAAATTGTCTTACGATGTTGTGAAGAAAAAAATCACCAAATATAATTTGTGTGCTTTTTTTACTGACCCTAAAATGAATGTACCCTTACCTTTGATCTATAGAATATTCCTGGTCCATTAGTTTAACAATGAGGAGATAAATACATTTTTTAGGATAGATGGTGGATGGTGTTTGACCATCCACCTTGCAATGATTTTGAGGTACCTTAGTATTACTTAAGGAAAATATATTATGAGTTCATCCTCAACAAAATATCAAACTACATTGATATTCAATATTTCCATGGAAGAGTAAAAGGATCTACACATGATAGATTAAGAGCACGACATTTATATAACCAACTAGTTAGACCTATTTCTTTCCCATCTATTCAACATGTTTCAACTCCTTCAATTATGAAAGAGACCATGGAGGTTCGTAACTCCAATCTATTATTTATTTGACACATTATTTGTATCAACATAGTGGACATCTCTCCTAACATGATGAGAGTGGACATTCAAGGCATAAGGCACCATATTGTATAGTTTTTCATGTTTGTGGTTCTATAGGTACCTATGTGGTTAATGAGGTTGTTACATGTCCTAGTCAAGATGATCCATAGGATGAACAAAGTGTTCGATCGGAGGAGATGTGTTATTATTTTTTGTTGGATGATATCATCATCACAAACATTCTACTAGATTTGACCTTTTGTATTGACCAACAGTAATTTTCCATAAAGTAAAATGTAATTTTGTATATTATTTTCATACTAATTATTATGATTAACAATATTAATTCATTATGAATGAAAATTAATTAATAATATGTATTTGTTGTAAAATTTCAAGGTAAAAAAATGCATCCTATATCATGTTCCACAAACTCACATTTGTTTGCGAGCACGAAAACCCCTCTCGATATATGTTTGTAAAAAATTAGAAAATATTGTACATGTTAATTTGTTTCATATGGTGGTGTTGATCTTAAAATAATGATTTGATGTTGAAAAAATGGCTACTTGATCCAAAAATGGTTTTCACCCACCCGGTACCATTTAATTTTTTTTAGACACTTAATTTTTTATTTTAAAATTGATCAAGAGTGTTTATTGTTTCACTTTTGGGTGTTTTGAAACCCCAATTTTCCAATTTCCTCTTAACGATCAATTTATCATTTTAATTCAACTTTCATGATTTAATTTAGAAATAATACAAATCCATCAAAACTAATCACAAGTTGAAATTCATCATGCATTCAATTTGATTTTATAATCCAAAACTGATTATGCATTCACTTTTGTCTATTGTGGATGAAGGATTCTCAAATTTAACTTAATCCAATTTTTCCAGTTAATTTCTTGTTTTAATCATTTAAATCAATTCCTTATACTGATTTTTTTAATCTAATCAAAATATTCAAAAACTGAAAATAAAATCCACAAAACTTTATAACGGAGTTCACTTGAAGGGGGCTTATTTCCACGATTCACCGAATCATGAATCGGTCTATTTATTTTCCAATGAAGTATAATTTTACCTCCAATATTGAAAAATAGATCAATGTCACCTACAAATGGGCTTATTCAGACTTGTATAACTCTACAATTTTTCCAAAATCATGTTTTCAAATCCTTTTGTGGCCCCGCAACTTCTTCATAGTGTGATCTCCGTGCAATTGTGTCCGAAAAACACCTATACCTAGAAATCTAAAGCACTTCATGAAGAATAATTTACATGGTTATTTTTGTCTCTCGAATTTTAACACTTTTATTTTTACACCAAATGCTTTGATTTTAAATTTTTTTGTAAACTACCCTTCACTGTCCCATCTCGAGTCTTAGAAACATTCTTCATTATATACCTACGAGCTCATTTTATCCCCTCTACGAGCCCTTGTGGCTCATTAGTGAGTTATTTTTTTGGTAACCCGAAGGTTACATGGTCAATCCCATCTGATACTATTTTTCACACCAATCGATTTGGTATAAGTGGGGATAAATCCAACATCTATTGCTAGTTAGGGAGCTTTGTTGTTTAAATATAGGCTCATAAACCTATACCCTCGTGGCTTCGTGCCACACCTTTTCCGGCCACACATATATACTTTGAGCTATACGTATCCCGCCAACTATTGAGGTTGGCTCGCTTGAACCATCACGTAGGTTGTGGTATGTTTGTTGAGTCGTCACGTCCATGTAGTCTGCCAAGTAGATATGGGTTTTGTGTTATATTTAAATCACCCAAGGTTTATTTGGTCGAGTTGTTAAGGATATCATCAAGTAATGTGGAGATAAAGTCCTACGTGGAGGTTTGAGTGGATTGTTGAACACTAATTATATAGCATAGAAATCGCCGAGCTATAAGGTCCTGTAGATCAACTATATGGCCAAGTAGGTAATACCGACTTGGTTTCACCGAAGTTGTATGGAGTTTGGTGACCAACCAAGTATTTTGGAGATAAACAGTTGAATCGGTGGGAGTTGAGTACCCCATTAAGTGGTGAGTATCTAGGGTGAGTTGTATAGGTCCATGGTCAAGTTATACCTACAATTCAATGTAATATAAAACCCTATAAGTTAATCAAACATGTAGGAGATATAAAAATAAAGTGGAAAATATATACAATTTCTCATCAATGGTGATATGATTCGAGGCCAAGGCACCCCTCCGTTAAAAGAGTATGCCAAAGTTGGTTGAGGTCCCTAACTAGAAAATAATGAGGCCCACTATTTCACAATCGTGTGTTGAAGACCGACATTCTAAAACAAAAAAATTTACTCTTCACCCATTTTGTGTCACTTGTAGTAGTGTCATTTGTCAACATCAAGAGACTGCGCATTGTCCCCGAATTTTTCTTGATGGCCAAATTTTTTAACAAACAATAACTTGCACATACGAGCTCCATTTTTGAGTTCTTCATATCAATGAAAATATCTCAAGATGTTATATAATAGTGCAATGGTTTAGAGATTTAGGGATCATTGTAGACACAAAATTCTGCACTTTACACATAATTTAGCCCACTCTTATACTACTATTTTAAAGGTTCTCAATTGTACAAAGTACTAATTAATCCCACCTTTTGTCATCTTTATTTTACATTTTATTTCATATTTCCCATTTATTTTCTAGCACTTATCCACCCATTTCGCAACTACCCCATCATTCTATCCCAAAATCAAGGTGCCCTGCACTGTCTTGTAGGGCTCCCGAGGTGCCTGGTCCCACTTTAGGTGTTGTCATCTATGCACATAATTTTTGCTTCTCTTTGGGGCCTTTCTATCCATTTTTCATCTGTATCCTTTTCTCATTTTTCCTTGTCCGGATTAATTACGAAATTAATCTTGAGAGCCCTATAAATACAAATATTATAAGACCATAATGAGGTTCCTAGGTCATATCGTCACACACTACTATCACTTCATCTAGAGTTGCATCCATTGTATCAATTGCCTCCACATAGTGCCATGCATCAAGGCTACAAGATATGCATCACACACACCGCATAGGGGATGGATTCTATTCTATTCTATGCACACATGTTATTTACATTTTCAATAGTTACTATTGTTCACTACTTCACAAAGTGTGACCGAAATGAGAGTTCCTAGGGTATGACATGCACACACGCACTAGAACTATACTTGGGTCCGAAATGTAGTGCAATGCTTATCAATAAGTCCACTATTTTGGCAGCTTGAGGTTAGTGTGACCCATTCATATGCATATTTTATTTTTCTATGGTTTGATACTTTTCTTTGCATTTCATGTCATTTTACAGGTCATCTCGAAAGATCTGGCATGACAAATAGGGAAGGTTTGGAACAAAATTGTGACCTTACGATTCAAGTGTTTGAGTATTTTCATGATCAAAGTGCCTAGATTACAAACCGTGGTGCTCTGGGCACCCCAATACACTCCCATGCACCCCAGTCACTTCAAATCATCCAAATCTTCCCTTTATAGGGTCCCTAAGTGTTCATCTGCACTTCCAAATTTGTATTCTCGACTTCGTGACTTTGTGTGACCATCGATAACAATCATCTAAGCCATTTCCCTCTACTCTCTTGCAAATCTAGGGTTTTATTTTATTTAGCATATTAATTTTCATATACTTCATGTTATTTGTTGCATTTATACAACATTTTAGTCCTCCTAATTAGATTAACTAGGGTTACTATTTCCTTGCACTTAGTCTATTTTAGTTAATCATTTTGGTGAACCCGACATCTCCTTCTAACACCTTCTAAGGCTTTCAATTTCTTGCAATTATGATTTTTTACTTCCCCCTTTCCTTTTTATATGCCATTTCTTCACTGTCATTCCTACCCTCCTCCCTCCTGTAATTATTGCTACATTCAATGCACCATGAGCATATCTATTCATGAGTACTTACAAAAATACCTAGATTGTCTCCTTTGCCTCCAAAAATACTTAGCTACCCATTATGTCTCTCCACACATATCACCAAAATATGTTTATCATAAAAAATTTTCAGCATTATCCTTTAATGAAGATCAAATCACTTTCACATCTCGCTGATCTCCCACCACTAAAATTCTTAGCCAATGACCTTCCCTTATATATCCAAGTTTGTGTTAGCAAAGTAGGTGTTAAACATGCCTTCATGGATAATGGATTTGACCTCATCATTTGTAATATCAATTTTCCCCATTATTTTGGCATGTCTCCGGCATCCTCCCTTGCTCCTTCCTCCATTTCTATTCATGGTTTTGATAACATCCCAAACCATGTTTTAGGTATTGTCCAGCTTACCCATTTACATCGGTCCATGTACGATTATCATCCCATATCATGTAATGTTAAACGACCTTAACAATAACATCCTCCTTAGTAGGCCTTAGATCCATGCGGTTCCCTCTACACTCCATGCCCAAATCAAGTTCCACTACCAGGAACTATTTATGATGTACCCGTTAACCCTTCCCATTTTAAATATTGTAATTTTGTTTAACATCCTTTCGAATTCCCTACTTCCCCATGTATTACCCCCGATCTCTTTAAACATGGTTTAGGATATGACTATCTGCATCGCTTTGGTTTCTCTCACTACCAAGACCACAAAGTCACCAAACTTTGGGACCTCCCCGCATGTCTACATAAGTTTGGACTCAGCTATCATCCTTCTCCCTCGCTACCTTTAGAAGTACACAACACATGTCATGTTGCATCTCTTCCCTTACTACACCCAAACCTTATTAGTAACGATGCCCCTTTATTTTGGGATAATCCAGATACTTTTTCTACCGATTAGGCCTTACTAGATCATATGGGTGCCTATGATTATCTTCCTTCTTTTCACCATAAGCGATACCCATCTCTCTCATTTGTTAATATGGTTTCTCTGGGATAATCTAATAATTTTGACCCACCTGACACTATTCCCACTAAGTCATACATTGAGGACCATTCTTCCCTTATCAACGAAGAAACCATCCAACATAATTTAGGAATGTCTGACAACTTGCGCATAGTTTTATTGGTTGTTTCCCTCACCTCTACTGAGCAAAAGGATCTCCAGTGAGTCCTTCATGATTTCTCTGACATCTTCACCTAGGACTATAGTGACATTCTTGGTATCGATACCTCTGTTGTAATGCATAATATCATTCTTAACCCTGGTGCCAAGCCCATTCAACAGAAAATACGCAAGATGCATCCTAAGGTCAGCATTGTTAGTCAAATAAGAAATCCAAAAATTACTAGATTTAGGTTTCATCCACACTATTGATTACCCAAAATGGGTGTCTAATATATCTCCCGTGATGAAGCCCAATGGTTGTGTCCACTATTTTACTTATTTCCATGACTTAAATAAGGCTTTTCCTAAGGATATTTTTCCTCTTCCACACATTGACGTTGTTGTAGATTCTAACGCAAGGTATGACCTACTCTCCTTTATGGACGGTTTCAAATAATATAACCAAATTAAATTAATCTAGCCGATAAAGAGAAAACCTCTTTCACCACACCATGGGGTACATTCTTCTATACTTCTATGCCATTTGGACTCAACAATGCAGGGGTTATCTATCAACACGCAATGATGCATATTTTTCATGATTATATCCACAAGATCATTGAGAATTATGTGGATGATATTTTGGATAATTCTTGATGGCGTTCCTCCCACAAATGTGACCTCATGTGATCTTCGAATGATTAATTTAGTATCGTGTATTGCTTAACCTAAAAGAATGTGTGTTTAGGTAACCACCGGTAATCTACTAGATACGTCATTTCACGAGGTAACATAAAAATTTACCCAACCAGAATCAAATTCATCCTCGACATTCCTCCTCCAAAAACCTTCACCAGCTACACTTTTTTGCAAGGTAAAATTAAAGCTATTTGACGTTTTATTACACAACTAGTTGACAAAATGCAACCTTTTACTCACCTCACGAAGAAAGACACTAATTTCATTTGGGATGACCAACGCTAGTAAGCATTCGATCACATCAAAGTTTATCTCCTAAACCCTCCTGTCCTAGTCCCACTTGTGGAAAACCACCCCTTCTTATTATATATTTATGCTACATTCAATGCCTTAGGTGCATTATTGGCACAACATGACGATACCCATCGTGAGTGAGCCATTTACTATATTAGTCACACACTTCTCTCTTATGAATGCAATTATAGCTACATCAAAAAATTGTGCCTTAGCCTCTTATTCGTTGCAAACAAGTTACATAATTATCTCCTTAACCATGAAGTTCACATTATCACTAAGGTTAACCCTCTGCCACTATGTTTTTCCTGCACTCATCTTTCAAAACATTTAGCTCATTGGGTTATGCTCCTTATAGAATTTGACTTTAAGTTCATCCCTCAAAAAGTAATTAAGGGGTAGGTCATCACCGATCAATTGGTTTTCCCCCTCCTAGATGCTTCCCCTATTTCTGATTCTTTCCACAATGATTTCACTACATATACCATTGAATCACATATATGGACCATGTACTTTGATGGTTCTCATTGCCACTCCCACACCGTGCCAGTGTGGTCTTTATTACCCCACATGGTGATCCACTTCCCTTTTCATACCAGCTAGGTTTTCCTACACAAATAATATTTCCGAATATGAATCCCTCATTTTAGGTTTACTTATAGCCAAAAACTTCTCATTCATAACTTGTGTATCCATGGAGACTCTCAATTAGTCATAAACTAAGTCAACAACATCTATGACACTAAGGAAGAACATATTGTCCCATACAATGATTTTTGTAAAATACCTTTTAGTTACATTTTAATCTTATTCCATTTCTGCTATTCCTTACGAAGATAATTGCCTTGCTTTGACATCGTGGCTAGTGCAGCCTCACTTATCCCACAAGATTTCACTAATGACTAGGCCACCTTCATCATTACTCACTTACGAAAACCTTCTATCTCCACCATACCTATCGCCACCTGCACCATCACCCATAGTCACGACACCACTAAATGGTTCACACCTATTTATAACTACCTATATAAACAAACTATTCTTCACACTCTGTAACCTCATGAAGCCTATCAATTACTTCGTGAAGCCATGCATTATGTTATCGCTCGGTTCTAAATTATTTAAATGTACTCTTGATGATTTTATTCTCTATTTTATTCCCCTCATCGATATCCCTATGACCATATCTAACATTAATGATAGTATCTATGGTGGCCATTTTTAAGGAAATCCATGACACAAAAACTCCTACGTCAAGGGTATTATTGATTGACAATGGAGTAGGATTGCCTTGACTATGCTAAGAATTGTGACAAGTGTCAGAAACATGGTAACCTCCATCATGCACCCGCATATGATCTTCAACCCATCGCAACCACATGGTCTATCTCTGCTTTGAGGATTTGACTAAATTTTACTTATCAACCCATAATCCATCGATGGCCACAAATTCATAATTATTGCCACATAATACTTCACAAAGTGGGTTGAAGTAACACACCTACACACAACAACCGGCATTAATATTTGTAACTTTCTTTTACCACACACATTATTACATGCTTCGAGTTCCATTTGCATCATCATCAATAATGGATCCTCTTTCAAAAATAAAGACATTAAGAATTTTTTTGCTAAGTTTAAGATAAAACAATCATTTTCACACCTTATTATCCACAATGCAATGACCAAGTGAAAGCTCCAATAAAGACTATTGTCAAAAAATTCTACGTAATCACGTTGACTCTAGCAGCGCTTTATTGGCATAATCAAATTTTCTACGTGTTATGGGCTTATCACACTAGCGTTCGCACTCCTACTAAGGTTACCCCCTTCTCCCTAGTTTATGGCACTGAGGTGGTCATTGCATTAGAAGTTAAAATACCAACCCTACAAATATCTCTTAAGGGCATCCTTAAAGAAAATGAATATCTCAAAAATCATTTATATGAATTAGAAATGTTAGAAACATGTCATGTCTAAGCATTGGAAAATCTCCACGCATACCAAACCCACATTTCATGTGCTTACAATAGTAAGACACGTTCTAGAGACTTCAATATCGGTGACCTCATCTTAAAAGAGAACTAGAAAAATACAAAGGTCGAAGCAAGCCTAAAAGGAAAATTTAAGCCCAACTAGCTTGGCCCTTATGTTTTCTTAGACTAGGTTTATGGTGGTGTTTACCACCTTACCACCATTCTTAGAAAACCACTTACAAACCCATTAAATTCCATGCACCTCAAGAAATACTACAATTAACTTGACACGTTGCACTCACTACCCTATGATGCACTCTAGATCCTCGGTCCATACTTGACAACCGAGGGTTTACCAATCAAATGGACCTTACATGCGACATTTTCCTCATCCACCATTTCACATATTAGTGACATACACCTTAGGTTAAATAGTAACCCCTTCTTATCATCTCGTAGGGACATACGTTATAGGGTAAATCGTCACATTCTTCTTCCATCATGTAGTGATATACACTTAGACTAAATCATCACTCATTTATTCAACCAAGTCTTGGTATACACTTATGCTATAGGGTCCATGCACATCTTCTCCCCATGTCACATTTCCTCACCATCACATATACACACTCATTACAACGCGCTAGACACAACCTACACTATTCGACCATTTCCCGATGACGCACTCTCATTTATGGTTCATTCTTGACTGTTGAGGGGGAAAATAAATTGAACCTCACTATATACATTTTCATCCAATTGGGGGAAACATTTCTCCTATCATTCCATTTTACATTCCATTCCATTCCATCCATCCACCGTATACTACATTGTCTTAGTAGCATTTACTCTTGCTTACTAGTGTTTTACATGATCACTTTAATCCATATGTTAGCTTTCTTTTTTCTATGTCATTATCATACACACATGCACATTCATGCCTTTTTCTAGTATGATCAGAAATATAAGACATTTACACACAACATGGATGCTTGCCTTCTACCCTTACTATACTAGTCCTAGGGGTGTCCACATTCATCTCATAGTGGTTTTATTGTTTCATTTTGTACTAAAAATCTTATACTACTTGTTCATACATGCTTTGAAATATTGGTTATCACTCTAACATGCTAATGAGTGTTCCAAGTGCAACACTTGTTTTTGTACGATTACTTGTTTGTTTCATATTTTCTCGCTTTGTTTTCCATCAGTATGTGGGATTTTCCCTTTGCTTATGTGAACACTTGTCTTATTTTCACGGCCTTGATGGCCTTGTATGTCTTACAAAATCATGAGTGATGTCCCATGTTTGAAACACACTTTGTGTGGCCTTCTTATTTTCTTGTGTGGTTACACTACTTTGATTGGTAGTTTCTACATTATCTCACGCATATTTTACACTTATTGTATGCATGTGTTTTCGACTAACACTTGTATTGTCTAGCCATCCCCTTTGTGCATGCCTTGGTATCTCCCAAGTGTTTCCCTTTCCCCACAAGGTCATACTTCTATAGGTTAGAGTTTGGTTCATCCTCTTTTGGGGCCACATTATCTTTCCATGGTCATCGCATGTGCCCCCAAAGAGGGGGCATAATTGTGGGTTTTCTACTAACACATCATATTTACACTGGTTTAAACACAATGAGTGAGTTCGAGACCAATATACGAATGCCATACACAACAACCTTAACAGGACATGGTGTCCTTCGACAATTCTATGGAGCAGTTATAGGCTTGGGGTCACAAAGAGTGTGCCTCTCTACACATATCCATCCATGAGCATTAGATCGCTCAAAAATAGGATAGTACAAAGATCTCTTGAACAAATTTTAGGACACAGAGCATTTTCTCCCTACACTTCTTCTACCAGGGTGGCGTGAAATTTCCCGAAGAATCATGATAGTACAAGATATGTATGCATGAGAAGATTAGCTATGTTAATAAACAAGATAAACCTATCATAAACATCAAGATGAGTGCTAAACAAGATAACTTCTACAATAATGAATTAAACTAAAACACTATCATTTTATCTCTAACTACTCTATGATTACTTAAAACATAAATTGAACCTAGTTAAACCTATGAGCAATCAAATTAGATGTGTTGTTTGCTTCAATGGAGGTGAAGAGGTCTCTCTAAAATGGCTACAAGGCCAAGTTTAGATACCCTCCTACTAACCTAGCATGAAGGTATGGATGCAAGATGGAGGAGCTTCAACAATGGAGGATAGCCAAGATCAAATGCCTATATAAGCTTAGCTAATGCAAATGAGGTCTAATGCCAAGATCTCCAAATGTGAGAGAGAAGGACCATTTGAAAGGAAAGCCTTAGGCTTGTATTTATAGTTTTTGGTTTGGAAGAGTTTGGAATTCTTGTGCATGTGGGACTAAAGGTAAGCCAAAAGCACTTTAGGATTAGGAGCTAAGTAAACATGCTTTAGGCTTAGTTAAGCTAGGATTAGGCTAGTTAAACTTGATTAGCAAGTGATTAGAGACTCATTGAGAGTTGGGAGGGTCTGATTAATCATTTGTGACTGATAGATAGCCTAGAAAGCCTATTAGAAGTGGTTCAGAGAGAACTAGGGAGGTTCTGAATGGTCAAAAGGAGGAATGTTTAGCTAATAAGAGAGATATTAGCCCAATTAGATGATTATAGGAGGAATACGACCAAAAGAGTGTCGTGAATGGGCATCAGAATGGAGCAAGAATGGGGAATTAACAAGTGTCATTAATTGATTGAATTGGAGGAAATGCTAAGTGTAAGCATATTTTAGGTGTCTACATTTTCCCCTCTTTGGGGTGGCGTAAGTGACGTCACTTCAAAGAAAGTAGACAAGCATAAACAAGTAAAAAATTTTGAAGGGATAGAAGAAAAATGAGTAGAATGAAGGATGCCCCCTCGATTGTCGATGGGGTGATGAAAGAACTCGATCGATGATCGAAAAGATGAAGAAAGAGAACAAAAGAAAGAATAATAGTGTGAAGAAGAAGAAAAGAAAAGGGGATATAGAAGAAAAGAGTATGAGGAAGGGGGAATGAGCTAACATCCATCCAGTGCCTTTTAAACAACTTTATTTTTCATCATATTGCTAGTGATCTTCATCATCGGTCCTTATTAAAAAGAATGAACAAAAGTGTAGTATGACATGAAAATCCATATACGAACAAATGTCCATTGCTAAAAACACCAACTCCATGCAACATACAAAATGCAATGCAATACGAGAAAGTAAAATATAAACTCCATAATCAATGTAATATGACATAATAATATGCATACAATGCAATGAATACGAAGTAAAAACAAGCTAACCTAACAGAAACATAATGTAATGTTTTTGTTATCAAGCTTCAATTCCACCTATTTGAATTAATGACAAGGGTTAATGATGGTGCCCCAAGAAAGGATACATGCAAGGGGAATAACAGAGGACACTTGGGTCCATGAAAAAAATGTGCACTACGAAAAAGTACTAGGAACTCATTGTGCCCCAAGTATAGATGAAGCAAGTAAGAACTTAGCTTTTGTTGATGGAGGTAGATCAAGATGATCCATGAGTCATGCACATGAATAAGTGAGAACCAAAGAGTGACATTTTTGTAGGATGATTTATATTTTTTTTTATGTTTTGAAACATATTTGAATGTTTTGATTTTTCTAACATATTTGAATGTTTTTGTGATTTTGAAAGTTTTTTAAAACTATGTACAAGAAGAAAAAAAAACATGGATGCCCCAGTGATAGATGGGATGTACAAGGGCAGAATGCCACACGCATGCATGCAAGAAAGTGAAGATGTGAAAATGCCCCAACATTAGGTGGGAGTATTCAAAGGAAAACTCTTCATGCATTGATGATGAGAGGGGATCAAGGCCAATATGAATAAGTTCAACATGATGATGAACATAAACCAATGAAGTGTTTAGGAAGGAGCAAGGATGCCCCCAACGTAAGTTGGCCAAGAAACACATGATAGAAAGGAAGTGGAATTTTTTTTGTGAAAGGGGACAAAGGTGTCCACAAACATGGAAAAAAAGGAAATACTTATACACATGGATGTTCTGAATGAAGTAGAAGAACAATGAAATGTTATGAATGTATCTTAGAAGCCTCGATGAAAAAGTGATTAGCCAAAGGCACAAATCATGAGACAAGATATGGACTAAAGTAAGAGTTTGAACAAGGTCCAAAAAAGACACTTGGTAACATACTAATCTTGTTTACTCATAGAGATCCAGTGTGTGCACATGGAAATTAATTACCTCTTGAAGGGAAGATTTAATAGGCAAAAAATGAGGACAAACTAGCCAATGTGTAGGAATGATTTATTTTGAAAGGTGATTTTGTGAATGGAGGGTGGAAGGAGAGTCATACATTGCTCCACTTCCAGCCAAGCATCCATAGCCCCATGGAGATGTATTTGATTCTAATACAACATTTCTCTACTACCAGTCAGGCATCCATAGCCCCGATAGAGATTATTGGAAATACCCCAAGAGAGAGTTATATATCAATTTTCTTTTTTTTTAGCTTTTAGCTTTTGATTTTTGATTGATTTTGATTTTTTTTTTTTTTTTAAAAAAACTTATTTCAGCTCTCTTGTTTTTGACAAGGGGTTAAGAACCATTGATGGCTTGATGGAAGGAGGATGGAAAGTGATTGTGATGATGACATTGGCTAGTGTCAAAAAATATGTCCAAAATTTCTTCACAACAAGTTTATTAGATGTTGAATGTGATAGGATCTCTAAGAGGTCAGTCATTCTTTAATTTACCAAGGTGATAAAAGACCAAGGTCAAATAGATACCATAGAGATAAATGTCACAAAATGCGTGTGAATAGGCTAACCAAATATCATCAAGGGATGAAAATGGTAGAAGACTTGTAGAGGAAGAGAAAGAAGGGAAGAAAGAACATCCATGTGTATGTAATACTTTATTGCAATGTTTGATCTTTGTACCTTTGATTTTTTTTATGTTTTCTCATTTTTTTTTATTTTTGAATTGTTTTTTTTATTTTTAGATTTTTGATAGTTTTGGAAAGGTGGGACCAAAAAAAGTCACTCTGCATGATAGATCCAACAATAATGTTTGTGACTTCCTTGATAAGGGAGATTAGGCATGTTTTTTTATCAAGAGTCATATTATCTCCAATCTCGATGATCGTGGTGAGCTCATACTCAAAAAATGACTTGTGATTTATCTTGAAACATGGATTTCATATGTGGGAGCTTGAGTTCCCTATCCATAGGTTTATGCACTTTGTGCCATACTTGATGGTTACGTTGATGTGTGTTCTTGAATCACACTTGATTTTTAACCTTAAGATCATTGGAATTGTTGGGAACTTTGGAGCTCTTGGAATTTTTGACCTGAGCTTGATTAAGAAATTGTTTGGGTTTCTTATAAGCTAATGTGTGACTTGTCTGATCTCGAGAGAAGTGAAAGAAAGAACATGGATGTTTTAGAACTTATGAATGAGAAATGATGGTGGGATTTCCACAACCATTGATAGAAGAAGAACGTGATGATGAAAAGGATACGGTCCAAGAATTGAAGAGGATGGGCTACCAAGAGGTGAGCCACTAGATAGAAGATGATGAAGGGATGCTAGAATATGGCCCTAAGATGGAAGAAATTGGGCTACGAGGACATGGCCCAAGAATAGAAGATGATGGGATACCCGAGAGGTTTCCCATAGATAGAAGAGGATGAAGGGATACTAGGACATGTGGCCCAAGAATAGAAGGTAATGGGTTACCCCAAGGTGACTCATATATGAAAGATAATGGAGGGATACTAGGATGTGGCCCCAGAATGGAAGAAGATAATGAGGGAATACTAGGGGGTGACCCAAGTATAGATGAGGAGGGACTACTCGGAGGTGTCCCATAGATAGAAGAGGATGAAGGGATACTAGGATGTGGCCCAAGAATAGAAGGTAATGGGCTACCAGGAGGTGACCCACAAGTAGAAAATGGAGGGCTACCTGGGGTGGCTCTAGGATAGAAGAAGATGATGGGCTACTCAATGGTGACCCAAGGTGAGATTTTGATTGAGGAATGATGATAGATAAGGAATGATTTGGGTAATGAGAAGATAGGCCATGGATCAATGCTAGACCCCAACATCTCATCATGCTCAGAGGAAGGTGAAGATGGAATAACAGAAGAAGAATCAAGTTCCATGACTTTAGGCTCTTCCTCTATGTTATGATAAAAGGGATCAATTTCTTCACTCCCCATATGTGAGCATATCAAGTTCTAGAAAAGAACCCTTGTTTGCAATCCTCTAGAGGGATATCTTCATGTAGTCTGATTGTTCCTTCATCTATGAGAGAAATCAATCAGTAGAGGTTGTTGTTCTTTGACCATAGGAGGTTGACTAGAAGAAATGGGTTTGATAAGCATGGGAAGATTGATTGATAAAAGAAGATGAAGATGTTTGATGATGTAGATGAGGGGAAGGCTTGACCTTATCACTCCCATGAAGAGTTTTGATAGTGCTTTGAAAATATATCTTAGCACATGGCTTCTTTCTAATGGTTCGACATGGTCACAAACATTGATCTTTAGAAGATGGATGAGGAAATGGTATGATATGGTTGAAAGGGCTCAAGGGCCAAAGAGGGATTGAATTTGGATTGATAGCAGAAGATGACTCAAGAGAGGAAGTAGGCTTGGAGGTAGGCATCTCATGAATGGATGATTTGGATTTAGGACCTAGGTCATTTTTCTAGAAGATGACATAATGTAGGAAGAAAAATAGGATCACATAGCCATCCATTAAGTTGTGATGTAGGAGTCAAATTGGATGATTGACTAGAGGGAATCCAGTCATGGAACTCTTTGATGGAGGAGGAAGGGGTCATTGAGGTGACTGATAAAGGTGGTCTGTGAAGAAGGGAGGACCATGACTCAAGAACCAAATTAGATGTTTGATCGATGGAACTTGGAGTCACACGAGTCTTCAAAGGAGGAAGACATCATTGAGGTGATTTGGAATAAAGGTCCTTTGAAGAAGGGAGGACCATGTGATTCAGATTTGATCTAGGGGTATCCAAACAATAGTTGGGATCCGAATCTTCAGAAGAAGAGTGGGAATCTGAATGGTAGTTTGGATCTGAATCAAAAGAAGAGTGGGGGAACTTGAATAATAATTTGGATCAGAAGCATCCAAACCATACCACCAACTATGAGATGAAGGTGGGGAACAAGGTACCCGAATGGGCCCTCTAGCATGAAGAACCAAATGAGGTTTAGTCGTAATGGGAATCTTTTGATTTGAATTCCTAAACCTAGGTTCCATTTTTTTAAGTGTGAGGAACCACGTGATAGTCAGTCATTGTTGGTGTCATTTAGGTAAAAATTCCTAGACCTAGATAGTGTGATCAAATTCCTTCAAAGTGAAGAAAGTTCCATGTCGATTTGGGTAGCATAACGAAACCAACTAGACATTTTGTAAGTATGGAGATGCGTGTGTGATTTTCCAAAGAAGGTCTAAGGAAAATATACATCGTGATGATGATAATTTGAGATCCAAAAGATTGTCCTAGAAAAAGTTTTCCAGTTTGTGATCACAAGGAACAATCATGCAAGTCATAAAAACAAAGCAATCAATAAAGTGTTTAAATACTCCTTTCAAAATGTGTGTTTGAAAATGATAGTTTGATGCAAATATGATCAACACAATGTCAATACTTACGTCAAGCTCAAAATGAACAAGGCATAAATATTAACAAAGGGTAGACATGACTCCCAATCAAAGGATACCACAACAAGTTTAACAACCAACAAGGCCTAAATGTTAAAGGGTGAGGATTACAAATGTAAGCCACGTAACCACACCAATTGGACACATTAATCAAGCTTCACGAAGAAGTGAGATATTAGTGCCAAAGTGGTATTGAAATGACAAAAAAAAGTAAGTAAGACACTCTTCAATATTTTGGAAATGTTTGAAGTAAACTAAGTCAAAGTATACTAAGGATGTGCTAAAATGTGGGCAACATAATGACACAATGAGGACACTTAGATCACATTTTACGAGAAACATGACGTAAGTATTTTAATTGTGTCGAGATAATGCAAAAACAAGGTAACATGTCAAAGGGAGATCAAATGATGAATCAATCCTAACTATGATGATGATCTTGAAATCAAGATCAAGTGGCCATCAAATATATAACGCATCCACACACTTTAGACATTTAACAACTCAACCATGAAACATGGATGAGCATAAATGGACAAAAAAATGGTGAACACTATCTATGACAACACTCCCGAAAGATGCCTTCTCTTTTCCCAAATGGGCAACAAGAATGCAAAGGTATAGATCAAAAGATGAAAATAAACTAAGTGTCACTTGGGCAGAGTTTCACCTCGTCCTAAGGTGAGAAAGAAACTAAGCTAAGTGATACATCATTTAATTTCATGATGAAGACACTTAGATCAAACTTAAGTGGATTCTTTACTATGTTTGAAAAAAAGGTTTTGAATCTCAAACAAGTTATCACTTCGTGATGGCTCAAGACAAGATGATAATGGACTAGTAAAAGTGGGCTCCAAGACAAAATGGCTTTCCTAATAAGATCACTCAACTAGGTGTCAACAAGTTTGTCTAAATGTGAGCTCGATTTACCCAAAGAGTCACACTGACTAATTTGGGAGTATCTCACTTTACTTTACCCCCTTCGATACAATGAGAAACTAGTGCATTTCAATTGTATCATCATTGGGGTCACGATACAAAAAACTTTGACTCTAACTTGCAATGTAAAATCTAGTCAAGTGGGTAAGCGGAGCACTTCCTATTTCATCCACGAGGTTACTCAGTGGTGGATTACTTTAGGGTTCCTAGAACCACCCCCATTGTTATAGCTTAAGGCATTATGCCAAAGGGTTATGTTCTAGTTGAGCGGATAGGGACGTACCCTTTTCCAAAACCTATAATATAATGTGATGTGAAGTGGTGTGTTTTTTATCTTGCTTAACTTAATGTGGTTTTAAGTAGCACACCATTTGGAAACCTATATGAAAACACATATTAGAAGGTTTTTTTTTTGAACTCCTTTCTTTGACAAGCATTAGGCCCTACATGCAAAAGAGTTAGTAATTTTCCACAAAATATCATGATATCAAAAAGAGATTTTGCATGTGTTGCTTTTGATTCCTAAGATCACCAAAAGGTGTGAAGGAAGAGAATACACAACATGTGAAAACTCAACTAAAACAAGCTTTATGGAAAATACTTTAAGTGTTTTTGAAAAAGGTAGAGTTCATTTTAACCAATTTTGAAAGATCAATCCAATTAGGAAGTGTAAAATAAGTGTTTTTAAAAGTGAAAAGAAGGTTTTTAGAAGTGTTTTGATCCCCAAGATCACCTAGAAGGTGCGAGGGAAGAGCATACACACTTCAAAAAATTCTTTCTAACTAAGAAAATGAAACACTTAAACTACGTTAGTAAAAAAAAAACAAAATAACCCTACAAACAACTGATTAGTCCCACAAAGACCTTTCAAAGTGTTAGAATAACCAAGAAAACAATTTTTGAAACTTTAGACATGTTAGAAAATGAATAGTTATATAATAATGTAAACCATAAATTTTCTATAAGGAAAAATCCTAATTTTATGTTTCCATTGCATAGTTTGTCTTCAATACCTTTCCAACACAAAAAAAATGGAGTTGTTTTGAGTTCGGGAGAAAATGTTATGGCCTCTAAAAGATTGGTAATGAACACATACATGCATGAATACAGCATACATGCCTAATGACAATGACATGTACATGCATGTTTTGATGGATATGCACCCCCAATGATGCTTGCGCATGTGCACGTAGGTGTTTTTACACTCAAAAGATGTGTATGTGCATGCATTTTGATGGATAATACATGCCTATCCAATGATGGTGTGCACATGCATGCATGTTTTTTTGCACATCCAAAATAAAAGACATGTGTCTATTGATGGATACATATATGATACACCCATATGATGCATAATGTGTTTTACACCCATGTGTGCATGTGCACATTTTTTTTACACCGTAATGATGATACATGTGTGTGTTTTTTTAAAGATGTGTCACCTATTTCATCTAGGACACTTTTCGATGACACTCCCTTTGAAGGAACATACGCATACACATACCCCACTAAAAACCTTCAAAAATCATGAAAATGAAAAATTTTCAAAGTCAAAAAAAGGTTAGTTGTTAATCAAAAAACCTATTTCTAGCTTAGACCCATTAAATATGCATGAAAAAGGAAGATTTAGCTTACTTTTAAAATGAAATCAAGTGAATAACAAGCTATTTCTCCTAAAGCATAAAAAAGCATGAAAGTGAACTATGAAAAGCTTGGAAAAGGCCTCCATTAATGGAGTATGGACTAAGAGTCCCACCGGGCATGCCAAATGTATGCATGAGAAGATTAGCTATGTTAATAAACAAGAAAACTAAGTAGTTCCATGATCTAACTAAACCTATCATAAACATCAAGATGAGTGCTAAACAAGATAACTTCTACAATAATGAATTAAACTAAAACACTATCATTTTATCTCTAACTACTCTATGATTACTTAAAACATAAATTGAACCTAGTTAAACCTGAGCAATCAAATTAGATTGTTGTTTTTGCTCAAAATGGAGGTGAAGAGGTCTCTCTAAAATGGCTACAAGGCCAAGTTTAGATACCTCCTACTAACCTAGCATGAAGGTGATGGATGCAAGATGGAGGAGCTTCATGAATGGAGGATAGCCAAGATCAAATGCCTATATCTTAGCTAATGCAAATGAGGTCTAATGCTTTAAGATCTCCAAATGTGAGAGAGAAGGTGTGTGTTTGATTTGAAAGGAAAGCCTTAGGCTTGTATTTATAGTTTTTGGTTTGGAAGAGTTTGGAATTCTTGTGCATGTGGGACTAAAGGAAGTAAAAGAACTTTTAGGATTAGGAGCTAAGTAAACATGCTTTAGGCTTAGTTAAGCTAGGATTTAGGCTAGTTAAACTTGATTAGCAAGTGATTAGAGACTCATTGAGAGTTGGGAGGGTCTAGTTTCATTTGTGGTGATAGATAGCCTAGGAAAGCCAATAGAAGTGATCTAGAGAGAACTAGGGGTTTTCAATGGTCAAAGGAGGAATGTCTTAGCTAATAAGAGAGATATTAGCCCAATTAGATGATTATAGGAGGAACCCACTTTGGGTTCCTCGCCTATGCACATCCTTTTTGCTTCTCTTTGGGGCCTTTCTATCCATTTTTCATCTCGTATCCTTTTCTCATTTGGCCTTGTCCAGATTAATTACAAAATTAATCTTGAGAGCCCTATAAATAAAAAGATTATAAGAACATAATGAGGGTCCTAGGTCATAAAGCATCACACACTACTATCACTCCATCTAGATTTGCATCCATTGCATCACTTACATCCACATAATTTCATGCATCAAGGCTAGGAGATATGCATAATAAACACCGCATATGGGGAGTGATTATATTCTATTCCATGCACACATGCTATTTACATTTTCTATAGTTACTATTTCTCACTACTTCACAAAGTACGACCGACATGAGAACACCTAGGGTATGACATGCACACACACAAGGAAACTACATCTAGGTCCGAAATGTAGTACAACACTCATTAATAAGTCCACTAGTTTGGCGGATGAGGTTAGTCGACCTATTCATATCCATCTTTTATTTTTCAAGAGTTTGATACTTCTCTTTGCATGGCAAGTCATTTTCTAGCTCATCTGGTAGATCTAGTTCAAAAAAAAAAAAAAAAGGAAAGGTTCGTAACCAAATTGTTACCATACCAATTACATGTTTTAAGCATTTACGAGTGATTAGAGCACCCATATTACAGATGAGGGCACCCAAATACACTCCGAGATGCCTCAATCACTTCAAATATTCATGATATACACTACACAGGGGTCCCCGAGTGTTGGTATGCACTTCCCGATTTTATTCTCGGACCTATAACACCGTGTGACCATCTATAACTATCGCTTAGCCATTTCCCTCTACTCTCTAACACATGTAGATTTTTATTTTACGTAGCATATTTATTTGCATCTACTTCATGTTATTTATTGCATTTATACAACATTTTAGTCCTCCTAATTAGATTAACTAGGGTTATTATTTCCTTGCACTTAGTCTATTTTAGTTAATCAATCATTTACACTCGTAATATCCTCCTGGATCACCGATATACCTTTCACATCTTGGGATATTGGTACGAGGGCACATGTTGGGAATTCATAGATGCGAGTTTGAGTCTTTTTAATCATCATTTATGTAGATAATGAAATATGTGTAATGTATGCAAATAGTACCATGTAACTTATATGTGTGTAAGTTTCGTTATTGTGGTTATATAACCTTGTTCTTTTATTACTTAATAGCATCATTAGAGTCTACTCTCGACATTTGACAATCACTAGATATTGGAGTTGTTATGGAAATAGTTTTGTTGTGCCTCTTATATAGGTATGAGCTAGTAATGTAAATTTCATTATGAATTTCTTGTATTAAATAACATCATTTAGTGTAAATAAGTGACATTCATTAATAATTTAATCTTCTTCATGGTTACCACAGAGGAGGTGAGAACTCTAGTTCATGCACTTGCTCTCGAGGTTAATGTACTGAGGTTAATACCCCGATGTCAATGATGAGAGGATTAAGATGATTATGAGGGATCATGAGATTGTAGTAAGTGTGTATTTTTAAATAATGTCCTTTGATCTATCGTGTTTTCTATGTTGATGTGTATATTGTTTGTTTATATTAGTAGGTGGAGATACAATAATTCCCGGAGTGTAGGAGATTGTTGGTGGAAGGTACATCCCACCTATGATATTGGTTCTTCATCTTTTTGGTGGGCTAAGATAACCTGAAATTTTGATGATACCCCATAATGTTTATTTATATGCCTTCATAGCGTGTAGTCATAGATTTGTATTTTTTGAGGTATAACATTATACGCCCAAATATCTTTGTTTAGATATTATTTTTTTCAAATATTTTATTCCATCATGGATTTTTAAAATCAATATAATATATGAGATAAAAATTTATGCTTTTAAACATGTATAGTGGATTGTACTTTTTATATGTAGAAGTGGACAACTATGATTCTCTATGTATGGTATGCTAACACATATTACTTATTTTAATTTATTTATTTATTTTTAACATGGGTATTAAAATATATAAAATTAACATATAATTTTCCATTATTATATTCATTCAATGCCACCAGCTTATAATCATCTAATACCAACACCAATGTCATCCACTTCTTAAAATCTCAATATCATTCTTAGAACACTATGTAGAGGTGGTTTATTGAAAGAGGTTTCATACATTCTCCTTACTAAACAAAACCCCCTATAAACTAAAACACATAATTTCACCTACTATATAACTACATTTCTAATAAAGAGCATAAATCAAAGAGAAATTAATTTTTCCAAACATAAACTATTACAAGATACTATTATACACATGTATGAAAAGCATGGATGTTTAGTGGATGATCACTAAGTGTTTGACAAAATTACTGAAAATCAAGTGTTTGACCAAATGATTAAACATGTATCTTGGAAACTAACAACAAGATTATGTTGAGATTGGTGTCCATACGTATCTTTATAGTTCCCATTATGGTACAGATAGGAGTATGTTGAGAAAGGTTGGTGTAAAGAACCACCAATAGATGATATATCCATTATCTCCAAGTGTTGGATTGATTGTAAGCCATTCTCTCACACACCAAGAAAACACATCCATGTAATAACCAAAGGTTTAATTTGCATTTTGATGATAAATTTTAGATTTTCCTTGAGATAACTAGCATGACTAAAAATGTATACCACAAAGATAAAATGATACTTTTTCAACAAATTTCCATTGAATTTCTTTCCACTAAATGTAAATGGTTGTGCATCATGTACAATATTTGGATTAATTGTAATCCCTTCTCTCACACACCAAGAAAACATATCCATGCAACAAACACACATTTAAGTGTATTTTTGATGATAAAATTTAGGGTTTCTCAAGGTAGCCAACACATATCAATCAATTGAATTTTAAATGTTATTAAATCATTTATAACCTTCATCTACTAAACTAACATGGTTTCTTCTTAATAAAAAATATTATAAACCAACAACAAGAACACATTCTTCATTTCACCACCTATATTTTATTATTATTATCCGTTAACATGTATCTTATAGACCAACAACACAAACCCATTATAATTTCCCCTTATATATTGTATAAAAAAATGTTTATACTTAGTGTAGATCGGGATGTTTTAATGCTTAAGATAAATTTTCATTTTGATGTATTTGGGGAAGGATTTTGCACCATTTTTTCATTGTAACCACAAGAAAACTAGAGATAGAAGGGAGAATTTTGGAGAGTTTTTCATAGATATAATAAATTCCCAATTAAAGGTCCATATGATACACTCCTAGTGCTACAAGTTATGATAAATCACCCATCAAAGCTTGGTTACTTTTCACTATCAAGGTGCTTAAGATACATGATTAGACTAATGTATTCGGGAAGGAATGGGATGGATAGGAATAAAAATTGTGCATCTAATAGAATCTACTATCCCACTTGGACATGTGGGCACCGATTTGGTGCCACGAGGTAATAATTGCAAAATATCTCCTTAAAATCCTTATATTAATGTAAATTAATTTTTTTTACACTATTTCATTTGTTATGACCGTGAGAAAACTAGTGGGAGAAGAGATAAATTGATAAATGTGTTTGTAGATTGTCTAGATTCATAGCTATAATTTTATATGATACATTCCCAAGTGTCATGGGTTGTGAGAAATCACGTTTGGATTTTTTTTTCTCTCAGGTTGCTTAAGGGATGTCTCCTAACCAATGTACCTAGGAAGAATACAACTGTTAGGTAGTGAAACAATACCTCCAATAGTGTGTATCACCTAACTTTGTCATGGGGACACTAGGGATTATTGTAAAATATATTCATCGATACACTAACACAAGAAAATTGAAGGGTTTTGCATCATTTTGTTTGTTGTGACTACAAGAAAATGGGCGATCGATGAGAGAATTAGGGATATGTTTTTTCAAATGGAAAATACTCCTATTTTAAGGTTCATATGATACATTCACTAGTAGAATAAGGTGTAAGAAATATTCTATCAAATTTTGGCTACTTTTTCACTCTTAGGGTTCTTAATAGACATCACATGACCGATGTATCTGGAAACAATTAGATGGTCGGGAGAAAAATGACACCTATGATAGTGTTTACTATACCACCTAGACATGTGGAGATTGTCATTTTAGTGCCACAAGGTGTCAATTGAAAACTATCACCCTCAAAACCCTTACATTGATGTAAATTCAAGGTTTTGTACCATTTCATTCATTGAACTACTAAAAACAAGTCCGAGATGGGAGAAACTAGGAGAGATTTTCATATATAGACCAAAATTCTAGTTTTAAGTTTAGATGAGATATTCCTAGCAACATGTCATGGGTTGTGATAGATCACCAATTAAAGATTGGCTCATTTTTCGATTTTAGGGTGATTAAGACACATCATTGAATTGATGTAGTTAGGAAGGACCCATAAAATTGTGTAATGAAATAATCCCTTAGTTAGTGTTTACCATCCCACCTAGATATTTTCATTCCTTTGAGAAATAGATAAGGGTTAGGGCTGGGAGGAATACTGTTGAATGTCGAGAGGGTGTGCGCGTCCGTAGAGAAAAGATCGGATCGATTGCAAAGAACTCCTTTTTGTCAGGGAAGGACTACTACACGTAAGAATACAAGACCACCAGATTTTAATTAGACAATAAATGAGGGAGCTGCCTTAGGCCCAGGAAATATAAAACTTCCTTTCGAAGGTGGTCAGTTCCCCTGCTAATATGAATTAACACAAATGATTGTAAAATCACAATTTAATTGCCTCGTTGAAACAAGTAGAGGAAAGGCTGGTTTTGGTTTTGAATCACGGTGACCGACGCCGGTCAGTGTCACCGGTACTGGTTGATGATAACCGATATCGGTAGGGGTAGTGATTTAAGGGGTTGGGTGAAGGTTGGCTATAAGATGGCTATATGATGGCTATGGTGTTTATAAGGCTGGTAAAATGACTGGGGATAGGTAATGAGGTGATGGAGAAGACTCAGAGAGTATGGGGGCTGTTCTTGGGGCAAATTAGGGGTAGAGGAATGTAAGTTAGGTGGAGAGTGTTACTGGGTAGTGGATCAGGGGTAAACTTGTAATTACTGTGATTCAGAAATCCAAGAAATATTATTAAAAGAACATATAAGACTTACTTACTAGTTCACGATGGAAAATGCGGGTTTTGAGGCTTTGATGACAAGACGGGGTTCAAGTAGGATGATCGACAATCCAGATGAGCTATCTCCTCTCGATGCTTGGATGAGTGTCATTTGGGCTCACTTTATTCGATTGCGATCTTGGGCTTGATGTCCTTCTCTGCAAACTTCTCTCTTTCCTTCACTTGTCTCTGCTCGGCCAAGTGAATTCCGGATCCTTCCAATGACTTCTCCTTCGGATCAATGAAAATCCAACCCCTTGTTTTTGGTTGGGAGTGGTCATTTACAGGGAACCGATGGCGGTTACGTAACCGATGGCGGTCGAGTAGGAACCGGTATCGGTCAGGTCAAAGTGGGCTATTTTTAGTAAAATAGCCAACTTTCCCTCCTTTTCTCCCGAGGGATTAGTTGCGGGCTTGGTCAAGTCATTATGAGGTTGGTTTTAGGTGCGGGTGAGGAGTCATTAGTCATGGGTGTGGATGTAGACCAAGTTATAGGTCTTAATTAGGTTAGTTTAGGGTTAAGACTAGGTCATGATGAGGTGGCGAAATGAGGTGGCAGGTATGGCGATGTGGATTTATTAATTATAAGGTAATTAATAAATAATTGTGTAAGGTTTAGGTGATGAGGTTAGGTTGCGAAATGAGATGCGGGGCACGGGGGTCGTAAGACACAAATTTGGTGTCTACATTAGCCCCTTGTTGTCGTGTAGCTTGTCTTGTAAAGCTGCATGACAATAATAAGAAGTGGTTACCCCTGTTAAGGGTATAGGTAATCCCCCTCAAATCTATCACAGATTGAGGTAGCGTGAAATCAGGGATAGGGTTGATAAAGGGTAAATGGTGTTTAGATGATGGTAAGATGGTGGGGTAGGTCGAGGAAGGACGCGCACGTTGAAATGCGTAGTGCGACCGGGGTACATGATTTGAAGAGCAAACAAGCAATTCATAGGCAAAGGTCGATAGTTTATCCAAACAAGGGTGATATAATCATGGTATCGAAGGCATAGGAAGTAGCTCGGGGGATATAACGGGTAAGGTACATGAACGTTTAGGCATGTTCGGCGAGTACGAATGGTTGGTTTGGTTGAGATAAACGTCACGGTCTTGGTCTAGGCAAAGTTGGTCGGCCCGATCAAGTCAGGACCCTAATCATGCTAAAACACGAACATGTGAGCTCGATTGAACAAAAAGCTACATGATGGGTGGATAAAATTGTAATTTGTTGGTTTTGGGCGAGGTATTTAATTGGTGCGGCCTTGGGTCGGGCCGATTGATTAGTGAGGGCCTTGGGTCGGGCCAAATGGTTGGTGTGCGGCCTTGGGTCGGGCCAAATGGTTGGTTGCGGCCTTGGGTCGGGCCAAATGGTTGGTTACGGCCTTGGGTCGGGCCAAATGGTTGGTTGGCCTTGGGTCGGGCCAAATGGTTGGTTGCGGCCTTGGGTCGGGCCAAATGGTTGGTTGCGGCCTTGGGTCGGGCCAAATGGTTGGTTCTGCGGCCTTGGTCGGGCCAAATGGTTGGTGACCTTGGGTCGGGCCGATCGGTTGGTTACGGCCTTGGAGTCGGGCCAATGGTGGGTTACGGGTGCCTTGGGTTGGGCCAAATGGTTGGTTGCGGCCTTGGGTCGGGCCAAATTTGGTTATGGCCTTGGGTCGGGCCAAATGGTTGGTTGCGGCCTTGGGTCGGGCCAAATGGTTGGTTGCGGCCTTGGGTCGAGGCCAAATGGTTGGTTGCGGCCTTGGTTGGGCCAAATGGTTGGTTACGGCCGTGAAGTGGGCCAATGAAGTCAACAAAGGGTTTTCAGCGAAGGCGGATATAGGCGATGTGGTGAGAAAGGGCGATTAGTAAATAAGGGCAGAAATTGGGGAAAGGTGGGATTAAACCGATATCGATTCTCTATGACCGGTATCGGTTATATGACCGATACCGGTTCTTTAGGGCATAATATAACCGATATCGGTTATAGGTCAAAAACCTATAAAAAGAAAAATACGGCCTGTCATTGTCATATTGTCAATTTGAAAACCAATTTTAGTTGTTTGAGGTGTATTAGTGAAATTGTTGAATTTGTTCATTGAGGTGGCACTATTTGAGTGGAGAAGTGAGTGGTTGGTAGGCCCTAGCGAGTAGGAGGCAACATTTGATTGGTGGAGGACCCAACGAGAGGAGTTTAGAGCCATGGCACAGCCGAGGGAGGAGCTAGAGGTCTTTGGACCAGGCTGGACCACCACCACCTATCCCACCACGACAACGTGTAGTAAATGCAGTGTAGGTTCAAAACCTCTCATTATGTGAATTTGATGTTGTTAAGCTAGATTTGGGGGTTTGGGTAGGAATCCATGATTTTGATAAAATAATGAATAAATGAAGCTATTTGAAAAATGGAGAGGGTAGATGAGTTAAATAGGCCAAGGCGGCAGGGTGGGTAGGTTTTTAGGGTGTTTGGGTGGGTAAATAGAGATAAATAGGCCAAAAATGGATTTGGGGGGCCGCGTCGGGTTCGGCTCCGTAATTTTTCAGTGACCGATGCCGGTCACTAAGCGACCGGCATCGGTCACGAAGTTTTCGGGCAAGGTGGGTTTGTGGTTGACCGGTGTCGGTCGTACGTCGACCGGCGTCGGTGGAGAGGGGACCGGTGGCGGTCATGGGTGACCGGTACCAGTCCTGTCCTAGTTAGGATTTATTTTGTTGGTTTGGGTTTGTTGTTGTTGTTTGAGTGTTTTTGGTTGTTGTTTGGGTTTGTTTTGTTGTTTGTTTGGTTTTGTGTTTTGTTGTTGGGTTTGTGTTTGTGGGTGTTGGAAGAGGAAGGGGAGAGGTTGATAGGAGGGGTGATGGGTGGGGGGGAAATGGAAAGGGGATATCGTAAATGTTTTTAGGGTAAAATAGGTGGGTGTAGGTGTGTGTTATAGAGTCGGGGTGTGGTCGGGTGGTTAAAAGGGGGTATAGAAGGTTAAAGTAGTTTTCGTTTGAAAGGGTAGGTCTAATGAAGTGGGTTATTTGTGCAGGCACGTCAGCAGCTGACTATGCGGGATAGGATGCCCCGCTGTTGAGACGGATGCGGCCACACGTGTCCACGCGCATTCATGGGCCATCATGCGCGAGGTGGGACTCGGCGGAGTCCAGCGATATAGGGCTATAGAGAGGGATCACAGTCTTATGGTTGCCCTCATCGAGAGATGGGATCCGGCGACCAATGTGTTCCATCTCCCGGGAGAGAGATGACTATCATCTACCTTGGAGGATGTGTATCGCATCCTTAGGCTACCGATCGATAGGAGAGCGATATTCCCGTAGATGCGAGAGGCTAGGCTATGGACAACATTCTTCATGGTATTTGGGGATGCGGCCCAGCGTTATTGACCTATCACGGCAGTGAGCATTGCCTATGGGGACATGTATCGTGCCCACAGACATGAGACACGGCTTGCCGTGTTGATGATGATAGGCATCACATGCTTCGCCCTCCCGGACTCAGAGGGAGGCCGCTTTCCACATGCGTTGATGGGGGTGCTACACGAGATGGTGGAGGAGCATACGTGTTATGCTTGGGCACCCGGTATACAGTGCGGCTATATAGAGGCTGTGGGGCTATCGCCGGATGAGGCGATTCGGGATTTGTTCCACATTTTTGTTACATTGCTGGGCATATGAGCATATCATATGTATTCGACCAGTAGGGCTGCCCCAGCAGCCAGGGCCACAGGTGATATATAGATATGGCTTTCAGAGGTGGTTGGGGGTCGTGGGCCAGCCACGGCGGTGCTCGAGATGGGATGTAGCTTACTACCGTCATATTCTAGAGGCACGACCGCATTGGATATTGTATGGAGGCCTTACGAGAGGTCATCGGCCCCGAGAGGAGCCCGATCACGAGATGCGGCTGGATCCAGTATACATTACGGATAGCGGGACGGAGGCGGGAGAGCATGAGCGGATACCCCTAGAGAGAATGCGATGGCGGTTGATTGGGGCTACGGCAGGATGAGCCACCTCCCTTCCCTCGATCTGGAGGGATGATGTAGAGCCCCCACTTGCTGCACCACGGCCGTGGACCCAGTTGGGTAGCGAGAGAGCCGGCGGATGATACTGTGGATGAGCGCTTAGGTGTACTGAGGTTCATTTTTGGTTTGGTGGGCTGGTCGAGAGAGCGCGAGGAGAAGCACAGCCCACACAGGCCAGACTTAGCGGCTATTATAGCGAGGGACCACTCTCTAGGACGGCAGTGCGGTTATTACGAGGGCAGCTTGCTTCTTGCTGCACATGCACGAGATAGGGGTATTACGGGGGCGGTTTGAGCCAGCGTAAGTACATGCACATGAGCACGAGCCACAGTACGAGCCACGAGCACCACAGTGCACGCAGCACCACGAAGCACATGCACAGCCACCCGGCACAGTACGAGCCACCACCAGGCACTGCACACCACAGCATAGCCAGTACCACCACCCAGCATGCCACGAGGCACGGGGTGTCTTGGTAGGACAGGGGCCATTATTATTAGGAGTCGGGGACCAGCCCCAGCAGCTATGGTGGCACGGGCCCATTATATGGAGGTGAGAGCGGAGGCCCGGTATTATCAGGATGTCCTTGATGGTACCGGGGCTGACTATCAGCCATATGCGGCGCACAGAGCCGAGACCTCGCGGAGCCAGAGATCCCAGGGGGGTGCAGCCACAGCCGGTGGAGTCGGTTACGAGGAGGAGGCGGGAGCGGCAGCCGAGCCCCGCGAGGAGAGGAGGCCGGCGGCGGTGGGGAGAGTTGAGACATCCATCCGGGCGAGATAGATAGTTTTTGTTTTGGATATTGGATATAGGCACCGGTCTGCGAACCGGTTATGTATATAGAGGCCTGCGTGCCCACATATGATTCATTCATTTATTCATCTTGTTGTATATACCGGCCTGCGAGCCGAGTGCAGGTTGTATAGTTGATCTGGCACTGCGAGTGAGTATATTTTGATATGAGAGACCGGCTGCGAGCGAGTCGATATTTTGATGATTATTGCGGCTGCGTGCCGCTTTGTATTATTTTGAGATCACGAGAGGCCCCTATGCGGGGCAAAGTTGTATATTTGAAACCTTTATATATATATATATATGATGATTTTGATCCACATGTGTATATATGAAATGTTTTATGTTTTGTTGATGGTTTGTGAAATTTAATGTATGATGAGTTTGATCCACATGGTGTATGTGAAATGTCGTGTGTATGTGTTGTTTGTTGTAGATAGATGGTTTGTTTATTGTAGATAGATGATGTTGATGAAATATATATAATATATTGATGTGATTTTGATGACAAATATTGGTAATGGTGTTGTGATGCGGGAAAAAGAGGCGGGCGCCACAAAATTTTAGCAAAAATAAAGAAAAGCGGCCTAGGTTTAAGCAAAAGGGGCATGTGACCGATATCGGTTATGTAACCGATGTCGGTAGCTATATGACCGATAATCGGTTATGTAACCGATATCGGTTATTTAAAATTATATTTCTAAAAATAGAAAAGCTTGGGTGGCAACTTAAGTTCTTATTTTTAGCATTCTTATTTTTAGAGTCATGCAACAAGTTAAATACGTGAATGCGGCGTTGTTTGACAAGCGATACGAGTAATTGCATGAAAGAATTGAGTGATAAGGAGGAAAGAGACAGTGAAGTGAGTGTGGGCTGAGATTAAGAAGTTAGAAAGAAAGTTATATTTGAAGAGGGTGGTGAACATGGCTGAACGAGGAGAAGCATCCGGCGAGCGGGAGGGCGAGGGGAAGACAAGTTCCACCCAAGTGCTGCTTTGCATCCCGAGAGGTAAAGCTGTTTGGTTGTAATTTGATTCTTGCATGTTTTGATGAATAGGATGAGAGAGAGTAAGTGGGTAAAGATGAGAAAGAAAAGGTGATAGGCAAGGGTTTGGGATGGGGTGAGTGCTATGGGGTAGGTAAGCAGGGTGTTCACGTATGTTTTTAGGTATAGATAGGAGTAAATGGGCAAAATAATTATCGTAGGTGTATGTTTTTAAGCAGGGTGTATATTTTTGACAGTGACCGGTATCGTTTAGAGATAACCGGTATCGGTTAGTAAACCGGTATCGGTTATCTATAACCGATATCGGTTACTGTAGGAGTTTCCAGAATTTGAGAAAAAACCCGTGGAGATTTGTTTATTGAATAATTATGTGTCGTTTTGATGTATGCAGGCGGAAGCAGGGTTAAGGATGAATGATACTGTGCCAGCGTTGTTGTCACGAATCCGAGCGGATGTAACACCAGCTGAATGGGCATTGATAAATCATTTGGGGTTAAGTGGAATCCGCTATTATTCACGAATCACATGTAACCATGCTATGTTGCAGGCGTTGATTGAGAGATGGAATCCAGAAAAGAATACCTTCTATCTGCCAACAGGGGAGATGATAGTGACGTTGGAAGATGTGTTCCATATTTTGAGACTCCCAATGATAGGAAAACCGATTGTATCGGGCATTGCCTAGCGTGGGGCGGGCAGCGATAACGTGATAGTATTTGGTTCCATTTGCACGAGATTTGACACGGCGAGGTTTGACATTCACTTATGGTATAATGTATGTAGCACACCCTGAGGAAACAAGGTTGGCAGTGGTATTAATGATAGCGGTGGGGTATTATGCATTACCGAGGGCGGATGGGGGAAGATTTCCAAAAGCATTGATGAGTGTTATTTGGGAAATGATAGAAATGAGCGTGACTTTCGCATGGGCACCCGCATGTCTGGCGAGAGTTATATAGGGGTTTATGGGCTGCATGGTGAAAACACGGGCGACAACTTTGGATTGTTCATACTTATTACATTGTTGGGCCTATGAGCACATTGTTTGTGTGCGACCATAGGCCGACCCATCGAGTCGGGAGAGACGAGGAGTGCGAGGTTGGGATTCGAGATGATGGGTCGAGACGAGAACAAGAGCGAGATCCCGAGGCCGTGATAGATGACATCGAGTATTATAGACAGGTATGGGAGATGGTGACGATTGCGGATATTTGTTGGAGGCCTTACGGGAACTATATGGTGACGAGAACAACATAGGCGAGGAGTTGAGGGGTGTGGAGCGATTGAGGTGGATCGCGGGGCACGGGGCCGGGTGAGTACGAGAGGATTCCTCTAGATCACGTGCGGCGACAATTTGGGTTCGTTCGGGATATACCTATGACATATAGACCATACATGAGGATCGACGCCGAGGCATTCTCACCTCCCGGCCGACACCTCGAAGGGCCGAGAAGAGATAGCGGCCGATCGTAGGGTAATGGATGCGGGAGCAGCGAGAGGCCTATAGAGTATGGTGGGTAGCGAGCTGCGAGGTGCACGTGAGCACCACGACATAGCTTTGTGATTACAGCGGAGAGAGATCGTCTGCGGGATTTGGTTCACCACTTCAAACACGAGTGAATGAGACAATGGGATTGTTAGAGGTTTCACGATTATGAGTGGAGAGACTAGAGGCAAGATTCCTCCACGCGAGAGAGGGCGTATTCGTATGTTACGAGGAGATGTTGGCGGATCGGTGGGAGGAACCAATAGCAGTGGCACCTTTGAGGATGGAGAGGCCAAGTGAGGGCGTCGATGATCACGATCACCACGATTCGGGAGGAGGCGCGAGGGTCTAAGTGAATTTCATAGGAATATAAGAATAAATAAGGATGCTTGACTGCGAGTCGATGATAGAGAAGATGTATTTGTTTAACATCTAAAATAAAACTAAATATGTATATTGTTTTGAGTGATGATAATAATAAGAATGGTTGTGTTTTGAATGTTGTTTTTGTTTGTTTTGAAAAAGGATAAAGATGAATGTTGTCAAATAGAAATACACAAAAATATTTATATTTACAACACATGATAGGGTATGGTAGGGGATGGTCGAGCTAACCTTGGGAGACCCCATGTCTCCCAAGTGCTTGCCTACATAGCCCATTGCACAAAGCAAGGAAGGGCCTCAGACCGATGTAGTTCTCCCTTAGGACCAGGGAGAGGTGAATTCAGGCAATTTGGTTGTAGTTAGGCAATTTGTTGGTTGATAAAATTTGATATTGGTAGGGTAATGTTGTTGGTGTTGGTAAGGTATGTTGTTGATGTAGGTATAGGTGAAGCGAAAGTTAGCTTACCCAAGTAGTAGGGAATCGTATCCTGATTAAGGTCAACACACAATCCTAGAGTCGAGCAAAAGAGGCAAAAGTGTCCCGTAGTTGAGAAGAGCTAAACAAACCACATATTAACATAGGATGAGCTTGAATCCCTAGGTACCTTGCATAGGCGAGAAGTCGATAGGTGAAAAGAGTTGTATAATCACAATATATCGGATATACGTCACGTCCCTTGAGTTTTGTTGCTTTGACAAATGGTGAGGTGAGGTGGTTGATATGGCGGGGGTTCTGAGAGCTTGTTACAAGGTTATTATTCTGACGAAAGAGAACCAAACCTAAATAGACAAGTCCATGACTCAAAAGTGCTTTTGAATGCGGCTTTTATTTTGTTTTGGAATATAGGCCCGATCGATGCGGGAAGTCTACAAGAGGATATGTATTTTGTTACTCTTGAGGTCTTCACGAAGTGATCAATGTGAGAAGCTTCGATAAAGGCTGACTTGTGTATAGCTGTCCTTGAGGAGCGATCTATTTATAGTAGCGAATCGGTGTTTGTGTATAAATTTGTCCTTCGGGGGCATCTATATATAATAGCAGCAATAGTTTGGCATATAGTTGTCCTTCGAGGAGCGATCTATGTATAATTTAGAGGTCTAGATGTCCGTTGGGCATAAAGCATCTAGTTTTGTAGGAAGTTTGACTCAAGAAAATCCCATAAGTGTTTAATTAAGAATGTGTCATTTTGATACTTTGAAGTCATGGACTAGACTAAAAAGGAAGGCATCTTTAAGGGAGGTGATAATCAAACCATGTGAGCTTGATTTGATTTTGAGATGTAGGAAACAAAGTGTATGCGGTGGTAAATGAGCTCAAGGGACGAGCGCAAGGTAGATAAGAAGTGATATAACACTAAATTCAACAGTAGAATGGTCGAAGATGCAAGGCATTAAGGGGCTCAGGCTCAGGTTTACCATTAAGCGAAGCTAAACGATAAGTTCCTGATCCATAAGTATGAGTGATAATGTAAGGCCCAATCCAATTAGGAGCAAATTTTCCACGTTTGCTCTTTTCTAGTTTGGTTACATGTTGATTCTCTTTGAGGACAAGATCACCAACCTTAAAGGTACGCTCATGAAGTCACTTATCATAAGCACGCTTGATGCATTTTTGATAGATTTGAAGGTGGTCAAGAGCCGTAAGATGTCGCTCGTCAAGAAGCTCTAATTGGGCTAACCGCTCTTGGCGGAAATCATCGTTGGTGAGAATATCCTGAAGAGATATTCTGAGGGAGGGTATTTGTATTTCGAGAGGCAAGACAGCCTCGGTACCATATACCAAAGAAAATGGTGTGGCATTAGTGGAGTACGAATGCTTTAGTACGATAAGCCCAAAGGGAAAGGGGATGTGATCATGCCAATTTCTTCCAGAATCATTAACAACTTTCATGAGGATTTTGGTTAGGGTTTTATTAGAAGATTCAGCTTGACCATTGGCCTGTGGATAGTAAGGTGATGAGAAACTAAGTTTGATACCAAAGTTGTCACAAAGGTCTTGTAACAACTTATTTTTGAAAGATTTACCATTATACATTATCGGGCGATGAGGAACACCAAAGCGACGAGATAATGTGATGGTTAATGAATTCGACGATTTTTTCTTTTTGGTTGAAATGAGTGGAATGGCCTCCACCCATTTTGTGTAATATTCGGTTCTTGTGATTATCCATGGTGGCGTTGCGAAGAGGGCGGTGAATCTCACCAATAAGGTCTAAACCCCATTGTGAGAAAGGCCAAAGATCTCGTGCGACTGTAGCGGATGGCTAGGAGTATGTTGAAGGTTGGCATGTTGTTGACACATAACACAACGCTTAACATATTCGTAGCGATCGTTATTAAGTAGTAGCCAATAATAACCTAGGCGAAGGATTCGTTTAGCCACGGCGAGGCCACTAAAATGTCCACCACAAATACCGTCATGGACTTGTTGGATGGTATAGGTGACCTCCACTGCCCGGTTAGACATCGAAGGAGGATGCCATCAAAGCCACGTTTATAGAGGAGTCCCCCCATGACGACATAACGAGAAACACTTTTAAGAAAAGCACGTTTGCGTTACTAGTAAGGTCAGGTGGGAGAACAGAGGTTGTAAGGTAGTCGTGAAATTGGTGATACCGGTATCCTGCGAAATTAGCGACACATTATTTATCATACAAACAACCGGGGCTTTGAGTAAGATGGGGCAAAGAGTTGTTGGACCAAGGCGAATATGTCGAGTCGGTTGGTGAGGCGGAATTTGTGAGGCTAAGCAAGCCATAGTATCCACAAATTTGTTAGTGGAGCGGGAATGGTTTGGATAGAATAACGAGTAAATGAGGTCAAAAGTGAATCCACGTAATGTTTGTACTTTTGAAGTTCCTCATTTTACATTGGTAGATGCCCATAACTTGATTGACTACCAATTGAGAGTCACGAAAATATTGATAGATTTGACACCTAAGTGTAACGCATGACACGGAGACCCAAAACAAGGGCCTCGTATTCCATTTATTATTATTAGTGCGGGAAATCGAGTCGGAATGAAAGAGGCATAGGCTCCGCATCAAGAGGAATGAGAACAACGCCGGCTCCTCCGCCACGCTGGCATTTGGATCCATCGAAGAAGAGGGTCATTGGATAGGACTCCTCCCTGAGTGAAAGAGTGGCGATGAGTTCGTCGGGAAATTAAAATTGGTAAATTGTTCCCCAGGTAAAGGGGCCTCTGCGAGTTGGTCCGCAATAGTTTGTCCTTTGATTGACTTCTGGTGTATAAATTCAAGGTCGAGGTCAGCGAGGAGCATAAGCCATCGGGCGATGCGTTGGTTTAGATGTGGTTTGGCGTACATATAATGAATGGGGTCCGTGTTGGTGATGACAAAAGTTTTATGATTCAGGAGGTAGTGTCGGAGTTTGGTGGCTACGAATGATAGGGCTAGGCACAATTTTTCTACATGTGTATACCTAGTCTCGTAATCCACGAGAGTATGACTTATATAATAAATGGCTTGTTCTCGATGTGCCGAGTCCCGATGTGCGAGCATGGCTCCTATAGCATGGTCAGTGGCAGAAAGGTAAAGGTAGAAAGGGCGATCATCCTGAGGTGGGATAAGCACGGGTGGCTGCAAGAGATAGGCTTTGAGAGCTTCAAAGGCTTGGTGACACTCTTCGCTCCATTGAAAGGCAATGTCCTTTTTAAGAAGGTGATGGAAAGGTTGACATCGATCCGAGAGTTGGGAAATGAAACGCCGGATAGATTGAAGTTTACCTTGCAAACTACATGCGATTGTTTGAGGTTTTGGGTGGGGGCATTTCTAGGATAGCTTTGACTTTAGATGGATCGACCTCAATGCCACGCAAAGAGATGATAAAACCAAGAAGTTTTCCCGAAAGGACACCAAAGACACATTTCTTTGGTTGAAGCAGACTAGAATATTGTAACAGGTGATCGAAAATAATGGTTAAAACATCGAGATGTTCAACTGCGATGTTTAGATTTGCCAAGAAGATCATCGACATAATCCTCAGGATAGTGTGCATAATGTCATGAAAAATGTAAGTCATAGCCCGCTGATAGGTCACACCCGGCATTCTTAAGGCCAAATGGCATGACACGATAACAAAGGTTCCCGAGGAGTGATGAAGGTAGTTTTATGTTGATCGGCGGGGCTACAAAATTTGATTGTATCCCGAAAAGCCATCCATGAGAGAAAGCATCTCATGGCCACGATGAGATCAACAAGTTGATCAATACTTGGGAGGAAGTCATCCTTGGGGCAAGCGAGGTTAAGGTCTCGAAAAATCCGTGCATATCAAAGTCCCCCATCGCTTTAGTGACAGTGCGATGTTAGAAATCCATTGAGGATAGTCGATAGGCAAGATGAAGGAAACAGAAAGGAGTCGTTGAAGCTCTTCTTTGACCAAGAGGGCAATGCGTGGATGCATTTTCTCGGTTTTGTTTGACTAGTTTGGAATCGGGTTTTAGGGTAATGTTATGGACAGCAATGTCGGGATCAATTCTGGCATGTCGGCGTAGGACAGCGAAAGCTTGGTTGCGGGTATGGAGAAAGGTAGTAAAGGCGGCTTGTTACGATGTGTTAAGGGATTGTCGATCTTCACAATGTGAGATCCTCCTCTGTGTGGATGTTGATTTCTATAGTCGACTCATTGACATGGTTTGAGTTTGAGACGGTAAGCGCGTTGAATATAGGAGTCATCCGCACCAGGTAAGTGAGGATGGAGTCGTCATCCTGGCACTCAACAACATTAATTGAAGGTGAATCCTCTTCGATCATGTCTGGATACAGAAGGGGAAGAGAAGATGGGTCCTCATTATCACGTTGATAAGTGAGAGGACCTAGGAAGATAGCATTTATGAAAAAAAAAAAGTTAGGAGGGATAGATTCAGGATCTATCGACTCTGTGGGTGACGATGGCAAAATGGGTGATGATGGTTTGGTAGGGGTGACGTCGTCATCTTCCAGGATACACTTGACACGAGGTTTCTCTGGTGTAAGTGTTTCAGGAAATCCGAGACCACTACGATCATTGTGTTTGCGTGTAGTCACGGGAATGATTGTATGTCGGCCTTGTTCATAAAGACCAAAACCAAAGCCTTTCCAAGCACAGCGAGTCAAGAAGGTGAGGGCGAAATGCAGCGATTTGTCGGTATTGAAAATCGGATTGGAAGGAACCACCCCAAGAGGAGGTTCGGGGTAATGGAGGATGCGTCGACACCCCCATACGTTAGGTTGGTGCGGCGATTAGGTGGTCGTAAGAGATTACCTCCCCACGCGATGGTCGTAGGTAGGATGCGCATGTATAGCTGTCCATACTCTGTGGGGTATGGAAAGAACTAACGTTATATAGGCGATACTCCCCGGCGTAAGGCATTGAAAAACATCTACTAAGGGTGCGAGGTTGGGATGTTATGCTGGGGAAAGGAAGTGGTATTTGCGATGGCGGTTTCATTGGTTGAAGGTGTAGGTGCGGTTGAAGTGGATGGTAGAGGTGAGGTGTGTTGAAGTGGATGGTTGGGTTGGATGAATGGGTGTCTTGGTGGTACAAGCACATCGTTAGGGTGATATAACATATTGCAGGTTTTGAAGGGGGGAGGATCAGCTTTTACGGTGTAGGACTTCCCCTCGTACTCAAATTTTATGCATCTATGTAAGGTGGAGGAACGCATCCCATGGCCGGATCGAGGGCGGCCTAACAACATATTGTATTGGAACTCTCCCTCAAGGACATAGAAGAGTTCGGGTAAAGTGCGTGGCCCTACACGAATGTTAAGGATCACGGTACCTAAGGTAGAAGTAATAGCATCATTGAATGACCGCAACATGATGGGGTTGGCACACATGCAGCTAGAAGGGATATTCATTTGTTGGAAGGATTTTGAAGAGATGATGTTTAGACTAGCACCCCCGTCAATCATAACATGACGTACCCGAATGTCCCGGACATAAGCTGAGATGAAAAGAGCAGGGTCAGGATCTTCTGCACCAAAGTCGACAATTTCATCTTGGGGCCAGCGGCGGCTTGCTTTGTGAGAGGCAGAAGTGGTTGGGGAGATAGGTTGTTTGGTGAGCGAAGCAACGTGATTGGGTGTGAGAATGGAGGTAACAGGCAAGGTTTCATTAGGTAAGACCTCTATCCCTTGAAGGATTTCAACGAGAGCTTGTCGATGAGATTCAGAAGTCTGAATGAGATCATACAGTGTCATTTTTACAGGTGATTGGTGAAGCTGTTTGATCATGGTTCGGTGGGAAACTCCATTAGAGACGGGGTAGGCGGGTCCACGAATAACCACTTTAGGTGGTGGTGCGATCGGGATGGTGGACGGAGAAAGAGAGGCGCAAGTGTGCTTTCTTTCGCTTTCCCATTGTTTTTCCCCTCGAGTAGCAACACTAATCATATTGATCTCGTGAACACGAGAGGAGGAAGAGATGGTATGGATAAGTCATGGTCTTCGAGAGGTGGAGTTGTAATAATGATAGATTTTGGTGAGGCGGGGACAGGTGGTATAGGAGAGGGGTTGAAGCTAAAGGTCTCTCCCTTCGTAAGTTGTCTTTTTAACCTTTTCTATGCGAAGAGGTGGCCCGATGAAGTATGGCTTTCAACGCTTTGCATCCCTCTACATCATGTCATGTCTGGTGTGCGGTGGTAGCGCAGATTTTAGACTCATCATAACCTATAGGTCGAGGTTTAGATGGATCATAAGGTCTAAGTGGGGGTAGGGAAATGGTCGCATTCTCCACCAACATAGCAAGGATTTTGGCGTAAGACCCTTTGAGTGGGTCAAAGTCAGAGGAAGATGAGGCTATTGACTAGGTAGATTCTGGTAATGACGGGGTATGGTTGATTTGTATGGGTGGTGGTTTAGCCAAGGGGTTTTGATAATGGGTTTTAACTAAACGTGGCTTCTTTGGCGTAGAAGCTATGTTTAGCTGGTTAGATGATGAGGCCACAGATGATGTGGTATCAGAAAACAACCACGGAGAAATAGGAGTGACAACAAACAAATCTTTTGATGATGGAATTTGTTTAGGGTTGATAGGTGGACAGGATACGCGGGGTGACGGTGTTGATATACCCTTGGATCTCTGTATGGGTGCAGAAGGCGTAGGTCATTTTAAAGAAAACGCAGGAGGTATGATATATTGATGCAAGGTGGAGGGATGAGGTCCCAATATGGAAGGTAGGTGTGATGATGATGGTTTTAGTTGTGATAGAGGCATAGGTTGAGGAGATTGAGTCTGTCTCCTAAGTGGATGGATGACTTTATTTTTAGATAAATCTAGCCGCTTAGGTGGGTGTGTTAGGCCCAGGTATTGGTGAGGTCCCAAGCGTAGGGGAAGATTTGGTTAGGCTAATAGAGGTGGATGAGGTATTTGGTAGAGATGAGGGGGGTGAAGATGAGGACATAGGCATTTTAAGCTTTTGTAAACACTTCGGGTATATGGTAGAGGCGTCTGGATCGGTCATCTGCATTTGAGTAGAATATGGCGTACTCAAACGTTCCCATAGGACTCGTCTATCTTCTGAGGGATGACAATCCTCACGTGTGAATAGGAACTTTTGTATGGAAGAAAGGTGGGTTGTGATTCCGGTCCACTGTGGGTGTGATACAGGGGGTAGATGAGGCCTTTGTATCAATGGGCGTTAAGAGGTCAACCGGTCGCTGAAAAGATTTAGGCGATGAAGAACTAATAGGTAGGAGGGCGTGTTTGAGAGGATCCGTCATGTTTAAAGAATGTGGTGATGTCGGTGCAAGAGGTTTCTCATCTAAGGATGACAAAAGAAGTGGTGAGCCTTCCTCTTGTACAGCAAGAATGGTAGAAGGAGACGTTTGGGAAATAGATAAGTTAGATAACATCCGCTCACAGTCTTGCAAGGATGTGGTGTAAGAAGGCTCATTTGTGAGAAGAGAACTCTGGGTGGTTAATTCCTTGATGGGTAAAGGAATGGCAAGGATTTCGTCTTGTCTTGATGGTGATGAAGGGGGTTCGGGTTCCTGCGTTAGTGAAGAGGCTTGATTCAGAATTTTTTTGATAGAGGCTTTTGGCTGGGAGTCGAAGACTGCATGGATCTCATGAACACTCTCCTCGGCTAAGATATCTTGGTTTATGTTACTGTTAGAAGAGTGATTTGGGAATGGTTTGTTGAAAATTTTCAAATTTTGTTAGCAGGGGCGTTAGGATTATCGAGGGCTATATCCCTGCATCAACCATTTCCTGCACTATGTTTTTCAACATCTTGCAGTTTTCATGACTGTGTCCCTTCACGCGGTGGAAGTTACAGAAGTCATTTTCTTTGTACCAAGAAGGTATGGCGCGAGTGGAATCAAACCCGGAGTGAGGTTTAACAGGAGGTAAGGTAATGGCTCCTGCTTTAAGCAATTTTTCCAATATCACACCATAAGTTTCTCCCAAGGGAGTGTAATTGATGGGCTCAGCTTTATACTTATAGGTGGTTTTTGGCGGGGTATTAGATGGTGGTTGGGATTTGACCATCACCGCGTGCACAGCTCCTTTTGATTTTGAAGCAATCGATGGGTGAGGATTGGTGGTGTTAGGTTTGTTGGTGGAATCTTGGGTTCGAAATTGGGGTTTTGTTGCGAACCATAATTTCTCTTCCTCTAAGGCTCGAATCTCTAGTTTTCGAGCCATAGTAAAGGCCTCGTCAAATGTGTGGAAAGTTTGAATTTGGAGGGTAGGAGAGATGTGCTTAGCGCAGGCCCGCGTAAAAAGTTCGATAAGTTCGGCTGAGAGCAAGGCATAGGTAAGTTGGTTGATAAGGCCCCGCCATCATCCAACGAAATCTGCGATAGATTCGTCTTCAAATTGTCGGATGGCATAGAGGTCGGTGATAGATACTTTCTTGGCAATGTTAATGGAGAAATGATCCAAGAAAGATTGGGCTAGTTGGTTAAAAGAGAAGATTGAGTGCTGGGTTAAAGCACTGTACCACTCAAGGCGGGTCTGATAAGGACATGGGAAAGGTGCGGAGTAGTAAGGCATCGTCATGAGCAATTAGATAGCAGGCATGTCTAAATGATCGCAAGTGTTGTTGAGGATCCTCCTTACTATTAAAACGAGTAAATTTTGGTAATTCCCATTGAGGAGGATATGAATGAAGGGGAACATAAGGGTGGATAGGCTCCCGAAAAACTTGCTCGTATGTCGGGCGCTACGACTTCTGACAAGCGAAGCCTCAGTTTTGCATTTTGTCCATCATTTGTTTGATTAAATCATTAGTTGGATGAGATGATGGTGCGGTTGCGGTAAACGGAGGCAGATTGGGCCAAGGGCCACCACTAGACAATGGTGGGGTTAAATGTTGATAAGGTATGGAGGACGAATGTGTTGAGGCGGCTGAATAGGGATGTCCTATATAAGATGTTGAGGTCACCGGATACGTGTGTGGAAATGAAAAGGTGGGCGGAGCTTGAGAAGGAAAGCTCGTGTGGATAGGTGGCAGAGAGCAAGTCATAAAAGGCGATCTGCAAGAGAGAGCGAGGTGGGAGCGATCGGTGGTAATGATATAGTTGGGCCCAAGATTAACCAAAGGAAAGCCAATCATGCCATATGAACCCCTGAAGCTGCTGAGTTAGGAGACGGGACTAAAGATGCAGAAGGCAAAGCGGAGTTATCAGGCGGAGAAGGAGCTAAATGAGTAGCTATACTAATAGGCATGCCAACAAGGAGTTGACCATCGGGCGTATGGTCAGGGGCATGAGACAAATAGTATTGTACAGTGCTAGGATTAGCATCCAAAAATTTTACAAATTCCTTATCTCCTACAGGGATTTTGGGAACCTCACTGGTGTCCGTAGGGTTCCCCATAGAATGTGAAGGGGGTGATTCAGGCAAAGGCACAGAGCAGGCATGTGAAACCATGGCGGCGGCTTGTTTCTGAGTGATAACAACCATGGACAAGAGTACACAGTAGGGTTTCAATCTATCAGGAATAGAAACAACAACAAAATGTTGGAATTGGTAGGTTCTTTGGTTTTGGGAGCTGTAAAAGACGATATGCGATATCGGTCGGAGTAACCGATGTCGGTTAGAATGTAGCAGCGTCGGTAAGCTAACCGATGTCGGTAGAATAGAACTGGTGTAAGAAGCGGTAGGAAGTTGTTGATTTGGTGTTAACGATTGCTTAGTATGCCTACAAACTGTTACGAGTGATCACAGAAAATAGTGTATGACAGAGAAACAGAACTAAAAACAAGCAAGAATGCACAAACAAATTAACAGACTAACCCTAGGGTTAATTTTAATCAATTTGGGCTTATGCCTTTAGATGCAGAATGATGTCAATCCTAAACAAAAGACTTAGGGGAAATGTCAAGTTTGTTTTGGCTTATAAGGTTACCTCAATCGGGCGGAGGAATACCGCGGAAAAAGGGGGGATGTTTTGAGCTATTGTGTTAATTGTGAAGTGATTCGGTATGTGTTGTGTAGTGAAAGTAAGATTAATTTCTTGTCAATACCGTGGAAATCACCCCCACGTGTACGACCTGTTACTTAATCTACGTTCACTAGAATTGAAAACAACACGCAAAAATGGGATGCACGTGTTTTAAACCCAAATTGAAAATGTTATTCGATGAAGCAAAGAAGATGACTTTTACTAATGCAAAAGCTGGGAAAGCAAGACAAATTCTTTTACCAAATATAACAAAATATCGTGTGAAATTTTTAGAAGAAGAAAACAGCAAGTATGCTCCCTATATGAAAGCAAGCAAGAAAGAAAGAAACCCGAAATGGGTCCCACCGGGCGTGCCAAAATGTTTCGCACAGAATGTTTCAGCTTTTGGAATAGAGTTGCTTCTATCCTTTCATTCCTTTGAGAAACAGATAAGGGTTAGGGCTAGGAGGAATACCTGTTGAATGTTGAGAGGGTGTGCGCGTACCATAGAGAAAATCGAGATCGATTGCGAAGAACTCCTTTTTGTCTTGGAAGGACTACTGCAAGTAAGAATACAAGACCACCAGATTTTAATTAGACAATAAATGAGGGAGCTGCCTTAGGCCCAGGAAATATAAAACTTCCTTTCGAAGGTGGTCAGTTCCCCTGCTAATATGAATTAACACAAATGATTGTAAAATCACAATTTAATTGCCTCGTTGAAACAAGTAGAGGAAAGGCTGGTTTTGGTTTTGAATCACGGTGGCCGATGCAGTCGGTGTCACCGATGCCGGTTGATGATAACCGATATCGGTAGGGGTAGTGATTTAAGGGGTTGGGTGAAGGTTGGCTATAAGATGGCTATATGATAGTTATGGTGTTTATAAGGTGAAAATGGTGGGGATAGGTAATGAGGTGATGGAGAAGACTCGGAGAGTATGGGGGCTGTTCTTGGGGCAAAGTAGGGGTAGAGGAATGTAAGTTAGGTGGAGAGTGTTACTTGGGTAGTGGATCTGGGGTAGACTTGTAATTACTTGTGATTGAAATCCAAGAAATATTATTAAAAGAACATATAAGACTTACTTACTAGTTCTGATGGAAAATGTAGGTTACGAGGCTGTGATGAGCGAAGACGGGGTTCAAGTAGGATGATCGACAATCCAGATGAGCTATCTCCTCTCCTGATGCTTGGATGAGTGTCAGCTGGGCTCTGGTTATTCAGTTGCAGTCTGGGGCTTGATGTCCTTCTCTGCAAACTTCTCTCTTTCCTTCACTTGTCTCTTCTCGGCCAAGTGAATTCCAGATCCTTCCAATGACTTCTCCTTTTGGATCAATGAAAATCCAACCCTTGTTTTTGGTTGGGAGTGGTCATTTACGGGAGGCCGATGGCGGTTACGTAACCGACGGCGGTCGAGTAGGAACCGGTATCGGTCAGGTCAAAGTGGGCTATTTTTAGTAAAATAGCCAACTTTCCCTCCTTTTCTCCCGAGGGATTAGTTGCGGGCTTGGTCAAGTCATTATGAGGTTGGTTTTAGGTGCGGGTGAGGAGTAATTAGTCATGGGTGTGGATGTAGACCAAGTTATAGGTCTTAATTAGGTTAGTTTAGGGTTAAGACTAGGTCATGATGAGGTGGCGAAAATGAGGTGGCGAGGTATGGCGATGTGGATTTTCAACAATATATTTACAAACTATAAAACATACAAACCCTTGTACTAATTCAATCCTATTAACCATATAAGTCGATCTAGTATTTCTGTGTCAAGTATTGCTTCATGGTCATAATAAAAACTTTCCACAATTTCTTATTGCATGTTCTACCCCCATATATTTGATCAATTGAATATTAAATGCAACAACAAGGTGAGAATAATGAATAATATTTCTATGAGTATCAAATTCCTTGAATAGCCACACATTGGATTTTTTCATTGGGTATCTTCTAATCCATGTCCTGGTAACAACCACCGACCCCATAGGATACTCTAGGCCTTCCATCTATGAAAGGGGCTATCAATTTCTTATTTTTCTCAACACAATGACACAAATAATAATTTTTCCTTATTATTTTCTTCTGTAAAAACTACATAAACATGACTTGCATCACATTTTACAATTAAGTTAATTTCAATAAATGATTCATAAATACTACATAATGAGATAAAATATTAATTTTAACTAAACAATGCATCTATAATACCTAGTTTCACTAGATCTGATATATGGTCAAATTAAATTGATGATTTGATCACCATGAGTTGTAGAGCTTGTGGAGATCGATACATCTCAATTAGATTTAAAGTTTTATAACACCATTCATCTACCCACTTTGTTGAATCACACTAATCCCAAACAAAATATATACATGAAGAACAAAAGTAAGTCATCTACCTCATATGAATATTCCATGAACCTGCATTTAAACTTCTAAAAGAGTACAACTCATTAAATAAAATTAGTGTAAAACAATCTTATTATTTTAGAAATCTACATTCTCCTAACAACTGAAAAAATATATGAACTATTGACTTTCCATAATTACTTAGAAACATTATTGAGTTACACCATTCCATGATGGATGTTGCATCAGTCAACTTTGCACCATCTTTGTACTTCAACCCTTCTCATGTTATGGATATTTTAACACATGTTTTTAATACCATCATGCTCCCTTTTTCCATGTCTAACCTTAGTGAAATTCCAAATATGTTGAACAACACTCATCCTATGTATACTTATCAACCAATAGAACATCTATAAATTATTGAATTATGATGTATAATTATTTGACCATATGATGTGTTGACCAAATATGATGTTTATGTTACTCAAATTACCATAGATGATCTCAAATAAACCTTACACAAACTGTTTAAAATGTGTATAATCATCACTAATATAAAAATTATACTCCCTCAAGATATTTCATTCTTCCTCTCTATTATCAAGAGCATGAGTGAATTTTATATTCACAAATATGGAAACCAAAATAGATTTGTAGTACTATGATTGGACTTCATTATTTGGTTTTAGTGTATAGTTCTATGCAAAATAAAGAACTAACACAATGATACCAAGAGGAAATGTGTCCTTGCATAACCTAAATTTCTTGTCTAATAATCAAGCTCTATGTGTATGTCTTTAACATTCATATGTTATCTTCTCTCAAAATATAGTCATAAAATATGATAGACTTATTTATTTACTCACTAATTCACACCTCTTGGCCTCTTTTCTATCTTTTGAAGTGTATGCCAATGACTTGTATTTCCCAAAATGAATTAGTTCATTTCAATTTCATGTGTATCTTCTTGTGTATAAAATATTGTAAACATTACGAAACAACCACAACTTTCGGAAGTTTAGTCCAAACATGATTTCTTATTAAAAAATATCATTCTCTTGTAACAAAGCGAGATGAAATATATTTCTAATTCGGGTGGAATATTTATCATACACTCCCAAAAATATTCTTAGTAATAAAAGTAAAAACTTTATGTTAGAATACATCATAATGCATAACAATTTCAATATGAACCCTACAACAACATGTAGTCTGCATGAAAGTGATTTATTTTAACACAAACATGAATGGCCATTTTAAAATAAATTTGACTAATTTATATTTCGGGATAAGTCTGTTTACACATATTATGATATTGTGTTCATTTCATATGTAAAAACATTTTAGGATATGATTCATGACTTCAAAACCAATTCTTCTTTGTAAAATATATTTTTCATTAGGTGAAACCTTTGTATTAGTTTTCCAAAATTCTTCAATTTTAGATTTTGACTCTTCAACTATATATTTGTATTTCTATGGGATTAAGAAAGGAATGATAAGAATATTTTTCTAAGCATGATCTCATATGATAATAACACACCACATTAGATTTGCAAAACGAGAAGATTTAAAATACCATATATGAAAATCCATCATAATCCATAATGCTCAATACATTACAATACAATGACCTGAATTACTCAATAAGAAAGATATACATGTATGAGGAGGGAAGTGTAACTAGTACCTACATTTGTGGTAAAGAACTCCCACTAACGATACTAGTAGTTAAGTTAACTTCATAATACTATTAAGCTAACCCCACATAACTAAGAAGCTAACTCAACACAACTAGTAAGCTCACTCCACACAACAAGTACACCTAAAGCAAGCTAACCCAACAAGTGTAGGGCTAACACAAGTGTAAGAATTATCCTAATAAATAAATAAAAGGATAAATAATAACCTACACTCACACCCTCTCGTAAGCATAGCTTAGGTAGTGAACAAGAAGGTGGGTCCCAAAACCAAGGCACGATGAGGTACCCACGTACAAAGCTGATAAAATTGGACACCACAAGGTACCCAAAATCAATAATAAAAAGTAGAGAGAAAAATCCCGCTGTAATATATCCTAAGAATTTTAGCTTAAAAACTCGTGATAATGCTAAAGAAGTTTGGTACACACTGTGGTTTAAATCCACTGCTCAATCACAGAACTCAAAAACAACTGACACTGGGCTTCACCAGAATAGCTCCATGTAAGGAGACTATCAATGGAGTGATGTCGAAAGTGCAAAAAAACACCAAACATAATTTGATCAATTGCTACAAATAGGTGTTCCATAATCCAAGAACAACCAAGAAAAAAAGGAAAGGACACAAGATCCAAATAAATAGGAATCGCCACAATCCAAGAAAATCCAAGGTAATAAGGAAAGGAAAAAAATATGAAGAAGCAAAATCAACTACTACAAATAGATGCATCACGATCTAAGAACAATAACCAATGAAAAAGGCAAGGATGTGAGATCCAAATAAATAGGAATGTCGGGATCTAAGAAAAGCCAAGGTAGACCAAACATAAGACAATATGAAGGTCATTTAGACATAAAATTTAAGCTCATAGGTTTCAAGAAACTTTAACTGTGTTAAAATTGATGGTCAAATGACCGTCACGATAGACCAAAAAAAGCCATTATGACGGTCATTTAGACGTCAAATTTAAGTTGGCTAGATTTTTGTCTACATTTTTTTTCAGAAATTTGAAGTTATTATGCATTCTAAGGGTCTCTTCTTCACTTCTATATGGTTGGAAATATTTTTTATATAAATCTAGGGTATAATGCAGAGCCCTTTATAATGTGGGTTATTATTTTGATCATGGGAGGTTAATTAGTATGCATTGTAATGATAGAATTAGTTATGATCAAATAGTTTCTTTAGATCTGATTCTATTAAAAGTGTTGTTTTTATCAATAAATATGTATCTAACTCTGTGGTACATTGTATATTATAATGGGGTGTGTTTTATAGGTTTAGGAAAATAATGACGTCCAACTATTTATGTCTTGACAAAACCCAAGATCTGAATGAAACCAACTACAACATTTGGGTCAAAATAGAATTTATGGCGAGGAAACTCTAGACGATTGTTTCTGGATCTGAGGTTGCTCCCACCGGTCGTCAAGCAAACATCTGTAGATAACATGAATGCATTCTTGCAATGAATGTAAGATGCTCTTTCTATGCAATGTGAATGATGAGTACCTTCTACACATTGGTAATATTGAACATCCAAAAGAGGTATGGACACAACTAGAATCCATGCATGAAGGATACTTGGTATATCAAGGATAGTAATGAGAGTATAATAGTTGAAGGAATTCAAAGAAATGATTTGTATATTTTTATTATTTCTCTTCTACATCTTGTTTTATATCTCAGATTTTGAATAATTCAAAACTATGGCATGAAAGATTAGGACATGTTAATTATCGAAGCTTATATGAAATGTCTAGATATAGTCCTATGAAAGGTTTACATGTGTTGTCTTGTTCTCTTGAAGTTACTTCATTAAATGTTTCTAAATGATGATTTTGATTTTGATTTAGTAAATGGTCATGATGATGTTTTGATGCTATAGATGTTTTTGAAATTCTTATCTTCCTAGATAAGAAATTAAATTGGGCTCAATCTATGTTAGAAATTTTAAATCCTATTAACCTTAGGAAAATGACCAAAAGCCATCATATGTACCATGCATTAATTACCTTGTATGAACCTGAGCCAAAGTATTATAGGGTCTAGGTGGATATACAAAGTAAAATATAATGTTGATGGTAGTATTAAAAAACATAAAGCTAGACTTGTTGCTAAAGGTTTCACTCAGAAACCTGGTATTGATTATGTTGAGACATTTCCTGTAGCTAAAATGAGTACTATTAGGGCCTTATTTACAATTTCCGCTCAATTTGGGTGGGAAATCCACCAAATGGATAAGAAAAATACTTTTTGAATTGTGATTTAAAAGAATAACTTTACATGTTTAAACCTAAAGGATTTGAAGAAACTGGTAAAGAAAACTATATTTGTAAGTTGAGAAATTCTTGTATGGTTTAAAACAAGCTCTTAGAGCTTGGTATATGAAAATTGTTTCCTTCTTTAAAATGTTAGGTTTTGTTAATTGTTCTTATAACAATAATATGTTCATTAAGCAATAAGAATCACATTTTATAATTATATGCATATATGTTGATGATTTACTTATGTCCGTGACAATTCCGATTTAATTCATAGGATTAAAGAGAAATTGAAGCAATACTTTGAAATGAATGAGTTAGATCTCTCACATCATCTTATTTGCATGACTATATTTCATTCTATTGTTATTTTTCAAAACACAATATGTAGCCATTGTATTGAGAAAGTTGTTTATGATTGATTATAAACCATTTTCTACTTCAATGGAAGTTGGAATAAATATCGACCCTAAATCTGCATATGAAAAAGGTTGATCTTATTTTATATACAATATTAGTTGATAATTTGATTTATCTAACTATAACTAGATCAAATATTTCCTTTATAGTAGGAATTACTTCAAGGTTTATGTAGGAACCTTTTTTAGAGATCATTGAAATCTTGCAAAAATAATTTTTAGATATTTGAAAGGAACAATCAATTATGGGTTGTATTATACTAAGAATGAAAATACTATCTTATATGGATTTTGTGATTCTAACCATATTGATGTCATGTTATAAAATATAATTGGATATGTGTTCAAGTTTTTGGTGTAGGAACCATTACTTGAAACAAAAATACAATCATTAGTTTTCATTTCTTCTACTAAGGCATATAAGTACAATAAAAAGTAAAGAATTCATGTCATTTGAACGGCTATTGGTAGAGATACACATGGAAGCTAAAGGAAGTATTTCCCTTTTATGTGGTGGTCGATTTGTATTACTTTTGATTAAAAATACAGTTCAACATCAGAGGACGAAGAACATTGAGATACATATACGCTTCACCCGTGAGAAGGTGCAAAGTGATGAGATAAATCTCAAGTTCATGTTGACTGAAGAGCATGTTGTTGACATCTTCACAAAGTCCTTAAGTGCTATAAAGTTTTGTCACTTTCATGAAAATCTTGGATTGTCGGAGTTTCCATTGAGGGGGAGTGTGCATGACAATGTCACCTCCTAATGGAACTTGGTTTTTGTAAAAATACCTTTGGGAATTTGTAAAAGACCTTTGGGCAAGTGTAAAAATACCTTCGAGAAAGTGTAAAAAGACCAGTAGGCATGTATACCTCCTCGGCTTATATTTTAGAAAGAAGTGTTGAAAGATCTTAAAGGCGATGTTCAAAATTCTCTTTAGTGCTATTGAGTTTATTGGTAAACATCCAAGATAAACATATTGTTAAGGATGTCCTTAGTTGTAAAAGGCTCATATATGCTTGGGTTCAATACCTTTTATGAGAACATGTGAGAACAGTGAAACTCATAAATCATACTTATCCACCGATCATGGGATGATATTTGAGATTTCAAATCCTTTTGTACTAAAAAGTAAATTGAGTATGATGAAAGTGTTATAATTTCTTCAACCTATATGCTAGCCTAAAACCTTTGTGGTTTAAGGATTGTAAATCTTGTAGTGTACCACATGCAAGTAATCTATTGGAATATGTTTTGTTATCCCACTTAACATTAAGGGGAGTGTTGGAACATAATGATTAAATGGTTTGTCTAACCCTTAATGTATATGGGTCCATCACTAATATATAGGTTAATATTTAATAATATGAAATATTTATATTTCTATTAATAAATATGCTAACCTAGTATATACTTTAGGTTAAATATTTAATATCATGAAATGATTATATTTTTAATATTAACTATTATAAACCTAGGTGTATGTGTCAATCATTTTAGGTTGAAAAGGTGGATCGGAGACATACCCGATCACTTTCGGAAATATATAAAAGGTGTGCAAATCAAGTGATTTGGTTTTACCCTTGGTAAATAGGGTTTCAAAGGAGGAGGTGATTTTACTTGGATGTAAAATAATTTCTCGAAGTAAAAAGTTATTTTAAAAGTGGTTGTTAACCTATTGGGGTCTTTCACTATAAATAATGTGTCACCTGTGTTATTTATTTCATGTAAGTATTTATTTATTTAATTGTGTTATTATGTAATATTTATTTAAATATTTATTGTAACATTATGTAATGGGTAAATGCATGAAGTTGGGGGCCAAAAAGTTTACAAGAATTTGAAAAAACAAAACACATATGCGTTTTGCTAAAACGCGCTCTCGTTTTAATTTGTTAGGCTTGGAATCACCGAAGCATAACACATACACATTTCAAACAAGTCAAAATGTATACATGTTTCAAACAAGACAAAATGCGTACGTGTTTTGTGTAGTATGGACCATGCATATGTGTTTTGGTGGTTTATACTTACAAAATAAATGTTTAAGTATAAGAAATCTTATACTTTAAATTTATTTTAGTAAATATAAGAAATTAGGGTCACTCTGCACCTTATGGAAGTGGTCTCGTAGCTCCAACAGTTATAATCTAGAAGATAGTTTTTCAAAATCTAATCTAGTCATTACTTACTCATTTTCGGATTTCAAAGAAACAACCTAAAACTTTCGGGGCATATATGTTGTAGTCAGGTCTTTATTTTCGGAAAGCATATAGTCATTTTTTAGGTTTTTGACCTTCTAAAATGGATTTTGGCCCTACCACTGCTTGAATTGGTACTAATTTTTAAATTTGGTCCATAATTCACTTTAGTGACCATGAATTAACTCTATGATGTTTGTCTACTTCTTACTAAAAAGAGATCCTCACTTTGTAGATAGAGGATTGTTCCTTGAATGAGATTCCTGTCCTATGGCCAAAATGAGGTGATTGTAATGTGCCTCCTCCTTAAGGTGTGATAACACTACTAGGTGTTGAATGAGTTGTTACGAATAGTACCAAGTGAACTTAGATGATTGCTCATTCTTAGAAACATGGTGCTCCATATAAAAATCATCCCCTCACCTTTCCTAGCTCTAAAAGCATCCTTTCATGGAATCAAATTCATGATTCTCATACATGATTTTGCTCATATGTCTCTTATGGAGACAAAAAATGCCTTAATACTTCACAAATAATGATCCTTGATAACTTGGTGACATGACTAGCTCATTTTAGCTTGTTCTAAAGGGTGTTCAATTAACTACAAAATGGAAAAAATGTCTTTTTAGGCCTTCAAAGGAAGTATTCTCTCATAAAAACTAAATGAGTCGATCGATCACCTTAAACACTATACCTTACACAATGAAACACACTAAATGATCTTTTAGGACTTTCCTTTGGGTGAGGGTTTATGATTTAGGGTTTACGGTTTAGGGATCGAGGTTTAGGGTTTAAGGATAAGGGTTTAGGACTCAAGCTTAGATTTTAGGGTTTAAGGTTTAGTGTTTAAGGCTCATAGTTCAAATTTTAGGGTTTAGGGTTTATGGCTCAAGGCTTATGGTTTATGGTTTAGGGTTTATGGTTCGAGTTTAAGGGTTTAGGGTTTAGGGTTTAGGGTCGGAGGTTCAAGGTTTAGGGTTTAGGGGTCAAGGTTGAGGGTTTAGGGTTTATGGCTCAAGGTTCAAGGTTTAGGGTTTAGGGATCAGGGTTAAGGGTTTAGGGTTTAGGGTTTATTTTTGGGTTTATGATTGATGGTTTATGTTTGAGGGTTCAAGGTTTAGGGTTTTGTCTTAGGGCTTATGGCTTAGGGCTTAGGGTTTAGGGTTTAGGGCTCAAGGTTTAGGGTTTAGGGGTCAAGTTTTAAGTTTTAGGGTTTAGGGTTTAGGATTTAGGGCTTAGAGTTTAGGGTTTAGGGCTTAGGGTTTATGGTATAGGGTTTAGGGTTTAGGGCTCAGGGTTTAAGGTTTAGGGTTTAGGATTTAGGGTTTACGATTTAGGGTTTAGGAGTTAGGGTTTAAGGTTTAGGGTTTACGATTCATGGTTTAGGAGTTAGGGTTTAAGGTTTAAAGGTCAGGGTTTAGGGTTTAGGGAAAAGGGTTTAGGGTTTAGGGTTTAGGGATCAAGGTTGAGGGTTTAGGGATCGGGGTTGAGGGTTTAGGGTTTAGGGTTTAGGGCTAAAGGTTTAGTTGTTAGGGTTTATGTTTAAGGGTTCAAGGATTAGGGTTTTGGCTTTGGGCCTAAGGTTTAAGGCTTAGGGTTTATGGCTCAAGGTTTAACGTTTATGGGTCAAGGTTCGTGGGTTTTAGGGTTTAGAGTTTAGGATTTAGGGCTTAGAGTTTAGGGTTTAGGGCTCGGGTTTTATGGTATAGCGTTTAGGGATTAGGGCTCGGGGTTTAAGATTTAGGGTTGAGGATTTAGGGTTTACATTTTAGGGTTAAGAGTTAGGGTTTAAGGTTTAAAGGTCGGGTTCGGGGTTAAGGGAAAAGGGTTCGGGGTTTAGGGTTTAAGGCTCGAGGTTTAGGGTTTAGGTTTACGGTTAACGGTTTAGGTCGTAGAGTTCAGGCTTTAGGGTTTATTCTTTATGGCTTAGGGTTTAGGGTTTAAGGTTTAGGGCTTAGGGTTTAGGATTTAGCTTGGGGTTTATAGTTTAGGGTTTAGGGGTTAGGGTTTAGGGTTTATGATTTAGTTTTTAGGGTTTAAGGTTTAGGGTTTAGGGACCTTTAGAATTTAACATTTAGGGCTTAAGGTTTAGGGTTTATGGTATAGGGCTCGGGGGCTTACGGTTTAGGGTTTAGGGGTTAGGTGTATGGTTTAAGGTTTACGACTCGGGGTTCAGCGTGCTCAAAATTACGGGTTTAAGGTTTAGGGGTTAGAGATCGGGCTCTAGATTTAAGGTTTAGGGCTCAGGGTTTAAGGTTTATGGTTTAGGGATTAAGAATTAGGGTGTACGGTTCAAGGCTTAAGGTTTAGGGTTTATAGTTTAGGGATTAGGGTTTAGGGTTTATGGTTCATGGTTTATGGCTTAAGGTTCGGGGTTCAGAGTTACTTGGTTTAAGGTTTGGGGTTAGAGCTTGGGGCTCTAGATTTAGTATTTAGGGTTTAGGGCTTAGGGCTTAGGGTTTAGGGTCTAGGGTCAAGGGTTTAGGGTTTATTATTTATTATTTTGGTTTTAGGGTTTATGGTTTATAGTTTAGGGTTTAGGTCTCATGGTTGAGGGTTAAGGGTTTAGGTCATAGAGTTCAAGGTTCATCAAATTTGTAGGTAGAACATTCAAAGAGAGTCATAAAAATTTGATTTTTTCATCTATTGATATTTTGAAGGAGGGAAATGTCATATTCTTGATTTTCTAATCCTTCCAAAGACCCCAGTAGTCCTCAATCCTTGGATGTACAGGGAGACATTATTACTTGGCTTCCATTTATAATGATAGAGATATTTGAAAATTCGTGTTATGACCTCTAAATCTATATGAATTTCAAGTTGCTTGGAAATCACATCACACCCTTCACTAGGATTGATGACTACCCCTATCTTTGTTCGGGGATTTTGAAAACATCCATGGGTTTATCATATAAGGAATTATCAATGAATGGAAGGTCACTAAGTCGTAGGCTAGGTAAATCCCATTTAGAACTAAACAAGAAAGATTTACTAGGAAATTGATAACCCCTTAGTGTTCTTAGCCATTCCCCTCTTTTTATGCTTATTTTGAATAATTTAGGAAGTTACACAAATTTACTATCCATTTCAGTAGAACACTTGAACTTTATCTTTCTTCGAGGAGAGGATACTACAGGAAATTCAATTATGATCCTACACCTCTGCATTGATATATTATCTATGTTTCTTTTATTTCCTTTAAGATTAATTTTTTTGTTGTGATGGTTATTTTTTCCAGCTTCCAATGGGTCATCCTGGTTTGCATAATACCATACATAGAAATATGAGAAATGTGAAATTTGTTTCAGAGTGTGAATAAATTTACATTCAAGAGTGCAAGTATATGTGGGGAGAAACAAGTTTGGAAGAGATGTGTAATATATGCATTACAAGGCACAAGGTAGATGTCATATCCATTTAGTTACTTGTCCCACCTCTCATAAACAAGGTAGTTCTATAAGCATACTCAATGATGGTTCTAGGCACGAGACTAGTAAATATTGATGAAATATGGTTTAGGGTTTAGGGTTTAGATTTTAGGGCTCATGGTTCATGGTTTAAGGTTTAGGGTTCAGGGTTCAAGGTTTAGGGTTATGGTTTAGGATTTAGGTTTTAGGTTTAGGGTTTAGGGTTTAGTGTTTATGGTTAGGGTTTACGAATTGAGGTTAAGGATTTAGGGTTTAGGGTTTAGGGTTTCAGGTTAAGGATTTAGTGTTTAGGGATAAGGGTTTATGGTTTATGGTTCAAGTTTTAGGGTTTATGGTTCGGGATTCGGGGTTCGGGGTTTAGGGTTTAGGATATAATGTTTAGGGTTTATGGTTTAGGGCTTATGGGTTTAGGGTTTAGGGTTTAGATTTTTTTTAGGGCTTAGGGCTTAGGGTATATTGTCTAGGGTTTAGGGTTTATATTTTAGAGATAAGGGATAAGGGTGTAGAGTTCAAGGCTTATGGTTTAGGGTTTAGGATTTAGTTTTTACGGTTCGGGTTTAGGGTTTAGGGCTTATGGCTTAGGGTTTAGGGCTTGAGGCTCGGGTTTTTAGGGATCATGGGTAAGGGCTAAATGTTTAGGGTTTAAGTTATAGGTCTAGGGATCATGGTTAAAGGTTTAGGGTTTAGGGTTTAGGGCTCAGGGGTTTACGGTTTAGTGTTTCGATTGTAGAATTTAAATGATAAAATATTTAGGTTTAATGTTGAAATCTTGAAAAATTAGTTATGTATGACTTTATTATACTTTAAAAAATTATCTCCTAAACCATGACTCATGGAGCTATGAGACTAATTCCATAAGGTGCAAAGTGATCCTAATTTCTTATATTTACATAAATAAATTTAAATTATAAGTTTTTCATTTATTATTATTTATATTACATTTATTTATGTGAATAAAAGCATGCCAAAAGCATACATAATTATTATACTACATAAAATGCGTACAAGCTTTATAACACATACATGTTATAACGCGCATGCATTTTGTTTATACTACACGAAACGCGCACACATTATAACGCGTACGCGCTTTGTGTTTTCTCTTTTCCCAAGCTATACCTCAAGGCTTGAGATCCAATTTGGATCCCCAAGCCTAAGGCTTGGACCCTGAAACACAACAAACAACGTGTTTTTACAAGAAAATGTAAAAATGCCACTTCCTCTATGATAAATCAAAATAAAAAAATTAATCCATTTTAAATAACTTATGCCACGACATAGAGCAGCGAGTCCCTTTGTTCTAAAAATGTAATTTTTCAATTTTTCTAACTAATATAAGGTTTTCATATTATTTATTTTCTAACTATGCCTTTTTATAGCTATTTTTTGAAGTTTAAATATGTCTATCTTTCATGGTGTATCTTTTTTTTGGGTGATCTAAATTTAAAAACAATATACTAGCCCAAAATAGGCATAATTCTATACATATTCAAAAAAATATATAATTTTTGATTTTTTTGAGGTAGTTAGGGTGGGGCACGGTCGGAGCTGTTATTTTCAAAACATAAAATTTGTGTATTAGAAAAATCTTAAATAAAAAAATATTTTCTAAAAAAATCTTTAAAAATGGAGCCCAAACTAAATGCTCTTAGCTATCTTTCCACCAAAGGGTTTTCAAAAGTAATAAATGGTGCTCAAAAAATGGTGGGGGCACGAAAGTCACTCTATGATGTTTTTTAATAAAAACATAATCAATCATTGGTATTTTATTTGTTTGACCCACTTAAACTTATCCGTTTTCAATAAAATTTAGTAGCTTAGAAACTAGACTCAAAATGCTACGATTCATATTTCTACAACATCTTCCAATTTTGAGTGTAACTATTTCAAAAACTTGTACAAGTTGAAGTTTTTTTTTTTCAGAAAAATGCATCCACTTAAGACCCCCTTTTGGCCCCCCAACTTGGTGCACTTACCCTAATATGTAAGTTGATTAAATCCATATTTATTAGAATCCTCAAATTCTAACAAACACAAGTGTAAGAATTATCCTAATAAATAAATAAAAGATAAACAATAACCTAAACTAACACCCTCCCATAAGGATAACTTAGGTGGGTGAAAAGAAGGTGGGTCCTGGCAATAAGGCCTGATTAGGTACCCACGTGTCAATAACTAGGAAAATTGAACACCGTAAAATATACCTAAAACCAGTAATAACAAAGTAAAGAGAGCAAAATCCCACCGCAAGATATCCTAAGAAGCGTGGCTCAAAAACTCGTATGCAATGCTAAAGAATTTTTGTGCGCATTATTGTCTGAGTCCACTGCTCGATCATAGAATTCAAAAACAAGTGACACTTTGGGCTTCACAAGAATAGCTCCATGAAGGAGAATGTCAATGGAGTGATGTCAAAAGTGTAAAAAAACACCAAACATAATTTGATCAACTTGTACAAATAAGTGTGCCGCGATCCAAGAACAACCAAGGTAACAAGGAAAGGACTCGAGATCCAATTAAATAGGAGTGTTGCGATCCAAGAATAGCCAAGGTAACAATGCAAGGACACAAAACACGAAAAGTAATATCAACCGATATAAATAGGTGTGTCACGATCTAAGAACAATAACCAAGGCAACAAGGAAAGGACATGAGATCCAAATAAATAGGAGTGCCACGATCCAAGAAAATCCAAGGTAACAAGGAAAGGACACGAAACCCAAAGAATCGGTATCAACACGTAATAAATAAAGGACACGAAACACAAAGAATCATTATCACACCACACCCTCCCATATTGTTGGATGAGTATAATGACACCACATATATGTATGAGTTTCCAAAATCAACTACTCGAACATTGACAAACTAACACCGGGCTTCACCATTTAGCTCCCCCAAAAGAGAGATCAAACATACAAAAAAAGTGTCAAAAATATAGATAAAAAATATATCAATAAATAAGAAAGATATAAATGTATACATCTATAGATACATTAATGCAACACCCAAATTTTTAAGACATCGGGCTCAACCAAAGTTACATCCACAAGTGATTACAAAACCCTCCCAAATTTGGCACTTTATAATTGATTGCATGTAAATATTATAATGAGTTAAAGTGTCTTTTACATTTGAAATATGAGTATAAAATTTTACCAATCCATAGATCTTAAAAAAATACACAATTTCAAAAAAATCACCTTAATTTAAGCTATGGATCAAAAGTTATGAGCTCTAGAAGGTTTTACTATTAAAATAATATTTTAATACTAATGTTTTTTTTAAAGGTACACGTGACACCCAAATGTCCAAAGGATAAAAGAGTGTATCCACATGATACAAGTTTGAAACAAAAGGATAAAATCCTATATGCACCCAAAACCTAAATTTCCGTAGGAAAATCATTACATTGGGAGGTACACATCTATATTCAATGGATAAAAGAATGCACCAAGAGGGTATAGATATGCATCTAATGGATAAAATACTGCATCCAAAATAGAAATATCCGGGGTAAAGATCTGCTTCAAAGTGGATAAAAAACTACATCCAAAACATAAACATCTAGAAGGTAAAAGAATGAATCTGGAAGGTACAAACTTATATCTAATGGATAAAGGAATGCACCCAGAGGTGAAAATCATGTCTAATGGATAAAAGAATCCGAGGATCCTAAGGTACAAAAATATATCCAATGGATAACGAAATATCTAGAGGGTAAAAGAATGAATCTGGAAGGTACAAACTTATATCTAATGGATAAAGGAATGCACCCGGAGGGTACAAATCATGTGTCCAATGGATAAAATAATCCACACAAAGGGTACAAATCTATGTTCAAATTTGACTGTCCTCAAAATATGGTCAAGTTTACAATTGATTCTATTGTTTTGGCACACTCTATTTTGCATAAAAATGAATGTTGTAGAAAAGTGATAACAAATTCTGAATATATGAAAATAATAAACCCTTGCTTGTAAAGAAAAACTTACAGATGTATGTCTACATCGTCTATCACTCTGATACCATGAAAGAAATGATAAGAAGATTCTTACAAGCCACGATCTCGATGATAATATCACACCACATTATATTTTCAAAACAGAAGAGCTAAAATACCATACATGGAAATCCATCATAATCCATAATGCTCAATACATTATAATACAATGAATTAAATTAATCAATAAAAAGATGTACGTATAGGAGTAGGGAAGTGCAACTACTACCTAAATCGGTGGTGAATAACTCTCACTAACCGATATTGGTAGTTAAGTTAAATCTAGAAGACTTAAGACTAGTACACTTCCTCCACATAATTTAGAAGCTAACTCAACACAACTAGTAAGCTAACTCCACACAACTAGTACACCTAAGCAAGCTAACCCAACAAGTGTAGGGCTAACATAAGTGTAAGAATTATCCTAATAAATAAATAAAAGGATAAATAATAACCTACACTCACGATTCTACCGAAGAATTCCCATAATTCATTTTTATTGGGATCATTAACTCTTTTGCATCTCTTTGATAGCTTTCAATACTAGTTTTTATTGATTTTTAGTGCGCTACTTTTTTCTTCATCAAACCATATTTATTTCTTACTTTACTTCCTATAATTTATATAATAACACATCGATTAGTATTACTATCTCCAAAAATCGTGATTTGAGTCCTACTTGGTATGCATTCATTAGATTTTTTACAATGGATTTCTCATTGTTGGTCCTAGATGTTCTTAGACCAAGTTTCTTCGTAGTGTGTTTAAAATTAATAATTTTCATCATTCAAAAAAATTGAAAGACGTCGCATCTTTTATTTTATTTAATTTGTTAAAAATGATTTCCATATCTTATTATTTTTTCTTACAAGTTCGTTCACCAAACTTATCACTCATTGGGATTAAAATATTTTCATCAATTTCAAGTAAGAGCCTAGGTGTTTCAAGCAAAAATTTATTCGACGATCTCAATGGTAAAGTTGGTTAAACATCAGGTAAACATTTTTCATTTCCTATATGTTGTTAATCTTAATAATCATTAAATTTTATGCATTTTTAATAGGTTAGTCATTTTGTGTAACATCTAAGTTTAAATTTTGCATTACATCATCATTTAATGATTTAATTATTTGTTGACAATTTTTGCACCTGTGCAAAAATGGCCAACTCAAAACTTTGTTTTCGATGGAAGGCATTGATGAAATGGACCTAACTATAGGAAGTTATACAATTTTATTGTGTTTTTTGTTACAGAAATTGATTAAATACATGTAATCTGTAGCTATGTGTTCTGTTAATGAATGTAACAAATCAAAAATATTTACATTCTATGTTAGTCTTTGACAGGAAACACGAAGCCATGAAGGACAATTGCATTGCCTTGATGAAGGTGGGAAACATAGTTTAGGTGAAATGTTATATTTAGGAGCAACAAATAGAGTTGCAGTTTGCATGATGAAGAGTTCATTATTAAGTTATAGGTACATCAAAACTCATTATTTCCACATGTTTAAATACATTTAATTATGTGATTGAGTTGTTTATTTCATTATACAATCAATATCCATCATAAAAGCTGAATACAAAAATAAGTATACAACTCAGTTACAAAATTTAATGTCATTTATTCATGAAGAAATTCAATGCTCCCCACACAAGCCGTGGGATGTAACTTATAACTACTTGAAGAAGGAAGTACATGTGCATAAAGCTAAAAGTAAAAGAGTATAGAAGAAACCCATCATTGCCTTGGGTTTTCTCCTAGTCTTCTTTATTTCTAGTTCCACCTCCATCTTTCATCTATGTTATCCGAAAGCTATAGTGTACCTGAAAAAGGGAAGGAAAGGCATTAATCAGATCTCAGGGTTTAATCTATACTCATGTACTATCTAATTTAATGAAAATGGATTTCCTAGTATCAGAGGCATAAATTAAATCATGTAACAAATGTAGAATTGAGAAATTAGTATCTAATAAGAGTAACACATATGATTCTTAGAATCATTAAAAACAACACAATGAAAGAGAAAGGAAGACTATGGAACATAAGATAGGCCAAAATGCTTAACTATTTTCTAACTATTTTCTTAAGTGTGAAAGTATAGGTTGGAGTAGAAGAGATCAATAAACATTTTAAAATTTTGTTCTATCAAGTATAGATTGCACTCAATGACCCAACATATCTGAGAATAATAGAAAAAAGACTCACTCATGCATTCAAAATTTTGAGATATCCAAATCAACTATCAAAAGGAATCAAATAGATAATCAAGAACGGATAAATCAATAATATAATTATTTCATAATGATGAAATGGATATCTACTTATCACTTTCATATTATGAGCCATCAATGAAGATCAAATGGAGTAGTTATGATCACAGTGATAAAATATATTGCATTAAAAGAGTTCATTACAACATTAAATGAAATAGATTTATAAGGTTTTCTAGAACATGAATCAAAGGCGAAAATAAAGAATCTTTAGGATAAGAAAAATTTCATCTTGTCTAGTACTTATATGATCAAAGAAATAACTGATCTCTTTTTACAATCTATTTAGGTTGTAGAAGAACAAGTTGTAAACACGTTTCCAACAATGAATCACAACAATCTAAGGAGTATCTTAATAGCTAGATAATCAATTCCAAAGGCGTTACTTGCATCAAAAAAGTTTCTTCAATATCATCTTTAGTACTGTGGGTTCAAATCAGATCTTTAATGTATATTGAAATAAATTACATAAGACAAATCGAGATGATGTTATATAAAGGTAAAAATTTTCAAAGAAGCTGAAGGAGTCTATATGCCACATTACACAAGATAGAATCACACATGGGATGAAAAGACTAGAACTCAAGTCGAAACATACAACTATATGAATGAACAAGAAATTAATAAGCTGTAAAGTTAATTAGTGGTAGAAGTACACACAAAATCCACCATTCCATAAATGTTTCAATTTGGATCTATAATAGAGTTTTTCATAGATAATGAAAAACAAATTATATGTGTTTGAGCTTGAAAAATTGAGACATACAAGGTAAAACAAAAATAGAATCATCATGTTGGTAACTTCGATACAAATAAATCCATAAATCAAGGAGTGTTTCAGGCCATAGAGAAAATGCATTCTACAATCAGGACTCAAGAAACTTCTTATCCTCAGCTCATTATTGCAAGAAGAAGAGAATATTTCAATTTTAAGAAATTCACAAGGTGTAAAGGTAATCATGCTTCGATTTCAAAAGATCATTGAACTCAATATTAAATCATAAGTCAAAACTTCAAGGAAATCATAGTCTTCATTATCAAAAGTACACTGCAACAAAAGCTACAAATTTAATGCACTAAAACTCTTAATGAATGCATTATGCCCCTGGTTATTCGAAAAACAAGTAAAGCCAAGTACAAGGAAGTTACTATTAAACAATCAAAGTAAAAAGTACATTTTGAATAGCTTCAAAGATCAAGTATCGAGATAGATATGGTGAAGTCTCAACTCACTTTTCAATCAGATAATAATAAGTGGTAAATGCGAAAGGATCAAAAAAATAAAGAACATAGATTTGAAGGAATTGATTCAAGAAGAAATATGGTTACAACTATATCATTTGTGCATCTCACGTTGAAATAGTTCAAGAAATGATACAAGTTGGAAGAATGAAAAGCAATCGATATAAATTGAGTTCTTGAATAGTGGTTATAAATAGTAAAGCCTCAACAAAACCATCAAGAGCAGCACAAGACAAATTTTCTTCCATTTAATGCAAGTCACAGGTTACACGAAAGAAACATCATAATGAGAAATCTGATGTTTTTTAGTTAGGAATTATTTCTTCCCCAAAGGCTTACACTCTTTGGTTGAGAATATTTTTAAAGCTTGTTGTATAATAATATGGAGTAATCAAATGTAATTTTATTTTGTTTTTGAAATTAGGATATGAATACGATTCCATCGGGGCAGCGCAAGATCTACACATAGAACAATAAATAATGTGTGAACCAGCTCAAAATCCAACAAACAACTACATTCACCGTAAGGAATGATATATTTGAAATTACAAGCATTCATATCAAGATAAGACAGAAAGCTAACTATGGAAAAGCTTCAAATTTTAAAAGAGTACTAAGGTAGTTAATGATGTATACTTTTTAAGAACATAGAAGGGGCTCATGATATTTATTCAAAATGACATTACTTCAAGAAATCACAAACTTGCAAATGGTTTGTGTTATCCAAAATAGATATAGTGATGCGAGATGCATAGAATAGAAGATGAAATGCAAATACAACAAGTTCGTTACTGAAATAGAAAACACACTAATACAAAACAAGTACATTCGTAAGGGTTGGAAGGGTTCAAATCAGAAGAAAAGAGTTCTTTCTACAAACATAAAAGTATAACAATTCCTATTTGAGGTTGAAATTTTACCGAGAAATAAAACCGAGTACCCATTTCACAAGATTGACATCAACACAATCAAAGAAAAGAATCAAATAAATGAGCTTGAATACAAAAACCAAAGAAAAGATGGAAACTTCCTTTATTTTCTTTTGATTTAGAAGACCAACAATAAATGTTTCTCAAGTGAATGCATAAAATTTCATATTTTCATGTCTTCACAAAAATGGAGACCCAAATAGAGTGTATCAAGGATAAAATAGCTCAATAAAACATCTCAAACATGAGAGGGTCATAGAGAACTAAAATAAACCAATAAAACTCAACTCAAGAAAAATAGAAGCCCCAAATCTACAAAGGATATAACTTGAAACAAATACAGACAAACCCAGATCTGGGTTATTCAGAACAAAATATTTCTAGTCAAGTTTCTTCAATTTTTATAGATCCAAGGAAGGAAGATAGTAAAAAAACTTACTGGTTTGAAGCAGTGCCTCCAAAATGAACCCAAATGATTTTAAAGATATTGAAAATTGGAAATCCCAATTACATTGGAGATCTCGAGAGTGCAATCATGTGCACGAAAACACAAAAGAAACCACGAAGAAACATATATTTAGTATCAAATCGATGGAAACAACAAAAATAGAAGTATACATGTTCAAAACCATCATAAAAGGAACTAATGGCTCACCCTTTTCAAAGTGTGTACCTAGTGGAAAAACTAAAATGTTTAGAGAAGAGACAGAGTTCAAGACTATGCACACTCGAACTCTCAAATTTATTTTTGCAAGGAAATCAAGCTTGAAGAATGTCAAAAACCTCACGGTGACCTCGAAATGATAGAATAATGGTGGTCACCCTCTTATAGAGCTTGAACTTGAAGAATAATGATAAAATATGCAAGTATTAGGAAATATAGAGCCTCAAAATCAAGAGAAGATCAATTTCGAGCACGAAATTTCCAACAATAGTGACAACTAATAAATTTACCTAGGCTTTTCCCGTAAGGTGGAAAATATGCAAATAAACATATTGATTAGGGTTCAAATTATCTTACTTGCCCAAACTCAACCTACTTTCAACTTAACCCGATCGGGTTAAAGATCAACTCAAACCAACAAGAGATTAACGATGGAGATGGAGTTGTGTAATAGATCAAATGATCACAATCAAAGGTCAATTAATGCAATCCAACTACCCATCTACAAGATTAAGGGCATCGACGATTAAGATCAATTACAATAGGTCAAACGAGTGACATTCCAAACCGTAGAATTGAATGTAATTGAATTTTAAATGATAAGAGATTACGATAGTACATAAATCGACGACCAGGTGATAAGTTTTCCTTATCGATACAAACTTATAGTTACAATAATCCTAAGCACGATTAAAAAATATCTTTTCCACTAACAATCAAAATGGTTGATTCATCATGGAGAGGGGGCCAACCCCAATAAGTTAAATAACCATTGCATTGAACTTTCTAAGGTCTAAAACCTTAGTACCACAAAATCAAATGTCGACAACCTTTTTGCATAACCATGACTAATCAAAAGGCCAAAAAGCATTGTATATACTGATGATTATTCAAAAGGGGGCCAAAGACTATGGTCAAGATGACAATATTCAAAGGAGACAATGATTAACCAAAGGCCTATAAGTTACAACCTTATAAAATAAGTATATGCCAATGAAGGGAGGGCCTTGAAATAATCAAACAATGATTATAATTGATAGGTTCCACATAATCAAAAGGGTACCAAGGTCAACAAGGGTTAATAATGCCAAGTATTGTTTACCTTAAAATTTCAAAAAATACCTCAACCTTGCTACAAGAATCTCGTACAAAGGAAAGAGGATGTTATTTCTAGCATGTACAGGTGGTCCCCACAGTCGGGTGAAATATTTTTGCTAGTGCATTGGAACCAAGGGTATTATTTTCTTTACTATCAAAGGAGTATGTTTCATGTCATCCACTAGAAGACAAAAGTTGAACATGTGCACATAAAAGGTGGTCCCCACATTAGAGGGTGAATATTTTTCCAAGCATGAAGACGAAGAAGTTATTTTGCTTACACAGGGATATTATTTTTGCATGTGCATCCAAGGGGGTAGAATTGTAAGGATGCCAAATTTATCATCGTAAGTGAATAAAATTGTAGGTCTCAACATCAACAAAGATATGATTAATTTAATCATGCACAATAAGACAAATATTGCATGCAAATTGGACAAGATTTTACAACAAGAAAGTAATTAATTTTAGAAAAATATTCACCCAAGTTTTATTTAAAATAGATTAATCAACTGCATTTTGAATTGAGTTTATTTTTGTAACTAAGGCTATTAATGCTTCATTGCAATCAAGTATGTCTATTTTTATTCCTTTATTTATTCATGATAAAGGGGTAAAATTAGCATGCATGGGTGAGTACAAATTTTATCCTATTTTTAGGATGGGTTGGGTGAATAATTTTGCTATATATTGTGTGCATTGACAAAGCACAAGGAGGAGGAATTTTGGACATAGGAGTGTTGAAGCAATTTTCTACTAGTTTTGCCTTGAATGAGAAATGTTTTTGCATTTCCAATTACTTTACATGGTGTGTATCTTTCCATTAATTCTTGTGAATGTTAATTCCCTAATTAATCATCTTACCTTGCTACAAATTTGGTATTTTCTGCATATTCTTAGTGTGTATGTTTATCTTGTCATATTTTTGTGATTTATCCCTCAATACATAAGTGTTTTCCTTAATATTTTGTTGAAAACCATTGGTTTGTGCATCTAAAATTCATTCTCAATTTTATTGTGCATATACTCATTCAAATCCCTCAATAATTTTGGTGTATCACCCATTTCAATTTTAGTTACAATCATCATTGTACCCTCAAACCTCAAAAACTTAGTTTAGAATGCATCAATAAGGAACCAACCTTGATACCAAAGACTCACCTCAACAATAGGTATACCCATAGACCTGAGGTGTTTCCATTGTATCTACGAAAGTGAGAGATCAAGAAATCTTAGAACCCTATTGTGATCTCTCCAAAGGGGTATACTTTTGAGAGATAACATTTTTGGCACACCCGGTGGGACACAGATCAGATCTAGAGCATATTCCAGCAATTTATAGCAAATTTACAGTGAAAGAAATTCACTTTGGAGAAGCAAGCTGCAACAATTTATGTTGAAAATCAAAATATTTATTTGGCGACTTCATAATATTGATTTCAAACCAGTTTTGTAGCATGTTCCATACCTAAAGTGACTACAAGATCATCGGTAAGAGGAATTCATGCTTTGAGTTTATTTCTTTACCTTTGAATTTTGCAAGAATAAGAAGAGTTGGCAATACCTTACCTTATAATAGGCTTCATTATTGAAACCCTCCTCCTAATATTCCTTCAACTAATATTAATCTTGTTGTTCAAATCCATGTTATTCCAATGGCTATACAACCACCTAGAAATTTTGGGACCTTTTACGATGGCGGCCCTTTGGTAATTCAAGTTTATCATGATATACCTATTTCGCCTAAAAAATTTACCTTCATTTAATGTTTAAAATCACATTACCTCTACAGAGCACATTAAAGATGTTACAAATGACCCTTTGTGTCATCCATAATATAAGTCATAAAGATGTAGCCTTAAGACTTCTAGCTGCATCATTTAAAGGACAAGCTTTGCAATGGTATAAAACCTTAGAGATAAGGAGTATAGAAACTTGGGATGAGTTAGGAAAGAAATTACTTAAGCAATTTCAAGACAATTATGATCATTTATCTCTTGTAGAACATCTGTCTACAATCAAAAGAGATCCTCATGAATTTGTGAAAAGTTTTAACATTAGATTTATTAGAACTTGGGAATGAATTCTATCCAGTGTTAAGCCTCAAGATGATCATGCATTTATATATCATCTCAAAGCTTTAAATAGTGATATTTCAGCCATGATTTAGTCTATGGGAGGAGAAACTCTCTCGACAACTTATGATATTGCCATTAGGGATGAAAACAACCTTATTCAAGATGGAAAATTAGCCCCAAGGCATTCAATGCCTCTTATAGCAGATTTGGCACCTGTTTCACAACCTATTACCATTATAGAGCCTATTATTATAGCTCCATCAGGTGATGTATTTAAGGCTTTGCACACTGCGGGAATAAATTAACATCAATTGATAACAAACTATCTCATCCTAGTAGGCCTTACTTGAGCATCTTACCATCAAAATTAGTAGAATAGGCAGCCTTACCAGCAAAATCAGAACTATAGATAGCCATATCATCCATGGAAATTTGATCCAAAGGCTCTTAGTTCATCTAGCGCTCTTGTTCCAATTAACATGGTTTCAGAAGAATGGTGTCCATCTTGTAACCAACCTCATTCATCTACCAATTGTGCAAATGTATTCCTGAATATAAGTCTTGTTGCATAACCTTAATCTAAAGCATTATTTATGCCTCAAATGGAGGATGGGAAATAATATGCTCATAGTAAAAACCACTATAATATAATGTAGTCGGCATTGGAGAAGAAGACTTTATTGCAATCACAACTAGGTCTCAAGAAAAGGCTCAGGGATACGAGAAAAACAAAAAAATAGACCTATTTTTCCTACAGATCACGATAAAACAACAAGTATAGGTCAAAAACAACAAACATATTTGTTTTTCGTTCAAAAATAGCAAGAAATTCAGCTCCTAAAGAGAAGAAAAAACAATTGCATTCTGATCCCTCAAGATTATTCATACCTTAGATTTTGAAATTTGTTGAAGTAGAGTCGGTTTTTGCCAAAGCTTATGCAAAAATGTAGAAGCTATTTCAAATATTTTGACTTCTTTTAATATTTTTGAGGTAATGAAAAATCATAATATTAATATTTCATTATGGGATGCTCGAGTATTCTAGGACAACAAGGGTTACTTGTTCATGAGATTGCTAAGTTGCAAATGTCTTAAAAACCAGAGAGAAAGGAAGCTCGAAAGAAAATACGGTTCTTGTTACAATATAGCAAGATCATATGAAGGAGGTTTAAATGCTCATGATATTAAAAAACCACCACCCTTTTATCTATCTTTGATTATTGGAAATTATTTAGTTCATAATTGCATGGTTGATAGTGGTGTAAGTAGCATAGTAATGCTTAAATCATTTGCATAAAAATTAGCCCTGAATTATGAACCTACAGAGAAAAGTGTTTTGTAGCTTGATGGAACAACAAATAACTTAGTTGGCATCATTATAAATTTGGAGGTAACTTTACATGCTTGTCCAAATGTTACTATCTTACAAGATGTTATTGTTGTAGATTTACCTCCCTACTTTGCCTTATGCTTATCAAGAGATTTAATAGAAAAGATAGGAGGTTATATTTCTTCATATTGGTAATTTTATTCTTTATAAGGTATGGGACCAAAGTTACTATAAATTCAAAGCCTTTGGCTAGATTTCATATTGAGCCTCATGCTTCAAATGTTGCAACAAATTATGCAGCCATAGATCAATCTGATTTTGATGTTACAACACATGTTTCTATATTAGATGGTGTTTCTAATCTATTTATGGATGAAAAAACTCAAGAAGGGCATGCTTATGATCCTTTTAAATAATCGAGAGGAATATTTGTTTGGTGTTTATTGTTTGCATGAAGAAAATGCACCAATCCCCTTGCTATCCAAAACAGAAAAAACAACAGAAGGGCTATAGAAGCTTCATTTCGATGGAGCCAAGAACAAAAAGGACAAGGTGCAAGTTTGATGCTCACTTCCCCTACAAATGAAAGGTATTTTCAGCTCTAAGTCTATAATTTCAATGTACTTGTAATGTAGCTGAATATGAAGCATTAATTCATAGCTTGCAGTGGGCCAAAAAAGAGGTATCGAAATGTTGAATTTTTTTCGTGATTCAGAGGTAGTGATTAATCGAGTGAAAAAATATAATGTGTGTAAGAATTCATTATTGAAATATTACAAACATAGAGTTTCATATTTAATGGAAGATTTTGATGTTATTAATATGCAATCTACTCCAAGAGTTGAAAACAAATATGCAGACAAACTTGCAGCAGTTGGTGCTAGCTTTGAGTGCTAGAACAAATCAAAAACAACAAAGTACAACCACATATAAAATTTATTATCAAACCTTCAGTACCTAATAATGAAGAAAATTGGAATTTTTTGAAGATGATGAGAAAATCTACAAATTTTTGTAGCAAGAAGTTAAATTTTCTGCAATAAATCAAGAAAAATTACAACATTTATATGGTGACCAGATTGTTTAATTAAAGAAAAACAAGTTGCCCCAAGGACTGGTCACACTAGAAGATATTTTTAGTTCTAATGATCAATTAAGAAAGGATAAAGGGAAGATCTCAACTCATGTAGATAACTACAAAGATATCTTAGTTGATGTTCAAAATAAATTTTTATCGGAAAGGTGTTATCCAATTTTGCGCACATGGAAAAATTGGACAACAAGGTCCTATTTCGATCAAATAATGACGTTGTTCCTAGTGAATCACATTCGTTCATCACGGAGATAACATGATTAAAATAATTAATAATTTGCATAAGAGAGCTTACCTAGCATTAAATGAGGTCAAATTGAGCTCAACTTGGTGACAACTCAGTGTTAGCTCAGTTGAGAACTCAATCATTTATCATTGGAGCTCAACTTGATGGGTCGACCAAGCCCAACATTGAAAAGAGTCGATCGAGTCAAGAAAATATGGGAAATTTTCCAAACATGGGAAGATTTTACAAAATAAGCCAAGGGCCATCGAGCAAAAATTTAGCTCACCGAGTAGCTCAGTGAGCTACTCAGCGAGCTAGCCAAGTCGGGAAGGCATTAAGTCAAAATGGAGCTCGGTTCAAGGATTCGAGCTCAATATCAACCCATAACAGTTAAAACATCAATGGCACATAGGAAAGCTCGAAGGGATTTTCTTGGTTGATAGCTCGGTGAGAGCTCGGTCGTCAACTCGGTGCATAGCTCCAGGAATAGCTTGGTCGAGCTAAGCCTTAAGGACGAGCTCGGTGAGTCTCAGCCACGATAGCAAAGGAACTCAATGTCATCTCGGTTGTGAACTTGTTGGTAGCTCAGATCAGAAGCTCACACTAGGGATAATGTCAAATTATAAGTGTGGCTCTAGATTTGGTAAGGCAAAGTACTTAGAGATTTACGTGGATGGCTCGAGGGACTCACACGACCAAAAATCAAAGGAGATCTAGTTCGATTTACTTGCATGGAAAGTTAGTGTGAGTTCGTTGAGTTCATTCGAAAGAACCTCGGTGACCTATTTTGAAAATGATTCGAAGCACAAAGGTATAGAAACTCGGTGGTGTGAGCTCGGTTTGAGCTTTAGGTCGGAGAATAGTGGAGAGAAATGTTCATTATGTGATACAAGTGATGGACTCATTAAGCATCACGACTAAAGTGGAGCTCAACGGATATAGTTTTAACTACTATGTGAAGGAGATCACGAATGAGAGAAATCACATGACATGAAGCCAAATCAGCCCAGACTAAGTTATCAACATTGCTCAATTAAGATATTCATCACGAGAGTAATGAAATAGCCCGAGGAACCGAGATACGCAAGAAGATGGTAATCCTGGTAGTTGAGTTTGAATAGCTTGGTCGGTATATTGTAAAATGACATCCGAAGTCTATGAGAGTGTGAATGGAAATTCAATGTGTTCATGACAAGTTAAGAGGAGCTCAGGTCCATTGAGGGACCATGCCAATAAGCCAGTGCATAATGAAAAAGCAAGTAGGGTCGAGCTAAGGCCGGTGGGGGAGGAAGAGATGGAGCAACCCATTCAATTTAACATTTGAAGTTATGACTTGATGTTGAGGTGAGTGTGTTCGGAGATTTCTCGATTGAGGTTAAGACCATCTAGAAACTCGAGACCAAGCTGAAGTCATGAATTAATCCATTAAGAGTTTGTTGAATGAGCTCGTAGCGAGGTAGAGGAAGAATTTTGTTGAAGGGATGAGCTTGATGAAGAACATGGGTGAGACATTGACAAGCAGTGTGGCGATTAGCTCAAAAGATCAAGGCTTGTTCAAGGGATGGCTCGTTTGAGCCAAAGGAAGATCAACCTCGGTCATGGGGAGTCGGTTATGGAGAAACTCAAGTTACATGGCGTGGGAAAGGAGTAGCTCATTTTTGAGCTCGGTAGCTAAGGAGGAATAGCTTGGTTGACATAATATGAATCAAAGATTAGAAGGAAAAATTCCAAGCCGATGTAGAGAATCATGGTTATTCTATGAGCTGGTGGCAAAGTGGGAAACTAGAACCAACTTGCCTAGTTGGTGCGTGGGAAATTTGGCCTCCAAAGTAAAAAAATCCACCATTATGGACTTGCGGGATTTTGTGGTGGGGAAACCATGCCGAGATCAACATGAGATAAATGGTGATTGGGCTCAAGGTCCTGGAATGGTGGAAATATATATTTCATCAAAGGAGCCAAGTTGACTCATGTGGCGATTTATCACGTAAGCACGAGGTAAAATATTATAGGTTGAGAAGTAATAAAGGATGAGCCCGAGTCTTTTGGTGATGAAACCGTGAATGGGGCTCGGTTAGCATTGAAACATCCAAACTCAAGCATCAAGGGTAACATGTGGAGCTCACCCAGGGAACTTGAGAGGATGGAGGAAATGACATGCGAAGTGGTGGTTGTTGAAACAAATTTTGGTGGTGAGTTCTATGGGGAAGGAAATAGATGCGGTGAGCTCATGATTAAGCCAAATGGGGGAATTTTAGGAAGAACTCAAAATTCGCATGAGTGGTGAGCCCGGTCAATGTGCTCAAATGAAGGGGTCGGCTTGTTGAACCAGGATGAATAGATTGATTACATGATCCTTGAAACTTGGTAGAGGGAATAGGTCGCAAGGCAACCGAGTTCATTAATTTAGGGTGAAGATGGTAAAAGATATGGGCCACTGAGTTGGAGCGAAGGACTAGACATGGGAGAAGATTCAATGGCACATGGGAATAGCTTGGAGCAAGCTCGAGAGTAGAATGGCTTGGTCATTGGGTCAGGCTCATAGTGAGGGAGACATCATAGAGAATGATGGAACTCATTTAAACATCTCACCAGGAAGATGAATGATTACTCTGTCATGTTGGAGGTTGAATTTGACAACGAGTTAAAACCGATGGGTTTACAAAGTTTGGGGAGCTCTGCGTAAAAATTTTCTCGGCATAGAGACCATTGGGAATGAACCTCATTTGGTAGGAGAGATCATTGGGTCGATAATGGAATTTTACGAATGTAACATGCATGAGTAACTCGTGGTCAACCCATCATGAGGTGGGAGACTGGATCTATGAAAAAATGGTAAATTTACTGGACATATAAGGTAAATATAATGAGGCATGCCTAAGCTCGGTGGTTGTGCACCAAGGACCTAGGGTGGACTCAGATCAAGCCATAGAGACATATACAATAATGTCGATTCGACTCACCCCATAAATCTTAGGGGATTCATAAAAGAGCTCACATCAACTCAACCTTGATAAAGGAAGATGGAATCGAGCCCATCAATCGAGGTGAGTTTAAGCTTGGTGATCACGGTGTAGGTGATACATGAGGTAGCTCAAAACACTGAGATATGTCACCAGATGAGATCGGTAATAGGACATCATTCATGATATCCGGTGATGACAAGCTCATGGTGATGAAGCCAACAGGGGAGTTTGGCGGTGGATCTATAAGTTGAACAAGATCAAGTGAGTCACTTAAGCATGAGGAGTTCGATGTGGAATGGGAATTGGTTATGGTGAGCTTGCAAGTAGAGCTTGTGGTCCAAGTCATTTGGCGATGGGATTGGAAGCAAGTTCCTCGGTTGACATTGATTTTGGGACATTAGATAAGCTCACTCAACATAGAGCTCGTTGTGAACAAAGCTCGGTCGGTAGGAGAGCTAGTTGTAGGTTTGACATGGAAGAATTATAAAGATATCGTTAGTATATACAAAGGGGCTTGTCTTGGTTGCAAACGGTAGGGGTGAAATCGGCGGTGAGCCCATTGAATAATCGTGGTCATGGCGGTAGGATCTCAACTCATTTGTGGTGAAGGACGGAGGATATCGTGACCAACTCGGTGAGCCAACCATCGAGTTGGTTCTTTTTGGCCTTTTCCTCATGATTCCCCCTTTAGGGAAAATTGATTTTCATGGGTTCCACCATTAATTTTAATTAATTTAATATTTTTTAAAAAATATTTTAATAATAATATTTATTATTATTATTTAAATATTCTTTTAATTAATTAAGGAGAACTAGGTCAACATGAAATTAATGACACGTGATGGAAGCTTCTAAACGTGGTTTAAGAAATTGTAATAAATGAACCATCATGTACCTTCAATTTAGGAAGGGAATTTATGACTCCTCTTTTATCTCTCACAGCTTTTTCTATAAATGTAAGTTGGAAGCTCATTCCAAGGGGTTCCAACATGTCAGATAGGTTGGACAGCTTAGATATCTTAGGCAAGTGCAAAATTTTCAAGAGTCCTCTCTCTTTTGCAAGTTGTCCTTGTATGTTGAGAGAACTTTCAAGCCTCCTTTTCAAGACTGTAATGACAACCATTGCCTCTTCTGAATGTATGATGCATTGTGCACATTATTGAAGTAATAAAAGTGTGTGTTTTGTGACTAATCTTGGTCCTTTCATCCTTCTATACTTCTTTGTGCCTTTTCTCATGCTTGCAGGTACACTATGCAAGTTCACGTTTCTATTGCAGGTTCTTGGAGTTTTGTGCTTATCAAGTGGTGGATTATTACATGTAGTTGAGTTGTGGTGCTTGTTCACCCTTCTCAAGTTCATCCTTCTTCACTGGAAGATTGATAACTTTTTTTTCTGATCGAGTTTAACAAAGGGAATGTGTGCTTCCTAGCCTATGGTATTATGTACCCTCTCTAAGTTGCAGTAGGTGAAGTTGACTTGTGGTGCACACACCCTCTTCAAATTAACCCTTCCCGAGTCTAGAAATACCCTTTATTTGGTGCATAAGATCCCTAGTATAGTTTCATTTCTTGCAAATCTCTTTCCCTAAAACCCATGAAAATGTTAGCATAGGACTAGATAACCATTTTATTACACTAGGAGTAGTACAACACTTAGTTTAGGAAGAGGAAGTCGGCCTTCTCCAGAGGTTCACCTCGAGCCCAAGTCCACAAGCTTGAGAGGTGATCCCATGTGTCCCAATCACACCGAACGTCCCGTTCACATTCGGCCATTTGGTGGGTGTATTGATTTGGCGACAAAAAGGCATGTTCCTCCGCTGAAAAACAATCTTTTATTAAATTATGTAAAGAATTTAGTGTTGTTTTTTCTTGAAAATAAAAAGATCGAGATGTTTTTTTCCCAGGTTTAGCTCAAAGATACCATAGAATTACAGCCAAATTCCAAGCCAATTAGGCAAAAAAAAAAAAGGCCTTTAAATAAAGATTGAACCATTGATGAGAAAATATTTATCCAAGCTGATCGAATTAGGTATTATCTTTCTAGTTAAACATTCAAGTTGGGTAGCTAATCTTGTTCTGTTCAAAAAAGAATGGAGAAATCTGGTTATGTGTGGATTTTAGAGATCTTAACAAAGCTTCATTAAAATATCATTATCTACTACCCAACATGGATCAAATTTTAAGAACAATTTCAGTTTTAGACAGGTTGTCCCTTTTAAATGGTTATAGTAGATACCATAAGATTCTTGTACGTGAAGAAGACAGATACAAAATAATTTTCACTACAAAGTGGGGTACTTATGCCTACAAAATAATGCCTTTTAGAATCTCAAATGTCGGTGCAATGTTTCAACATGCAATGGACATGGATTTTCAAAGTCTATTAAATAAATGCATACTAGTTTATTTAGATGATGTTACTTTATTTTCAAAGAATTCTTATGATCATCTCATGCATTTAAGAAAAACTTTTCAACTTTATCGACAGGTTTGGGATATCATTGAATCCCAATAAGTCCATATTTTTTGTCTATGAAGGTAAATTACTTGGAAATATTTTTTCCAGATAAGCTTTAGCTATTGATCCTTTCATAATCAAAGCAATTTAACAGATATCCTTGCTTCATCATAAGAAATCATTACAAATTTTTCTTGGAAAAATCAACTTCGTTAGAAGATTTGTTCCAGATTTTGTAGCATTAGTCAAGCCATTAACAACCATGTTAAAAAAAGATAAAACTTTCTCTTGGACTAAGGAAGAAAAGGATTCGAAGCTATCAAGATAGCTATTTCACAAGCTCCTACCCTAGAAAATCCAAATTTTGATAAGGATTTTACAATGTATGCACTTACAAGAGCTGAAACCATTTTAGCCATATTAACTCAGGTTAATGATGAAAATATTGAGCAGCCAATTTCTTTCTTTGGGCAGAGCTTACATGACTACAAGACAAGGTACACTTTTCTTGAAAAAAAAATACTTTATGTAGTTAGAGGATTAAAGAATTTCAAGTACATGCTTTCCAATAATAAGATACATGTCTTAGTCTCTCATCCAAGTGTTAAAGAATTCTTGTTGAACAAAGAACTAAATGAGAAGAGAGAAAGTTGGATTACAAAGGTTATGGAGTATGATGTTGATATCCGTGTTGCAAAAATAGTTTGAGGAAAAGGTTTGTGTGAACATCTGATTGCTGATATGAAAAATAATAGGCTATAGAATCAGAAAATTCAATACAACATGCTGAAATCACATATTAGCAGTCAAAAATCTTATTACAGCCTGAAAAATCAGCAACCAAAACTCAATCCAAAAGTTTAGGAATCAAGATGGATGACTAATTTGATTAATTACTTGTAGCACGGTACTTATCTGGAAGGTATGGACAAGAATAAATGAAGATATTTTAAATTACAAGTTGTACCTTATGTTTTCATTGATGGTGTGTTGTTTAAATGGATATAAAGAATATTTTGATGCGATGTATTGATTATGATAGAATTCAAAAACTATTATATGAGTTTCATGAAGGACTGTAGGAGGTCACTTTTTAGCATGAACCACAACGTTAAAAATCATGAAAGTTGGTTACTATTGGCCCAAAATATTCAAAGAATGCTTTGAATGGATTAGAAAGTGTAAGAAATGTGATTTCTTTGTTGGAAAGGAATGTTTAGCTTCGCTGCCCCTACATCCTATTTTAGTGGATCAGCCATTCATGTAGTGGGGTCTTGACTTCATTGGCATGATAAATCCACCTTCATCACAAGAGAAAATGTGGATTTTTATTGCTACAGATTATTTTACACGTTGTTTTGAAGCAGTAGCCTTGAAATAAGCTAATGAGACTTCAATCTTATCATTTTACGAAGGTATAATTTATAGATTTAGAGTTCCAACAACTATCATTTCGGATAACACCTTATCATTTCTTGTTTCAAAGTTAATAGATTGGGATTTCAAGCATGGAATTTATTTGAGTACTTCATCTAATTATTACCTACAAGGTAATGGGTTAGCTAAAAGCCCTAACAAAAATATTTTTAAGATCATTGAAAGAACACTCAAGGACAACCAAAGAGCTTATGTTAAATTCAACACTTTGGGTTGACAGAGTGACTCCTAAAATATCAATTGGAAATTTACCTTACAAACTTGTTTATGGAGGACAGAAAGAATTCCCATCTCGGTTGAATTACCCACATTGGATTTATCATCGATCGATGGAACTACTTGAGAATGAGCCAATGCAAGTTCGTAATGCAAAATTAATAGAACTCCAAGAGCTAAGAGATCAAGCTCATCTAAACATGGAAAAATGTTGATCGTGTAAAGCTAGGGAACCACACAAAGTTTGATACAATCTGGAGTGGTCCTTACATGCTTTCAGCTTGCAAAGAGCACAATGCATTTCATCTTTCAAGGATAAAAAGAGAATAACTTCCCATTCATGTGAATGGTATGTTTCTTAAACACTGTTATTGGAAATCCTATATTTTTTAGAGTAGGATTTCCCTTTCAATAAGTGCATTTCATGCACATTGTAATGTTTTTCAATTCAATAAGTGCATTTATGCACGTGATTTGGTTTACCAGATCCTTTCCCATCTTTAGTTTTTTTTTAAGGTTGGTTTTTTTAGAAGGGCATATTTTGGTTATATGCTTTGACTCCATGCCCAATGGACAAGAGAAAGGCACTGGTCTACAAGCTAGTAGGAAGCTTTCCCCACAGATCACCAAAAATGTTGACAATTTTTACACTTGTACAAAAATGGGCAACTCAAAACTTTGTTTTCGATGGAAGGCATTGATGAAATGGACCTAACTAGGGGAATTTATACAGTTTTATTGTGTTTTTAGTTGTAATAATTGATTAACTACATGTAATCTACAACTATGTGTGTTGTTACAAAATGTAACACCTCACATAGACTTTCATTCCATGTTCATCTTCAGTAAGGAAACACATAAGCCTTGAAGGACTAATGAATTACTTGGATGAAGGTGGGGAACATAGCTTAGGTGAAATATTATATTCATGAGCACCAAACAGAGTTGTAGTTTGTATGAAGAAGAGTTCATTATTAAGTTACAAGTTGGTGAGAAAAATTTTCAGTGAACAAACTTGTGGATTTCTTGCCAACGCTCTGGGAATCTAAGTCCCTCTACTTAACCAGTGTAGTTGTCGTATATGCTCGCACATGAAAAGAGGATTTTTGTGGTGGTCTTTCAACTAGGGATCCAATAGGGGCATTGCATCGACCCTGTGGCAAAGCTAGAAATCTCTTGCTAGGGAAGACTTTATCTGAAGAGCAGGGAAAGGGAAGTGAGAAAAGACATATGAGAGCTAATGTTGTAGGTAGGAAATCAGATTCCTGCACACACTAGTTAGAAGTATCATCACATGCATTTATGAGAAGAAACAACTTTGTAAGAATCATTAAGACCAAATGAAATTTGATGAACACAAAGTATCAATAAATCTCTTAGTCAAAGAAAGCTAGAAACTCCTTGTATTAATTTCTCAAACAAAATTGTACATAGTGGAGAAATGGAGGAAATTGAGAAGGGGGAATGGAAGAAAATGGCTATCTCCTTTGTTCTCTCAAAGTACAATATACTCTTGAGTTTACAAGATCAATCACCAACCCTTTGAAATGGGAATGGCGTTACAATTTATAGAGTAGAATATGACTCTTCATTTACCCCCAATGCCTTTTCATATGTCCTCGCACAACTTAAAACTTTTCAACTTCCTAGGAAACTTTTAAGTCCCTTTTTATAACATAAAGGTGACTTATTACATTAGGAACATTAGGACATGTGAAAAAGTGCAACCCCAATGCAAAATTAGAATATTGGAAAGTGAGAGAAAGTTGGGGGAGAAGAGGAGAGAGAAAGAGAGAGAGAGAAGAAGAGAGGAGATGTCCTTCCCAATGAAGTTCGTTGATCCTCGCTGATGGAAAGCTCCAAATGCAGTGAAACTCTGAATCTTTGAATTCCTTGCACATTGTGAATATCCTTCAAATCAGCTCATGAATGCTTGCCAAGTTGAGTGAATTGTTCCTTTAATGACTCAGAATCTTGTGGTACCATTTTCATATTGGATGGTTCTTGTCTCGGCTCATAGTGGAAGGAGCAATATAGGAATAGCTCAAGACTCTGCACTTGCAAACCTGGTGTCCTATAGTGGCGAACAAGCCACTTGTGAATATTTTGTCTTTGATCCACCTTCGGTCCTCAAGGCCATATGAGTCTTAAGGTTATTCAAGCCCATGTACGAAACATCACCGTCTTCCACATAATACTTGTAGGTGAAGGTCTCAGGTCGATTTTGACCCATCCACATCGGCTTCATGTCTCCCTTAGAAAAATCAACTTACTATTTTTAGTAAGTGTGAAAAATCAAGGCCCTAGAACTTCTACTGAGTGTTGTGACCTTGATTCCTCTTTCTCCCTACGTTCCTCGTTCCTTCCGGATCAACTTTATATTTTTAGTAAGTGCCAAAAATGCCCATTCTGGTGAATTCTCAGTTGTAGTGCACTCCTAATGTCTTTACCTCCTTCGTAGGTCCTTCTATCGATGGATTTCCCAAGTAATCCCTATGTAGTAGACCTGCTATTTTTAGAAAGTTGGCTTCTGGAGGTCAGATTGACACACAAAATTTTTTTTTGATATGTTTTTTTGCCTAATATCATCCCTCTAAAATTTCACGCCTACTCGCTTAATAGTCCAAGATATTTTAAAGTTTTAATTTTCAGACCTAGCAGTGCTTCTAGGTATGACAACCATTAATGGACCTCAAAATTGCAGGAATGATTTTCTCTTCTGTTTGTGAAGAAAATTATATTTTGATGTGGGTTTTTTCTTCTTGTGCTTCACGTGTGATCTTACTTCAATCCGGCAACCGGTTTGACGGGAAATCCCACTTCTTTCTTCATTGAGTTGAAAGGAGATTTCTTCGTTGTGGATGCTCTATCACACGAGGGGAGTTTGAAGGTTTCTTTTTATGGTCTTGGATAAAGGAATTAATAGAAAAAAATGGTTTGTTTTCATGCATCGGCTTGCAATATTTCTTCAGATCTTCATTTTTAGGCTATGGAGATTTTCATTGTTTTCTTCCTTTTGTTCTTTGTTTCTCCTTCTTGTTTTGATGAAAAATCCTTCTGAGACCTACACATCACTGTGGGAAATGTGTTTCAGTGTTTTGGTTGAGCATGTCTAAGAATTTTCAATGGTGGAGTGATGGTAGCAAGTTACAGAGGAAGGATGAAGTTTGTCTGTGCACAGGAGTGGAAGCAGTTAGAAGCACTGAGCGATAGTTAGATTTTTGAATTTTTAAAATTATGAGAGTGAGATCTTGGGCACATTTTTCCATGTGTGATGTCCCTAACCTTAGGGACATGAGGGACATCAAACTCCACAAAGTGGTTAAGAGGACGACATGTGGCAATGATTCGACGACATGAAATGAAGGTGAGAAAAGCTACTTTAAAGCACTGAGAGTTAAAGTAGGTCACATGGATTTCCAAAAGGCTCCACATAGGGGTATGGGAAAATTTTTACATATCTGATGTCCCTCACCTCAATGACATAAGGGACATGGTTTCATGGTGGTTCTGGAGTGAAACATGTCATTTGACCCGACTCACAGGAGTGGATGCTCCAAAATTCACCTAGGGGCTGAACTATCAAGTCTAGAAGTCACATGGATGACAAAAAGGCTCCCCATATGGGGATGTAATAATTTTTCAATGTCTGATGTCTCTCACTTTAGGGACATAAGGGACATCAATTTCCACGATCGTCCCGGAGCTAACACGCGGCATTTGATCCGGCAGGCCGACGTGTCAAGTCTGGAGGTCACATGGGGGCTGGGAACATTTTCAATGGTTGGTGTACCTAACCTCAAGGATTTCAGGGACATAAAATCCTGCCAAGCTCCTGGTGCTGACACGTGTCCTCCCAAAAATGACTAAGTCCTGAACTACCTTTGAGAGGGCAACTTAGAAAGAAGATAACTTGAGCTCCCGGTGGAATTTCTTGGTGAAATTTTATATGATCCTGACTGAAATGGAATTTTTAATCCAATGGTGGGGGTCTTATTTCTTAATTCTTTCATAGAATCCCTAAAAACCTGAATTTTTATTTGAGACTCCACTTGTACCTGATAAAAATTACCTACCAATCCTATGCTCCAAGGTGTTGTGAAAAATATGATTTCACCATCATGTAGGTATTTGAATCCTATTTCTAAATGTTTTTTTCTTCTAACTCCATCTGGAGCTCCCGAAATCATCTTCTAAAGCCCAACAATTGTTTTAGGCATATGTACTGCCTAGGCTTGAACCCTAATTTTTCTCAAACTGCTCCAAGTTTCTCAAAACTTCCCAAAACCTTCCAAAATAATTTCCATGATGTTTTAAGGTATTCGATTCACCTCCATGTTGAATTTTACCCTTCATGTTCCACCCCAAGGGGTTGATCCAGTCCTAGGAAGGCCAGCGATAACCCTTCCCAATACTGCCAGAAGATAGTATCTTTTCAGAAATCCCTAAAATCACCTAGGGAGAATGAATATAATTCTCTAAATCACCTAGGGGATGAGATAACATTATTTAGGAGGTCATTTGGACTGACTGGACAGACCCGAGGTGTCTTGGAATGATGGGACTTGAAAAATTTAACATTGGGGTATCATTGTCATGCTTAGAAATTGTCAATTTCCCTGTTGCACATTTACACGACAATGCAAGTACATCAAAACTCATTATTTCTGCATGTTTAAATACATTTAATTATGTGATTGATTTTTTTATTTCACTATAAAATCAATATCCATCATAAAAGATGAATACGTAAAGAAGTATACAACTCGATTATAAAATTTAATGTCATTTATTCATGAAGAAATTCAATGTTCCCCACACAAGCCATAGGATGTAACTTATATCTACCGAAGAAGGAAGTACATTTCCATTAAGCTAAAAGTAATAGTGTATAGAAGAAACCCATCATTTTCTTGGGTTTTCTCCTAGTCTTATTTGTTTCTAGTTCAACCTCCATCTTTCCTCTCGTGTTATCCAAAGAGCTATAGTGTACCTAAAAAGGGATGAAAAGGCATCACGATATCATGGTTTAATATGTACTTATGTACTATATAATTTAATGCAAAAGTTTTTCCTACTATTAGAGGCATAAAGTACATCATGTAAATGAGATGCGAAATTGAGAAAGTAGTATCTTACAAGAGCACATATGATTCCCGAGAATCATAACAAAGAACAAAATGAAAGAGAAAGGAAGACTATGGAACATAAGAGAGGCCAAAAGCCTAATTATTTTCTAACTATTTTCTTAAGTGTGCAGGTACAGGTTGCAGTAGAAGAGATCAATACATGTTTTAAAATTTTGTACTATCAAGTATAGATTTCACTCAATGACCAAACATATTCAAGAACAACATAAAATGACTCACTCATGCATTTCAAATTTTGAGATATCCAGATCAACTATCAAAAGGAATCAAACAGATAATCAAGTATAGATGAATCAATAATACAATGATTTCAGGATAATGAAATGGATATCTACTTATCACTTTCAGATTATGAGCCATCAATGAAGATTAAATGGAGTAGTTATGATCACAACAATAAAATAGATTGCATTAAAATAGTTCATTACAACATTAAATGAAGTAGATTTATAAGGTTTTCCATAACATGAATCAAGAGCAGAAATAAAGAATCTTCAAGATAAGATAGAAGTTCATCTTATCAAGTAAAGATATGATCAAAGCAATAAATGACGTTTTTACAATCCATTCGTGCTCTAGAATAATAAATTGCAAACAAATTTCCCACAATGAATCACAACAATCTAAGGAGCAGCTTAACATCTAGACAATCAAGTCCAAAGGTGTTACTTGCATCAAAAATTTGCTTTATTATCATCTTGTGTATCATGGTTCGAGATCAGATCTTTAATGTATATTTCCAAAGAATTGAAGGATTCTATATGCCACATTACATAATTATACATGGGATGAATAGACTAGAACTCAAGTCGAAACATGCAACTATTAGAAGGAACAATAACGTAATAACTACAAATTTCATCATTGCGAAAGTACACAAAGAAATCCACTATTCCAAAATATTTCAAGCTGGATCTACAATAGATTTTATCCAAGATAATGAAAAGAAAATTATAGGTGTTTCAGAGCTTGAAGAATGTATACATACAAGGTAATAAAAATATAATCAACATGTTGATAACTTCCATCAAAACAAATCCTTAAATCAAGGAGTATTTAAGGCCATAGAGAAAATGCATTCTACAACTAGTAGTCAAGAAACTTCTTATCCTCAACTCATTATTACAAGAAGAAGAGAAGATCTCAATTTTAAGGAATTCACAAGGTACAAGGGTAATCATGCTACAAGATTTCAAAATATCATTTAACTCAATCTTCTATCATAAGTCAAAACTTCAAAGAAATCACAGTCTTTAATATCAAAAGTACACTGCAAGAAAAGCTATATATTTAATGCACCAAAAATCTTAATAAATGCATTTTACCCCGGTTATTTAAAAAACAAGTAAAGCTAAGTACAAGGAAGTGCTATTTAACAATAAAAGTAACAAGTACATTTTGAATAACTTCAAAGATCATATATCGATACGAGATGGTGAAGTCTCATCTCACTTTTTAATTACATAATAATAAGTGGTAAATGTAGAAAGGATAAAAAAGAACACATATCGAAGGAATTGATTGAAGAAGAAGTATGGTTACAACTATATCATTTGTACATATCAAGTTGAAGCAGCTTCAATAAATGATACAAGTTGGACAATGAAAATGAGTCGATCTAAATTGAGTTATTGAATAATGGGTATAAACAACAAAGCCTCAACAAAATCATCAAGAGCAACACAAGACAGTTTTTATGTCATTCAATGCAAGTCATAGGCTTACATGTAAGAAACATCATAATGAGAAATATGATGTTTTTGGTTAGGAATTATTTCTTCCCGAAGGCTTACACTGGTTGAGAATATTTTTAAAGCTTGTTATATAAAAGTATGGAGTAATCAAATGTAATTGTATTTTATTTTTGAAGCATATGAATACGTATTCTATCGAGGAAGCGGTCAGATTTACACATAGAACAATAAATAATGTGTGAACCAGCTCAAAATACAACAAACAACTACAATCACCATAAGGAATGATATATTTGAAATTGCAAGCATTCATATCAGTACAAGACAAAAAGCTAACTATGGAAAAGATTCAAATTTTAAAAGAGTACCGAGGTAGTTAATGATGTATACTTTAGAAGAACATAGAAGGGGCTCATGATATTTATTCAAAATGAAATTACTTCAAGAAAACACAAACTTGCAAATGCTTTGCATCATCCAAAAATAGATATAGTGATGCAAAGCCGCATAGAATAGAAGATGAAATACAAATACGAAAGTCCATTACTTGAAATGGAAACCACATTGATACTGAGAATAAGTATAGTTCGGAAGGGTCGGAAGGGTTCGAACTAGAAGAAAAGAGTTATTTCTAAAAAGATAAAACTATAACAATCCGATTTGAGGTTGAAATTTTACTAAGAAATAAAAGCGAGTACCTAGTTCATGAGCTCGACATCAACACAATCAAATAAAAGAATCGAATAAATGATCTCGAATATAACAAACCGGAGAAAATGTGGAAACTCCCTTTATTTTCTTTTGATTCGTAAGACCAACAATAAATATTGCTCCAGTGAATGCATAAAATTTTTGATTTTCACGTCTTCGCAACAATGGAGACCCAAATAGATTGTATTAAGGTTAAAATAGTTCAATAGAACATCTCAAACATGAAAGGGTCACAGGAACTAAATAAACCAATATAATTAGACTCGAGAAAAATAGAAGCCCAAAATCTATAAGGGATATAACTTGAAACAAATACGAGACATACCTAGATCTAGGTTATTCGTAACGAACTATTTTTAGTCAAGTTTCTTCATTTTTTACTGATTCAAGGAAGGAAGATAGTAACAAAACTTACCATTTCAATGCAATGCCTCCAAAATGAACCAAAATGAGTTTAAAGAAATTCAAAATTGGCAATCCCAGTTACATTGGAGATCTTGAGATCATAATCCTGCACAAAAAACACAAAAGAAACCATCAAGAAACAAATATTTAGTATCAAATCAATGAAAACAACAAAAATGGAAGTATGCGGGTTCAAAACCATAAGAAAATGAACTAATGGCTCACCCTTTTCAAAGTGTGTACCCAGCTGGAAAAACTAAAATGTTCACAGAAGAGATGGAATTCAAGAATCTGCATGCTCGAACTCTCACATTTATTTTTGAAAGGAAATTGATCTCAAAGAACATCACAAACCTCACAAGTGACCTCAAAATGAAAGAATAATGGCGGTCACCCTCTTGCAGATCTCAAACAAGAAGAATGAGGATAAAATATGCAAGTATTAACAAATACAGAGCCTCAAAATCAAGAGAAGATCAATTTTGAGCTCAAAATCTCCAACAATGGCGCAACTAAATGTTTTTCTAGGGATTCACTCGAAACATGGAAAAAATGCAAATGAAAATATTGATTAGGGTTCGAGTTATCTTACTCACCCAAACTCAACCAACTTTCCACCTAACATGATATGGGTTAAAGATCAATGCAAACCAACAAGAGATCAATGACGGAGATGGATTTTGCAATAGATTGAATGATCACAATCAAAGGTCAATTAATGCAATCTAACTACCCCTCTTCCGATTCAAGGAATCGACGATCAAGATCAATTGCAATGATCAAACAGATGACATACCAAACCGTAAACTTGACTGTAATTTAATTTTGAACGATCGGTGATCGAGATAGTACATACGATTGACAGACAATGATCGGTTTGCCTTATCAATGCAAAATCATAGCTACAATCATCGCCTAAACATAGCTAAATAAATATCTTTTCCACCGACAATCAAAAGGGTTGATTCATCATGGAGATGGGGCCAACCCTAATAAGTTAAATAACCATTGCATTGACCTTTCAAGGTCTAAAACCTTAGTACTACAAAATCAAATGCCGACAACCTTTTGTGCATAACCATGACTAATCAAAAGGCTGAAAAGCATTGTATATACGATGATTATTCAAAATGGGGTCAAAAACTATGCTCAAGACGACAATATTCAAAGGGGACAATGATTAACAAAAGGCCTCTAAGTTATAACCTTATAAAAGAAGTATATGTCAATGAAGGGAGGGCCTTGAAATAGTCAAAAATGATTATAATTAATAGGTTCCACATAATCATAAGGGGACCAAGGTCAACAAGGGTTAATAATGCCAAGTATTGTTTACCTTAAACTTTCAAAAATACCTTAACCTTGCAAAAATAACCTCGTACAAAGGAAAGAGGATGTTATTTCTATCATGTGTAGTTGGTCCCCATCAGTGGGGTGAAATATTTTCTGCTAGTGCATTGGAACCAAGGGTATTATTGTATTTACTATCAAACGAGTGTGTTTCATGTCATCCACTAGAAGACAAAATAGAGAAAAGACAAAATTTGAACATTTGCACATCAAATGTGGTCCCCACATGTGCATCCAAGGGGGAATAATTGTAAGGGTTCCAAATTTATCCTTACAAGTGGATAAAATTGCGCAGTGTCAACATTGACAGAGATTTGATTAATTTAATCATGCACAAGAAGACAAAGATTTCATGCACATTGAGAAGACTTGTACAACAAACACTTTGGTAATTAAATTTAGCAAAATATTCACCCAATTTTTATTTAAAATAGATCATCAACTGCATTTTGACTTGAATTTAGTATTGTAACTAAGGTTATTAATGCCTCATTGTAATTAACATGTTTATTTTTATTCCTTTATTTATTCATGATAAAGGGGTAAAATTAGCATGCATGGGAGAGTACAAATTTTAGCCTATTTTTAGGATGGGTTGCATAAATAATTTTTCTATATATTGTGTACATTGGAAAAGCACAAGGATGAGGATGTTTTTAGACATAAAGTGTCAAGAATTTTTTACTAGTTTTGCCTTGAATGAGATATGATTTTTTCCTTTCCAATTACTTGCAGTGGTGTGTATCTTTCCATTAATTCTTGTGAATGTTAATTCCCGATTAATCATCTTACCTCGCTACAAATTTGGTATTTTTGCATAGTCTTAGTGTGCATGTTTAGTTGGTCAGTATTGTTGTGATTTATCCCTCAATACATAAGTCTTTTGCCTTAATATTCTTGAAAATAATTGGTTTGTGCATCTAAAATTAATTATCAATTTTATCATCCATATTCTCAAATCAAATACCTCAATAAGCTTGGTGTATCACCCATCTCAATTTAAGTTACAATCATCTTTTTACCCTTGAAACCTTAAAAATTAGTTTAGGATACATCAATAACGAATCGGTCTTGATATCGAGAGACTCACCTCAACAATAGGTATACCCACGCACTGATGTGTTTGCCATTATATCTATGAAAGTGAGAGATCAAGAAATCTTATAACCCCTTCTATCATCTCTCAACTAGGGTGTAATTTTGAGAGATAACATTAGTGTTTAAGAATATGTTTCAATATTAAATTTATTTGGAAAAGATGTCACACCTTCACCTCCATAAATTGGTTTCTTTATTTCATGTATTTTTGTACTCATTCCCTTGTTTTCTTTTTTTTTTTTTTTTCTTGGCTCAGGTAGATGATAGAAAATATTTTGCAACATCTAATTTCTCTGCTAAAGATTTGTTTAATTTCTTTATTTCACGCCCTTTTGCATTCGTTCCCTTTTTCTCCATCTCTTTAAGGATTTTCATGTATGGTATCCTCCCATAATTCTCAAATATATATTAAGATAAGATGTTTGAAACCAAAATAATGTTTTATAAATGTTATGAGTATAAGAAATAATGAAAAAACACTCAAATCTCAAAAATGATAAGACATTTCTCAAAACGTTAAAAATAAGGATTAAATATAGGACAAAAGATACAATAATAATGTTATATCAAAAATATTTTTCTAGCACTTGGAAGACTACAAAAAAGGTATGGTTGTTGAAATGAAGGGGATTAGCATTGAGATTACTGTGGATTAATTCACCAAAGTGATGGATCTTCCTGCAGCTTCTCAAAGGTAATGAAAATATCACTTCCCACTTTGCTGGTTATCTTCGTCTATCTTTACCTAAACCTTTTGACGATGTGGCTCTCACCCTTATCCAATTTCTCACTCTTGAGGGTTGTCATAAATGAATTTACACCTACCACCTTCCTATGCTTAATCATTTCAAGCGTGGCTAGGCTTTTAGCTTCCCCTACTTTCTTTTTCGCTCCCGAGTGCTTCTATCTCTCAATTCAAAACTAGAAGGGTCTTTGTCCCGCTCCATCAAGGATTTATTCTCTCTCTTGTCAAAAGAGTTGCTCTAGATATTGACAATTCTATCTCTCTAACTAAAACTTTGGAAGCTTATGCGGATGGATTCGACTCGGACTCGGAGGAAGAAGACTTGAGTGAAGAATCTAATTCTCAGGAAGGTGACTCGGAAGAGGATAAAGATGAGGTTGAGATTGTGGCAGCCCAGAATCTTAGGGAGATGAAATCCAAGTAGGTTCCTAGTGTTCCTTTGAACACCAAAGGGGATTCTAGTAAACAGGATTCTCCAGCTCCTATCAATGTGTAATTGGAACAAAAATTTGAGGCTATGGGGCATGTTGGACCTATGAAAGGGGAGAACCATCTAGTTAAGATGACATTAGATATTGAGGAACTTAAGGGAGATATGAGACTCACCAAGAGCTCGGTGTAGTTTTGTTCAATGATTGGCATAAGATGAAAGCACAAGTTGAGGAAGCGGTCAACAATGGGCATGGTGAAGAGATTGATGTTTTAAAAGCCAACTATGGTTTCATAACCAATGAGTTGGACCATTTTCATGCTATTCTCCATAGCTACATGGAGTGGAGTGTAGTCATAGTGAAATCTACTCTACAACATCTCCAGACTCTGGGTCAGCTTGCTAATGCCTATAGTGTTGTGGATAGTCGAGCAAGAAAAGAAAGGTGACTCCCGAAGGTCTTGACTTGGTGTCTTTGGTCAGGTAACATAGATGCTCTAGCTAAGGAATGGGAAAAGGTGTTGAGGGGCTTGAAAAATCCTATAAATGATCTAGGGAGGGGTGTTTTGTTTTATTTACTATCTTTGTAGCTTTTTGGTTGTTAGTTTCTACATTGTTGTTAGTTCCTCTATGTTTTTTTGTTGTTGTTGTTTCACATTAAAAATGATTTTCAATCATTTTTATAAAAATTATGGGGTATACACATGGTTTTTTTGTTTTCTATTTCCTATTGTGTGTTTGTTTGCCATTTATGTCAATTATATTTATGTAAAAGGGTGTCATTGTGTTGTATGATTCATCATGAGGTGTTATTATGGTTGTCTATGAGATGATCTTGTTCTTGTGGATCATCTATAGACAACTGACACTCTTTCCTGATGACCGATATGTAATGTGTGTCATCCTTATTTCCTTTCTCCTCTTATGTAAAAAAATTTAAGATTTATATCCTCCAATATTGATTCCGGAGAGGGTTGTTGCACTTGAATTTCCTCGCTCCCGGAAATAGGTTCTTGATGTTAGAGAATGAATGATAAGGAAGTGAAGGTGGTGATCTTCACAGGATCCTCTCCATCAAATCATTCCTCCAAATCAAATAGATAGTCTAGCTCATCATTGTCTCCGCTACATTGGTTCAACCTCCTCCATGGTGTCCTTCGTATCTACAAATTGCTCACCATGGTTCTCCTCATCCTAGAAAGTGAAGTTTGAAAGCTCAAAATTTTCTTTGACATTAGAGATTGAAGGGGATGAAGTGGGAGGAAGAATCAAGGTTCTTCTATGGCCTGATTTGTGCTTAAAGCCTCAAAACTCGTATGGCTCTCCATCATTTATTCTACATCCGTGATGATTCGACAATCTCTAAAAAATGGGTGCCTTTGTGGACACTACATTACGAGAATGTGGATTGTTGATTTTATGCTCCTATATTTCTCTTCATTGGCTATAACCAAATCATCTTACACCACTTGTGGTTGGACCTCAACCTCCTCTGAAGGTTTAACCATCAAGGGTATTTTTCTATCCCTAATTTCTTAGCCCAAATCTTCAAAAATTGTGTCATTTCTTCCCTATTGGGATTTTCTCTTCATTTTTCCTCTTGACTAGCCAAATGTTCCTCCTTCCGACAAGGATTGGGAATGCAAGAAGGGTGGGTTGGGTAACAAGTGATTTTACATTACTTGTGGTGGTGGAATGGAAGGTGTTTTACTTTTCTCTTGTGGAGGGAGTTGGGTTTGGAAAGGAAAGGGGAAGAAAAAGCTGACATGGGATGAAAAAGTAGGGGATGGAGAAGAGGATTCCACACTAGTGGTCACGGGAAAGAAGCTTGGAAATTGAGGCTCAAATGAGATGGTGTTTCTTGGGGAACAGAGAGAAAGTTTCTATATAATGATGTCGTACTTACCCATTGACAAGGCTCCCTGACACCAAGATCATAGGCCTCTATCTCCTCGATCCACTATGTAAGTTGGGGCAACATCTCATCCATAAAACCAAGCTGTGGCAGAAATATCTTAGCATAGGGCTGACCCATGGAAAATGTGCTCTATAGACAATTCTCGAACACTTTCATTTGATCTATAGCCCTTGATTGCACCATGCCTACCTCTATTTTTTGAATCTTCTACTGCAAATCATCATTCTCCATATAACTGATTTCACTACATGCATATCCCTCCTCTTGACAGAGTTCCATAACCGAATTGGTATTGGTACTCCTCATAGGGGTAGGAATAATTATTATGGATTTTCTCATAACGTTGATCTGGAGGAGTTGAGAAATACATTAGAGGCGTAAGTGTGAATTCCAAGATGTGAATGAAGCCATGACTTCACAACTTCATAGAATAAATGGGATAGAAAGGAATGAAAGAGAATGATGGAAATGGATCGAAGAAAGGGATGTATATAGATTAGAGAGGGGTTGTTGACTATATGGAGTCGCTAGATGTGCTTGAGCACGTGCCTCCAAAGGCTGAAATTCTGACAAGAACACACCAACTTTCCAAAATTAAATTTTCTCTAGATGTTGAACTACACACCTGCAAAATATATTATAACTAAGATATGCAAAGGAACACTTCTAAAATGTAAAGCTTTCACCTATTTTTCCCATCGAACGTGTAAAAATTATTATGTTAAAATTACAAAGACTTCGATTGCTTGTGATTTGTATGTGATACAATCACTATAACCTTCATAACCTGGAATTATCCCGTAGTGTGGGACATTGCAAGTTGGATAATCCTTTGGAGACAATGGCTTCTTCTTCTAACCTAGTGCCAACTTCTCCAAAGTGCACAGAATGTAAAACTAAACTAATGCTACCCTAATTATTTCTAAGGAGACATGGATAGAAGGATACATAAAATAAAACTACTCTAAGTGAAGGTGATGCACCAAGAAAGGGTGAGACAATCCAAGTGAGTGAAAAATAGAGAGCAAACAAAGTAGGAGAGGGCAAGTAGAAGTGCCACAGTCTAAGACAATATTCAATTCCCTATATTCATAAATAAAAACAAACTACTGATCCGAAAAAGAGATAGATACATGCACAATATAATTGTGAATATAATGGAAGGAAAAAGATGTAATTTCATACAAGCTAGGAGAAAATGGCCACAAAACATGAATTTTATTGCTTAGAAACATGCATAATCCATTATAACATAAGCACAAGGAAAAATCCTTTATAATAAGCCCAAATTTGAGGCCTTTAGCTCACAAAAGCTCGGGACAATTTTGACAGAGTTCCTTTGCTCTTCGAAAGTATCCCCTCAAAATGAGGTGGATTTTACAATATATAGAAGAAGAGCCTCGAAATTTCCTCACCAACCAACATGTTTCATTAAAGAGGTATGGGAGGCCATATGAATTTGGTACTTTTCTTGCATGGTAGTCATGGGCACCATACCTCATTAAGATGGTAGTTGAACAACCTTGTACCACTTCCATTAATGCTTGGTTCATTCATGCAATCGACCAATAGTATTTTCCTCCTTGGTGTCGTCAGGTAGTATAAATACAACCACCTGATAACATGCTTTTCCCACTCCCCAGATTGGTAGCTCAAAATCTATTATTGGCCTGTATCATCCATATAAATAGTACCATGACCCCGCTCTCGATCGACGCTCCATCATCTCCTTTATGTAGCTGGCGGTGGTGATAAAAATGCCACCGGATGATAGCTTCCTTAATCAAGCTATCGGGACCGCCATTATCTCATACCGTTGGTAGCATCCGTACATGATACCGGTGCTTCTACGCCATTTACCTATCGAGACCCACCATTTTTCTACCAGCTGGTAGCATGAAAATGTGCTACGGAGCCCGATAGTATCCATTGAGTTACCACTGTTAAATTTCAAAGTGTTACATCCATCAACCGCCAATGTTCAGACTGATAATTTGTACATTTTCAAGGGCACAAAAATGGATAATATTTATTTAACATCAAGTTCAACATAATACATCAACTTATTTTACTCAACCAACATATAAAAGTATGACAAGTAGGGAACTATTCAAACATATAAAAGTGTAACAAGTACAAAAATAATACACTTTTCCTAATGGCTAATAATTTCATAATCATCACAGAAAATAATAATTTACATTTCCATTCATAACAAAGTCACCGCTATAACATATACGAATACATTATTTCTAGATCACATACTAATATGAAGACACCAAAGACGCTCCACTTGTCCTTATTCTCGTACCTACATACACTTGCATGGTTATCACAAACTCTTGGTGTGGCATCTACCCAAACATTAGCATAACTCATGTTTTCATAGTTTCCTATTCTTAGGATTATAATAATAAGCATGCAACAAGAGAGAGTTAGAGGTACATTCATTTTATTTCATTTCTTAACTAGAGGAGAGAGAGAATAGAGAGAGAGAGAAACACCATTTTCCCAACATTCAAATTTCTCAAAGAAAAACACAAAATACGGTTTCATACAATCATTTATAAGTGTCTATAAGTTATCTTGTCCACTACATCCAATTATGACTCGAGGGCTAATAGTTTGCATTCAAAAATGATTACGATGGGAGAACTCACCACAAGGAAAGTCTTATATGTTCTCCTCTATACCGATAATTCATAGGAGTTGATGGAACTTGGAACTAGTGAATAGGGTACAAATGGAAAATACTTTTATATAGCCACTTTGGTTGTAATTGGGCTTGTTTGACCCATCCAACCAACAAGTGGAGGCCTACATTACCCCTTTGCAAAACTAATTAGCAAGGTGTTTTTCTCAAAACTAAGGGTTGTAAGAGATTATCCCATATAACTAATAGAGGTTTATGGAGGCCAATATCTATTTATTTACCCAGGGGCCAAAATGGAAATCCAAACCTAATCCAATTTCTAACCTTCAAAGAACTACCCAATACCGCAAACAATAATAGGGCTCTTAACACACTACACTAAATGATCAAACAATAAAATAGGGGAGTTGTATAAGTTTTTATGGAATCTTATGATAACATAGAACAAGGTCAAATCTTGACCCTTTTGATTGGGGTTTCGTAGATGTTTTCACACATGATGAAAATCATGAATTATTAATTTTTTACAAAACAGGATTGATAGGTTTAAAAGAGAAATCGAACTCAACTTGTCAATTCAAGGGTTGTGACTATTCTCAGTATGCTTACTAAAGGTACTAGGAAATCTCGAAAAGGGGTTTAAGGGTATGGTTGACAAACCAAAAGCGATATGGGTTACAAAAAATACAAGGTAGATTTCACTTGTTTATACTACAAATTAATTTTTAAGTAATTAAAAGTACAATATTCTGGGGTTTAAGATTTCTATTTCATTGAGAAATTAAAACTAAGAATACAAAAATTATGTGAGAGAGGGATAAGATAATCATGCCTAAAAATAAACAAGATACTATCTACATTCTCGTCTAAAAGCATTTTCTTAAAAGTCTGCAAATCCTTTCAAGCAAACCCATTTTGTATATACCCATCATCCACTAAAACCATCATTTCATTATAAATGGAAATTTTAATAAGAATCTAGATTTATAATATTATTATTTTTAATTTTATAATTGTTGAAATTGGATTCATAAATTGTCATTATTGGTTTTTATCTAGTGTAATATCATATTCCAATATGTTTATTATTGCAATTTAATTAGTGTAATATTGGATTCCAATTTTTACACTATGCCATATAAGTATATTCCTAATTCTATATTGAGTTTATGAGAATGGGAATATGCCCATTCTCAACACACTCATTGACAACTATGTTCGTAATTCTTTTATGTGTACTGTTTTATCTCAATTATTTTTCTATGATTCCTATATGAGGCATTTAGATCCCTTTTGAAAATTAAAACAATGTGATATGGGTACATGTTGTATGAAATAAGAAGCAACTATTGATTCTATGAGAATGGACACATGCCCATTCTTGTCACACTATTGGTATGAGTATGTTCCTAATTATTTTTATGTGTATAAACTCTGTATTTATTCTTCTTCTATAATTCATATATGAGGGATTTTGACGTCTTTTGAAAATTTATATCTTAGCGAGATAGTAGGTTCAGCCATTGTGCATTTCCAGGACACTCTTGTTGAGATCATTAAATAATATATCTTGGCACTCTAAATACTATAGTTTTACATTCAAGAATTAGGGGATTCTAGGCATATAATTTAGTATCTAGACTTCAGAAAGGTTTGCATTTTATAAAGTTATTAGAATAATTAAAAAATAAGTTATCTAGACTTATGCACATAGCTTTAGGAAAAGACCATATAATTTTGTGGTTGTAATGAATGCATAAATAAATTCATTACATAGCATGAATTTTTGAAATGAGTTCCTTATAAATCACATCCATGTCTCTTTAAATCACAAGTTCTAACTCCCTGTAAACTTAGAGAATAATTAAGGTTTTTTTACAAATTATATTAACCACATGGTGGAATTTATATTATTAATAATACATTAATAAGATGCAAGTGTTCCATAAGCAAATAAATTTTATATAGAATTATATTATGGAAAAATCTTCCAAAGCAATATAATACTCGAGACTTTCATTTATTTTTCAAATAATAGTACATCTCGTAAAGTTTTAAAGGACTAAGGTTTGGAATATTTTTTAAAAAAACCCACATCCTGTGGCCAAGATGATTTCACATATAAATTTATAAACTTCAATAGTTTATCCAAGTCAACATTTTTATCATGTTCAAGCAAAGTTCAAGTTATTATTTAATGTCCACGTGTCCTTTATTGGGTATCTTTATGTATCCACTTTTCCTTTTTTTTTTTTTTTCCCATGCCCATATGATGTCTCGCTTTAGGTTTGTCTGAGATGGTCCATGTTTTATTTAGCTTTAAACAATCTTGATACAATGTTTTACCTTCTCCTCTCCCTGCGCAGTTTCCATATGGAGCTCTCAAATATTTATTTATATCATTTCCTTCATGTTGAAGGAAAATATCCCAATCCATATTTTTTTCATTATCATTTTTGGTTGTGTAAGTAGAATTTTTCCCTTGAACACATCCTTCAATAGATTGAATTATTGGTTAGATCTTCCACAAACAGGCCCAATGTAAATATCTAGTTGATCACTATGTACAAGGTGCAGACCATCTAGTTGAGCACTCCTTGCTTAATCATAAGGGAACTTCTTGTTTCATTGAAAATCAAATGTTTTATTGGCCAAACTATTGATTTATTAGGTTGTAGCAAGTTTGAGCAATCAGAACACATATTTACCACATTTTCTATCCATACACCAAAATTCAAAGGACTTTGTCATCACCAATCCGGAACTATGATAATTCTCCACCGGAACTCCTCGTCTATGATTATTTACTAATGCACTGACCTTTAGTTTGGTGGATGTAATCTGAAACACAACAACAAACATAACACAAGAATACCATAGACTATGATATGAAGGAATGATGAAAAATCTGAAATATCGAGTGTAAATTATAATATTAACATAAAATTGTTACAATCTCACCCATGAGGTACTTCAAGTGTTCTTGGCTTCACTTTCCTTCCACCAATACTATGGGAGAAACTTCACAATTACACCTCTTAATGGCTTCTTTAACACACCTTCAAAATGATGGCTTCCTTTACACACTTACTCATAAAATATTTCTCACTACTTCCTTCTATGCTAAATGAGGGGGGTGGCCTCTTTATTTATAGAACTTCCAGGCTTATCCATCTTATCTCTAAGATAGGATAAGAAATCCACTCTGACGAATCATATTCCATACCTTAACTCTTATCTGTACATGTAAGCTTATCTTTTAAGATAAGATAAACCTTATCATTTCACATGGGTTCCATATTTTTAGACTTTTTACAAATAAAATACACAAAATATTTATGACCTCACTCCTTGTCCTTATTACCAATATAATATTTCTAATTCCTAATCATGTAGACCCTACTTCCTTACTTACCCCAACTTTGACATTTTAACATTACTGGACCACTTACGACAAATATTTACTTTTTACCACAACATTCCTATTGTAATTTTGACTATTACCATACTATACATTATTGGCGGCATCGTCTTTTGGCGGTATCGTTATCTTCTATCGACGCTACTACTAATTACACTTAACAACATCCTATTCCTAATACATACATTAATGAAATAAAAATTATTTAGGAAAATTTTAGTGTCATATGAAGACCCAACCTCTCTACATCAATTTCATGGTCTTATAAAATGTGAGTTATAAAACCCATGGCTATGTCATTGTCTCTGCTATAAGATTTGTGTTTGAGAATGACATTGTCTGTGACAAAATATCTTCTATCTTTAGGACCTGTATTGATGGTGCTTTCAGTGTCATCACTACAATCTCCATCACTCTCAGCATTGTAATCCTCTGAACCACTAAATTTTTTTCTCTACCCAAATTAGGGGGAATGGATGAATCTGCATGCTTTGACACTTCACTCTCTTCCCAAGCAATGTAGTATCCTTTATTCCCAACATTTGCCAAGGTTTCAAATTCATCAACTGAGAAAGGAAATTTTACTCTTCCATCCAATACTATGTTAACACTGACAACCAAAAATCCTCTTCCCACATCTTTGCAATGTAGTGTCTTCCTACTTGGATATACTCTTCCCTCTATAACTTTGGTTCCTTTTGAAAACATGTCCACATGATCATCATGTAAAAATACAAAAGACTTCACCGTTGTAACAACATAAAATACAAATTTTTTGAGATGATGGAAAATATCTTAAAGAATTGCATAAAATAAATTAAAAATTATCATGTATGTACAACCATAAGTATATTGAATACACATAGCACATGAGCTACAAAATTTTATAATTCAGTAAGGTTTGGAAATACTTCAAAATTATGCATATAATTTGGAAATATTTATAACACAATTTCCAAACTATGATTGAACTTGACTCAATTGAATTTAAATGATGAGAAATAAATAGAGGTTACATTTCCATTTGTTAACCGATTCATCAAGATAGAAGTTAAATAGAAATTAATTAGAAACTTGATTTCTAATTGCTTCATCCAAATATATTCATCATATTATCATAGCATATATTATTTTTTTGATAATTCCTCACACTTCCCATATTCCCTTAAAGACGATGAGAATGGGCATCAATCCATTTTAAACATTCTCATAAAAGGATGTAATTGTCATTCATTCTTTATGTTTCGCGTAGGAGAATTTTTCTTTCTTTCTATATTGAGTTTATGAGAATGGGCATATGCTCATTCTCATCACAATGATAAAAATCTTTGTTTATATGAGAAATGGCATATGCCCATTCTCATCACAATCATAAAATGTCATGTAATTACTTGTATAAATCTAATTATCAACAACAATATAACACCAATGAACACAATATTTCAGATAAATGATCTCAATGTGCAAGAAGAATAGCTTAGCCACTTTGAGGGGGAAACCTCCAAACTAGACAATAAGACTCAAATGCTGAATATGATGATCAACTACTAGCTACTAACCCCTATATATACTATTCATATGCTATGGCCAACACCAAGGCTGACCCACTAATGAAAATATAACATATATGAAAGAGATACACAATGATAAGAAGTTATGATAGCCACAAGTTTGCTATATACATCCAATATAAGATAAATGATTAAGGGCATAACATGCCCCTCCCCTTCAAAGCAACATTGTCCCCAATGTTGAGAAGATTTGGATGCTGCTGCAGGAAATTTGCATCCTCCCAAGTTGCATCTTCATTTTCTAGATTTTTCAACTTGATCAAATACTCAGTGATGACCCTTGTCCTCAATCACTTAGTGCATGTTTGAAGGATGCATTATAGTTCCAGGATGATTCTTCCCTCTTCATCAAGCTTGGGTAATACTGGTTTGGGTTGATATTGTCTATCTAATTACCTTCTTTAGGTAAGATACATGGAAGAATGGATGAATTTGAGTAGCGGAGGAAGTTCCAGGTTTGTATGCTACATTTCCAATCTTACGTAACACTTGATAAGGACCATAATACTTAGTGAAATATTGTTATCCATTTTCTTTGTTTTACGTACATTTGCTTATATGGTTGTAAATGCACAAAAAAGCCCAATCACTAACTTCAAAATGTCTTTCCTGCATGTTGGTCTCCCTTTTTGCTTCATGTGGTTTTGTGACATGGCCAAATTCTCCCTGAGACTAGAAAGCACCTCTTATTGGTGTTGAATATGTTCTTCAACTGCTTTAACCTTTGGTTGGACTCTCAAAGATGAAGTGATAGATGGTGGATGGTACCCATATAATGCCAAGAAAGGAGACATTTTAGATGAAGTATGAAAGGAGGTGTTATACCACCATTCTACCAGCGGTAACCATTGGACCCATCTTGCTTGCTTATCTAATGTAAAACAATGAAGATATCCCTCTAAGAACTTGTTTACCACCTTTGTTTTCCCATCAGATTGGGGATGATAAGAGGAACTATGAGCTAGTTGTGTGCCCAAGCATGAGAACAAGTCAATCCAAAAATTACTAGTAAAGATAGGGTCTCGATCACTTACTATAATATTTGGTGTCCCATGTAGCTTCTGAATTGTATCCTTGAAGGCCGTTGCTACTGTACTCGTAACAAATGGATGTGATAAAGCAAAAAAATGGGCATATTTGGTGAGTCTGTCTACCACCACCATGATTACATTTTTACCTTCATTCAGGCAATCATGTGATAAAGTTCTTGGACACCTCTTCCCACCTCTAGCTAGGAATAGATAGAGGTTGTAAAAGACCTAGGGACTTAATTGTTTCACCCTTATTTTTTTGACAAACCATGCATTCTGCCAAAAACTTTTGGACATATCCTTTTAGCCCTTCCTAGAAAAAATCATGCTTGATTCAATGATAAGTCTTTAAGAAGACATAATGACCCCCTACTTGGAGAAGCATGTAGCTCAGATAGAACCCTATTTTTAAGGATTAAATTCTTACATAGATATAATCTATCTTTATACCATAAAACATCTCCTTTCCATACAAATTTTTCTGACATGCTTGGATCTTGTTGGAGATTCTAAATGAGATTTTTGTACCTAGGTCATTTTTCCATTTAGACCTTGCATCCTCTATCCAATCCTCTTGTAATACATATATGGCACACAACAATGCCTCGGCGAGATTCATCCTTCGAGATAAAGCATCGGTAACTAGAATTACATTCTATTTCCCTTTCTTGTATACTATCTCAAAATCATACCCCAACATTTTTAGACCCATTTCTATTGTTCTTCGATGATAAACATTTCTCTAAGAATTATTTCAAACTATCATGATCTGTCTTTACTTTGAAATGTCATCCCATTAGATATGGTCTCCATTTCTTCACTGCATGAAGTATTGCTAACATTTATTTCTCATAAATTGGTTTAGAGATATTCTTACCTTTGAATTGGTGGCTCTCAAAGGTAATGGGTCACCCTTCTTGCATGAGTACTACCCCCATACCATACCTTGAAGCATCACATTCAACAATGAATGTTTTGAAAAATGCAGGGTGGCTAGAATCGGAGTGGTGCACATGGCCTCCTTCAACTTCTCAAAGGCCATAGTAGCTTGCTTGTTCCAATGGAAAGAGTCTTTCTTCAATAAATTTGTGAGAGGTGTTGCGATGTTGGGTGGTTGACTCCTAGTACTAGGCTGGATGGCATGGTCATGGTCTCTTTTTGGAGGCAGGCCCTTGGGCATTTCTCCAAACACCACTGAGTGCTCATCTATAACTACTTGCATATCTACGGGTATAAATGTATTGGAATGATGTGCTTCCAATGAAAATAGTTGTGCCACAAACCCTTCTGCACCATTTCTAAGCATTTTTATATCCGATGAGAACTTACCATTTGTGGGGACTTTGCTCTTAGTCCTTTTAGTTTAAAAGTCCTCTTTTTGATTGAAATTGCATGAATAACTCTTGGAAATTCATTTCAATGGTTCCCAAGGTGGTAAGCCACTGAACTCCTAACACAATGTCTACTCCTCCCATGGAAATGACATACATATTGCTAGTTAGCAAGTAATCTCCCATGACAAGATTAATGTTATGAAATTTTCCTGAATAACTAACATTTTTCCCATTAGCGATTATGACTTGACATTCGAGCCGGATATACAAAGTAGTTCAAGTGTACCACCAACTTATGATTGATGAAATTGTGAGTACTTCTCGAATCAATTAACATTTTACCCTTTGTTTTTAAGAATCTAAATACTTTGAGAGTTTGGGAGTGCTAATACTAGAAATTACATGGCATAATATTGTTGGTTTGGGATCTCCTAATTCCTCCTCTCGCTCTACTTCTTCATCTTCTTCATCTTCTTCTTCTTGATGGTACCTCAATATAGAAATACTTCTTTTCAAAGCACACTTATGTCTTGGTCCAAATTTGTTGTCACAATTAAAACATAACCCTTTATCTCTCTTTTCTTTAATTTGTTGAGGTGTCAGGTCTCACTGCCTAGGGAATGATGGTGGAAGGGTGCTACGATCTCTGATATTACTGACAGTTTGTTTCCTACTAGAAAGAAATTTTTCCTCTGCCCTACATGCCATGATCATAGAGTCTGAAACCTTATGAGGATTAAACATACACACCTCAGTCTCAATTTGTTCTTTAAAACCCCCAAGAAATAATTCATTCAAATTATCTTCAGGAATATTTTCCACCCGTAAGGAAAGGTTTTCGAATTGATGGATGTAATCTTTGATTGTTATTTTTTGTCTTGATCTTTGCTAATTGACTGAAATAATTCTCTAACACACTAGAACTATAGTGAAATTACAAATATTTGGTGAATATTGTCCATGTAACATTGAGTCCACTCTTTTTCCTTTGATCACATAACCATCGATACCAAATGAATTGGTCAGGTTCAAGATACAACGATGCCATGGTAACCTTTTTGTCCCGATGGAACTTGATGAAGATCAAAAAAATTTCCATCTGGTTAATCCATGGAGTTGATCCTTTCCATAAAACTTACGCATTTCCACTTTTGGAATCATGTTACGGGCTTGCAGAGTGTTTGTATTTGGATTGGTCATGTTTGCAGATCCACCCTAGCTAGTTTATCTATTACTTTGACCTAAAGATCCACCCTAGTTAATATGAGTATGATTGAGTTGTGGCTGATTAGGAAGGATATGATGACCCATGATATTGTAACTAAATTGGTGAATGAAATCCTCTAATCATTTTCCAATCTTTTCTACATCTTCTTTGTTGGCCACTCTACCCTCAAGGTTTCGTAACTCTAACTCAAGATAGTTGACCTTATGGTCAGTTGAAGTAAACCCTAACCCTGAGGACTCTGTAGATACCCCTTCTGACTCTAAATCCTCAACTATTATCTCATCCTTATAAGGTTTTTACCTGGAGTGATGGGATTCTTTTTGCCTCTTATCGAAGGCCTAGCCATGATGCCCCAAAATGGTAAGATTTAAGGATCAAGGTCGAAATTTAGGGTTTGGGATTTCAATAGGAATTCGGAAAATTTTTATAAAAATCAAAGAATGAACTCAAACTAATTTTTAATCTTATTTTTGGAAATGTAAATAACTTTGAAAAATTCCACAAATTACACCCTAGGTAGCTAAATTATGAAAAAACATAAAACCACTATAAATTTTGCAAAACAAGTCAAAAATTCTAAAATTTTGGAGGGAAGCTTACTTGACTGATTTCGCCACACACAAAAAAAATTTGTAGAAAAATTCGCTACCTATTTTGAGATATGGACGAACCTTCACAATTAGGGTTTGACGCAGTTGGCTGCCGGCGAGTTCAAGCTCTGATACCACTTGTAATGTAATTACTTGTATAAATCTGATTATCGCAGCGGTAATATAACACCAATGAATACAATATTTCGGATAAATTATCTCAATGTGCAAGAAGAATAACTTAGCCACTTGTTGTCCACTCAAAATTTCCCTACTTTTAAGAAGTTCAAAATTGAAAATTTTGAGGTTGAAAACCTTTTCCATTTTCCCGTAATGGAAAAAGTTAAAAAGATTGAGAAAAATCTACGTTTTGGGCCTCTTTGTGTGATTTTCGGTCTACTGAGACATTTTTGTCCCAAGTGTCCCAAGTTCATTCGGGCCCCGTGTTCGCCAATCGACCGATTTACCCGAAGTCTATTTCTTTCGGGCCCATCGGACATTTTTGTCCCAAGTGTCCCAAGTTCATTCGAGCCCCGTGTTCGCCGATCACCGATTTACCCAAGTCCATTTCTTTCGGGCTGTCTGTCGAACACTTTTATCCCAAATGTCCCAAGTTCATCTGGGCTCATTGTTCCCTTTTCGTCCGATTCATCCAGATCACGTACTCTCGCGTACTTTCGTCCCTCATGTCCCGAAGCATTTGTGCATGATTTTCACGCATCGCCCGTATTGGTTTGAATCACACTTTCGCGTCCCGCGTGTACCAACTAAACCAAAGGTCCTCCGAGTTAATTTTTCCCGCTCTTCACAAATATCTTGCTTTCCAAGTTGGTAGATGTGTATTTAATGCACATTAATTATCTTTCTCTCTCCCAAACGGCTATATAATGAACTTCTCCCTATGCGTTTTTGGCACACTGCTTTCTTGTTATCCATTGCTCATACCCTTGCAATCAAAATTTCTGCGTGCGTATCCATTCCCCTACAATTTCATCCCGAGTCCAGATTGCAACCTTGGCTTTTCAAATTGTTAACGACATGAAGATCAAATTCCAAGGCCAGGAGCAAGTCTCACCAATTGAGTCATGCGTTCCCGATATCGAGAGACAGTGAAGTTTTCCCACTTGACTTTGGGGATTTCTAGGCCAGAATGACATACTCAAACCCCTCTCCTATGGCATAGATGATTCATGACAGTGGTTTGGCATTCGCCGGTGGTTTCCCTATCTCGGTGCAATGCGCAGATACAGTGCTCTCTTGCGGTGCTCATTTTAATCCTGATTCGAGTGAACTAACGAATGTGCATGGGGAACTCATCACCAAACTTGACGCTGCCGCCATTAGCACTGCCCTAAGGATTCTTGAGATGGACAATGCTATAGTAATTTCTCAAAATCAGGCACAAGCCCTCTTCGATCAAGAAAGTGAGAAATATAAGGCACGGGTGGCGAAGTCTTGGCTTAAAAACCCTAAAAAGGGGAGTCTCGTCTATCCAAGGTTATTTTCCTGTGTAGATTTCAATGAGGAATTATCAGATTTTATAATCCCTCTTGGTTCGGTCATGGGTTTACCCTCTACAAATGAGTTCCATTTCTGGATGTGCCCACTTATCAATATGGTGTGCGAAGGAACTCAAAATATCAACTGGGCAGAGATCATTAGTATGAACCTAGCAGAGTAGCTGTCTAATGTACAGCAAACCAAGAAGTTCTATATGAATTCATACTTAATGTATACTCTAGCAGCATCAAGGAAATGGTTTGGATTCTCATACGATGATGCTCATAAGGATGATCCTGTGTATGCCTACTGCCCTCAGTTCACCCTAGACACTAGCAATCACAACTTCAGAAGGGTGAATGACGCTTTCACCATGTACATTGTTAGGCTTCTGAGAGCGACACAACGAGGAGATTTTCTAATGAAGCTATGAATTTGATATCGCACTACGGTGCCTACTTCATCCAATTTAGAAAATTTTCCTATATAAGGCTTGCTAGGCTATGAGAGCACTCCTCTCAAGCTCCCCATGTTTGGAAATGATAAAATGGCCTTGATAGAGGTATGCAGGCAGCTGGACAAGTTGCACAGAACCTACAGGGATAAGAAAATTACTGGCTTGCACTTCCCCATCACTTTGGGAAATTACACCTGCAAAACAACCCTAGATGCTCAAAACATAGAAAGAGCCCTAGCTCACATCACTGTCCATTTCTTCAGGCCAAGAACTTGTTTTGACTTGAAGAAGTTTATTGAACAGAACATCAAGATCACTTATCATCATAGGGCGATACGTAAGACTATTGGGTTGACTATACTGATGATTTTGAAGCAAGGAGGAGACACTATGGCAGATTTCCTCTTGAATTAATTCAAGAGCTTAACTTGTACCAAGTTCCCGAAGGGTTCCGGGATGATAATTCCAACCCGTACTCATATGAATATGATAACGTGGTCAAACACACTCCTTGGAGGATTTAGATTGGTTCAAAACGAGAAGGACGATCTAGCGAAATCCTAGCTCCCGTCCGGTAAGAACCAAAATCTGGTTTGAGAAGAAAGTCCGTGAGTTAAGAAGGCACTCGGGAATCCTCCTCCAAGGATACTCCAACACCAAGAAGGGATGCATTGACACCCGGTTTAGAAGCACTTGTGCGCAGACTCCTCCCGCTTCATCAACTCAATGTCCCACAATCTCCACTCCTTCCTCATCCACACAAGTATATCGAAGAAAGTCAAGGAGGTTAAGAAGGAACCTTTTGAAGAGGAGCCTACAGTGAAGCATTCTGAATTTCCCTCGAGTCCGAGAGAACATTATTATTCTCGGTGAAAGTGAAGAGAGTGAGGTCCCAGGTCCCATGAGCGCCCCTAAAGCCCCAATAGATAAGAACAAAGAAGTTCGAGCACTTTGAATTTCCAAGCACCGTTGATTCCTCCACACAAGAAGTCTCGAGCGCCCGAGTGCCCCACTCATATCTCAATTGGAGGAAACAACAAAGTGCAAAACTTGGGTTCCATAAGTTCTTTGTCTCTTGGTCTGCCCCACTCGCTTCTTCCTCATCTTCTTTTACATGGGTGCAACCTCTTGTTGACAATAGGAAGAGAAAGTCTTCCTCCCGAATCTCGGGACCCAATTTTGATGTTGTGGTGGCCTTATTAGGTACTACTCCTCCTACTCACGCCAAAAAAGCTAGAACTACCTCCAGGATAGTGTCTAATGCTCAGGGCCAACAATTCCCGGGAGATAGCTGAGCCTAAGGTAGACAACCCGAGCAAGATTTGCAAGCATCTTACCTTGAGCTCTCAAGAATTCCCATGGGAGAGTCTACCCCTGAAGGTGAGATCCACAATCTTCAGGAAAAAATCACTAGAGTCATTGGGAGTGTGGAGAAAGGACAACAAACCATAGAGCGGTTGGAGGAGTAGGCCCGATTATTACAAGTTTCATCAAGTCACTACTATCTAAAGATAAAGTTTTGGATCCTACCCCATTGACTACTCTTCCACCACCCGTGATTCTCGGCCAAGATGAAGTGTAGAGTATCAAAGATATGCACAAGTATTCCATCTATGGAAGGGATATGGAGGCCATGGTGGATGATATGCTTGTTGCAGGATTGAATTTCATTGATGAAGCCTTCAAACTCCATGAGAAGGTGAATAATTTGCAACAGAAACTCTCCTCCACTATTGGGAACATAGATAAAGAACTTAAACTTTGGAGCAGTTGTATAGTAGACCTTCGCCTCATGGGAAAAACGATGAGAAAATTTTAATAGCAAGCAAGGTCTTTGATGATGCAAAGGATAACTTGTCAAAATCATGGGTGTATAGCGTGGAATGGAAAATCAAGGTGTTGGAAGAAGCTTTGGGAGAATTGAAGAATAGCTGGCAGAAGGGTGAAGCCTTCAAAACTTTGGTAATATCTACTTTCAAAGACATACATTGCTATCTCCATGATGAGACCTCTGCGGTGCATCCCTCTCCTTACAAGAAATCAAAGCTCAATTCAAAACTTTTGTTAAAGGTAATGCTCATTGAGAGTTCCATTTCCAAGGAAAAGATAAAGGAGATCTGCTCTCTTCAATCTGCTATAGAGGAAGAAAATAAAGATTATCATACTCATGTTGAATTCGACAAAGAGATGGAGAAGTGCCTCGGATTTTGGATTCAGTCCACTGCCAACACATCGGTCCCACGAGGTAGAGACATAGCAGAGGTGTTGAAAAGATTCAGACAGCGGATCCTAAAGTCGGTGGGATCCTCTCAATCATGAATGCCTATCTTCTTCTCCCGATTCTTCTCTTTTCTTCCTTTCTTCTTGGATTTAATGTAATTAGTTGGGGTATTGCGGTTATCATCCCTTTAACTAAGCATTAGTTAAAAGAAGTAGTTATAAAGGATAACTAATTTGTAAACTATATAATGGCCTCTCTTTGCCATTGTAAAGGGGGAAAGGAACTTGGCTTATTTTTGGAAGTGTAAAGAAATCGTAAAGCAATCAATACAGAAGTATTTTTCATTCTTTGTCTATCTGATTCTTTTTATTCATGAGCTATCTATCAAATATTGTTAGATCATTTGTCTGCATTACGCTGAGAAGCTTTGTATTCTTGTAGATGTTATTCATAGAACTGTGTGTCTTTCTGAATTTCATCTTATTAATATGGGTACAAGTGATCTTATTCTAATTCATCGTATCCCGCACGCATAAGGAATTACTCTGTCATCTATAATTCCGAATGGTACCTTTATACTCTTTTCCACATCTTGATTCCTCTGTACTTCTGTAGTTGATAATCTATTTAGGAAACACTTCCATGATATCCAACTTCCATAATGAAACAATGCTTTGTATGTATGTAAATAAGTTTGTTTCTTAATAAGGGAACCTTCCCACTAAAGAGGAGGGACTTCTTGTCCCATGACCGTTGCTCATCTCGAAGTTCTCTTTCTACGACCAACACCACTTCAAGGGGGCAACCTCCAAATAGACAATAAGACTCAAATGTTGAATATGATGATCAACTACTACCTACTAACCCCTATATATACTATTCATATGCCATGGCCAACAAAGAAGGGCCGACCCACTAATGAAAATATAACATATATGAAAGAGATACATAATGATAAGAAGTTATGATAGCCACAAGTCGGCTATATACATCCAATATAAGATATATGATTAAGGGCGTAGCATAAAACTCTTAGTTTGTATGAAAATGAGCATATGCCTATTCTAAACATTCTACCTCATTGAAGTAATATTGAACTTTATCATTTTTATATTACTATAAAGGATGCGGGAATGGGCAACTGTCCATTCTAAAAATATATATATTACCTATATTTCTCTTCTATGATTCTTTTAAGTAATGAAGCATTATACATATTAATGGAGTTTATGTCATTAATTAGTTTTATAAAGATTTACTATATGTTTTTATAATTTTATATAATTATTTTTAAAATGCACTATAATTATTTAAGCATTAAAAATAATGGCGAATAAGTTGTTAATTGCATTTATAAAGTTTAATTATATTTTTAGAATATTATTTAATTATTATTTTTAAAAATCGTTTGATAATATAATTAGATGTCATTTTTAATATAATAATTGAAGTGTATTAGTAATATGAATTCTTGTAGTTAATAGTAATTGATGGGATATTTTTTTGCAATTAATTATAATATTATTGATTAATTATTTAAATTAACACTAATACTAATTATTTATAATATTATTAATTTATCAATATTATTAATTAATGTTATTACTATTAATTACATTTGTATTTGTCCATGGCATAACAAGACCATTAATTTACAAATAAATTGTTTACCACCTTTTATTAATTGAAGGTACTTGTTTGTCAAACATGTCTTCAAGAACCTATTGGAGGGAAATTGGCAAAATTAATGGCAATTAATTCTTCCATGGCATGGTAGAGAGAATGAAAATAGTTACTGTTTTCAATGATGGTAGAGATCTTGGGAATTGCAAGGTTAACCATGGTCAACGAAGCTATATCTTTCTTGTTTGTCCTTTCCACTTTCTTTTTCATCCAATATCGTATATTTTTTGTTCATCGTTCGCTTTGGGTTTTCTTTATTTCGCAATACCGTTTAAATCGAGAAACAAAAAGATTTTGTTTTATTACACCGTTTCGTCACATTGCGAGAATATTTGAAGAATATTTCAGAGATATTGTTTGTTCTCTCCACTAAATTTTTGTTTACCCTTTCCGCTTTGGGCTCCCTCTATTTCGTAAGACCGTTTTGGATTGCGAAGCACAAGATTTGAAGAAAATTTCAGGCATGAATTATTCTAACTCTTCTTTGTTGAATTATTATAGATGAAGAATATCATTTGGTTTTCTTTCCTTCTATTCTATTCTGGGTTTAATGATAACACTCATATTTTTGATATTCTATATTTTTCATCTAGTACTAAGAATATCACTTCAATATTTTTAAATACATTGGTAGTTGTTAACCTAATCGTAGTTGATAATGCGGGAGTTATCCGTATGATTTTACCTAAGTATAGAGTGTTCCTATCACTGGGTGGCATAACAAGCATTTCTTATTTTCTCGAGTTTTGCGGTTGAGTTTTGCCACCAAGAATGACTCATTATTAGAAGAATAATTTACTCTTTTATAGTGAAGAAATTTTTACTTATTTTTTAAATTGAAGATAAGTTTCAGAGATACTTCTAACTCTTCTTTGTTGTATTCCAAATTTTTGGGTATAAAATAATGTCATATTTTAGATTTTTTGTATTTTTGATATGGGTTTTAAGAATATCACTTCAATCTTTTCATTGTAAGACTTGCATAGTTGTTATCCTCCATAGTTATAAAAGGATGCATCTAAAAATGATTGTTTCATGCATGTTTCAGAGTCTCAACATGATCACATTCCCTTGCAAAAAATGTATATGATTCTAAGAAATCCACTTCCAATCCTTCATGCTAAGACAGGAGTTAACTATTTTATTATTACCAAAGTACAGTGTGGGGTTACCACCTAGGCAACGTTACTTATTTTCCAAGTGGGTGGTGTAGATGTGAAGGCCCAAATGGGTGGGTCGGCTTTGTTGACCAAGATCGGTGAGCGAGTTCACATTTTGAGTTGCGTGGGTGAGTTGACATTCTGAGTTGGGCGGGTGAGCTAATCTGTTGAGCTTGTAGACACCTAATATATTCTTACACGTAGCATTTCCTCCCATTCTAGCAATTGACGACACTTCATTAATCAATCCTTCTTCACTCCATTCTCAAATGCCCATTTACGACACCTTCTTGTCGTATTCCTCCTATAATCATCTTGTTTAGTTAATATCTCTCTTATAAGTTAAACATTCCTCCTTTTGACCATTCGAGAACCTCCCTAGTTCTCTCTAGACCACCTCTATTGGCTTTGTAAGCTATCTATCAATCAAAATTGGTTATCCAAACCCCTCCCAACTCTCAATGAGTCTCTAATCACTTTCTAATCAATTTTAACTAGCCCAAACCCTAGTTAACTAGCCTAAACCAAGCTTAACTAAGCCTAAAGTATGTTTATCCTAATCTTATCCTAAAGTGCTTTTTGAGATTTAGTCCCACCTGCACCCAAATTCCAAATTCTTCCAAACCAAAAACTATAAATACAAGGCTAAGCCTACCCATTCAACCTACAACTTTACACACAACTTTACATAAGCTAAAGCCAAAATAAGCCTAAGAAATCTTAAGAGCTCATTTTCATTAGCCAAGCTAATAAGGCATTTGATCTTGGGTCATCCACCATTAAAAGAGCTTCATCTTGCACCCATGTTAGGTTAGTAATGGAATAGCTAAACTTGGCCATGTAGCCATTTAGTGAGATTAATTCAACCTCATGGAGTAAACAACAAAGTTGATTGCTTAGATCCTTATTAGGCTCATTTTATTAAGCTTTCAAGAATAGAGGTTAATGTTATTTTGTTACATTTCTTGTTTATTTCAAATTTGAATACGTGCAAAGTAGGTTTCCTTGCTTATTTCTTATTTGATGTTCCATTAAGAGACTTTGCACAAAGCTTGGGGTTTTTCCCCATATCCATAGCTCTTTGCAAAATCTTTCATTGAATACATTTGGCACACCCGTGGGACACTTATGTCCACCCTCCATAAATGGAGGTCTTTTAGGTTTTTCAAAGTTCATTTTCAAGTTTTTTTGCTCAAATCACTTGTTATTTCCCCAATTTTATTTCTAACCCTAGATAATGACCTTCATTTATACACATCTTGTGGGTTTGATATAGAAATAGGACACTTTGACTAACAACTAACTTGTTTGCTCTTGCAATTTTGAAAATCCATGTTTTTGCAAGTTTTCACAGGGTGCACGTAGGTGTAAAACAAGGGGCGCGTACATGTTGAAACCCCAGTGTACCCATCGAGATCGAGGCAACGTACTGTCGCCGAAAGGTCCTCATCATTTGCAAATTTTACCTCTCCGTCATCCGGGACGCGTATACGTTAATAGGCTTGACTATGTAAAAATCTATAAATTTCACCTCTACAAGGATGCGCACGCGTCTCCATCATCTAGGGACATGTATCCACCTCTCTAGCCACGTATGCATAAAAGGTTTGACTGTGTAAAAATTTGAAATTGTCTATTTTTTGCTAGGGCACATATCCGTTGGTTGGGGCACGTATGCGTCACTATGGGCACGCAGTGTCCTATTTAACTCGTTAAATTTGCATTTTTACCTTTCCCATGTACCTATCTACTTGGGTATGTATCCATTGGTTGGGGCACGTATGTGTCATTTTGGGTGCATAGGTGTCTCTGTGTAGTCCGGATTTATACATTTTATTTTTAGTGCTACTTGTTTTGATCATATCTTTTGACTCATTAACCCGTTTTCAGAGTTTGAACAGGTGTCGGAAAGATAATGAAGCATAATTTGTGATGGAACTTCCAAAATTTAGATACCTTCAATATAATTGTTTCACCCGATTCTTAGATAATTTCTTTGAAGCATTGATGAAACAAATAGGGTAACGCATAGGAGGAATACTGCTCAAATGTTGGTGATGGGTTGTTGCGCGCATATGACTTCTGAATCCATAGCTGATTGTGAGAGCTTCCTTTTGGCTAGGAGGAACTACCTGTAATGTAAAGAAAGACCACCAGAAAGAATTAAATAATATGTGTAGTGAACTACCTAAAGTGTGCTAGATCCGGGAAGTGTGATACTTCCTAGATGGCTATCAGTCCATTGCTTTAAACAATTTAATGCGGTAAACAAAGTAAATCCTATTGTAATTCAAAATGATTTAGGTATCCCACTTAAAACATAATAAGAAATAGATCTAATATGACAGGCTAAGCTAGAATAAGATCCAAAGGTCAAGTAACTAGTTTTGGGTCTCTGCAGGTCTGATAGAGGTCTCGGGTAGATCACAGGTGAATGAGGGTGAGATGAAATTTGGTGAGTAGGTCACTGTTACGGGCTATATCGGTAAATACAGAGCCGATGTTGGTCAAGGGTGACCAACGACGGTTAGGTGTAACCAATGCCGATTCTTATGGAAATCAGGGAATGCCACAAAATAAGCTTTGGATCTCCTTTGTGATTGCACAAAGGACTTTGGTTAGTCGAGATGATGTATTGGGTGACTAGGGTAGGATTTGGTGAGGTTTTAATGGGTATATGGAGGTGGAAATGCTTTGGAGGAGGTCAATAGGTGGCTAGGTAAACAATAGATGATAAAATAATGATGAAATGAAATAAACCAGAGAAGTATGACGTTATACTTACTTGGAATCGGTCCTGGATGCATGTGAGTGAGGGATGGAGGTGCTGATTGGAGGTTTAAAGGCTGAAAGTGATCACCAACTCAAAGGAAATCTTCTGCGTGGGATGCATGTACATTCCTCTTTACTTGGTTAGATTAGATCATTGTTGGGATGGTCATGTAGGAAAAGATGCTTGATCTCCTTCCTTGGATGTGTGTTCCCACCGGAATTCACTAATGTTCACCAAATTTTCCAATTGTTATCCAACCTTCTCGCCAACCTACTTCCAACCTTGAGAATAAGGTTCTTTTAGGGTTAAAAGGGTAACCAGTGGCGATTACGCTTAACGACAACGGTTAGGGTTAATCGGTGTCGGTCAAGGTAGGATTTTCTAGGTTTACTAAACTATGGAGATCCTCCCGATTTCCTCGGATCTTGTGTCGTTAACCCACATTAGACGGGAGATTATTCTAAGCATCTTTGGAATGTGGTTAGAGGGAATGTAGGCATTGATTTTTAGGGTTTGGGTAAGTCTTAGCTAGTTATGGCAACTTACTAAGAATAGGTTTTAGGTTGAGTTAGCTTGATGAGGTGTCTAAGTGAATCAGATGTGTCGATATTATTTAAATTAAGATATTTAAATAATAAATATGGTGAGGATAATGAATTAATTTAATAAGATTAATTAAATTAATATTAGTGGGGTAAAGGGGGCCATGGCTAGGTGAATGTGATGAAGGGTGCTTATTCATCAAGGGACCAAAGGGGAGTGTGACCTAATTTTAGTGTCTACATTTTGCCCCTTTTTGTTACATAGCTTCTATTGGTAGCGCGCTAACAAAAATAAGATGTGGTTGCCCCATGTGTGGGTGAAGGTGATCCCCCTCAAACCAAGAACTGACAAGGTTGAAGGTAGAATTGGTGAGGGGTTTGATAAAAGGTAAATGGGAGGAAAATGTAGGTGGGAGCGGGGAAAAAGGAAAAGTTCTACTCGAGCAATCTAGGTAATGGGTCTGGGTCAAAGGTAGCAACAGTCAAACACATGCACACGTATAAACTATAGCACGCTACCAAGTTGAAGAGCAGGAAAAATCTACATCGTCTAAGGTCGATAGGTTTATCCAAACAAGGTTGAAGTGAATTCGGTATCCAAGGTATAGGATATGGTTAGGAAACACAACGTAGGTTAGTTGTAAGAATGTTTAGGTATGTTTTGGTACATCAAAGGGATAAATGGTCACGACAATAGGCTAGGTAAGGTCATTAGGTAAATTAACACTTGTAATAGTGTCACGGGTATCGCAAACACACGAGGTCAAAGGTCACTAGTGATGGTCCAGTCTAAATATCTAGGTCACGGCATGGGTAAGGCCAAGGTAGGGGTAAAATAAGGAGTCACCAAAGGAGGAAAAAGGGAGGTAGTAAATGATGAGGGCAGGAAAGGTAAGGTAAATAGGTTGGGTAAAGGTGAGGTGGGGTAAAGGATCGGGGTGAAGCGTGGGATAAAAGAGTAATATTTAAGGCAATGTGCGGTGAGGGTGACCGATGCCGGTCATAGATAACCGATGTCGGTATAGGTCAATTGTGACACCGATGAGGTAGGGAATGTGACGATGCCGGTCAAGGGTAATGATGTCGATTAGGTCGGGTTTGTTATAGAAAAAAAAAAATCCGTGTTTTGTTGTTATTCATTTGTTATTGTGCGAATTGAGAAAATGACGAAAAAGAGAGAAAAGAGAGAAAAGTGTCTAGAAAAAATGGAACAATGAGTGTGTGATTGTGAGTGATTGGTTGGTGAGCAAAGAGTCCATAGGATAAGAGTGAGAGATTCAATTGGTTATAGGTTGCGGGTATCGATTTGGTGATGGCGAGAGGCCGAGAGAGGGATTGGGTGGGCCACCAAGTCTGCGGCGTGATGAGGTAAGTGCCCTACTCTACATCTAGTGGATTTAATAGATTAGAGGCTTATGGTAGTGTTGGTTTAGGTTTTGTTTGTTTTTCGAGTTTGTGGGTCGGGTGATAATTGAGTTTGGGAATGGGGGAAAATATTGGGTAAAAAGAGGAATGGGGAGGGTAGTAAATGGTATAAGGGGATGGGTAGAGGTCCAAGGGTATTTTAGGTCATCGTAGGTGGGTAAAAGGGGTAGGGGTAGGGTTTTAGAAAGGGGGGTTTTGGAAAATCGTGAGTTTTTCTGCAACAATGATTGGTGTCGGTCAAGTGTGGCCGGCGTCGGTTGGGTGGAACCGTATCGGTCACCAAATAGGTGGCCGATCTTTGGTTAAGGAGTAACCGGGTTGGTAAGGGTGAAGCGATATCGGTCACCAAACAAATGATTGATGTCGGTTAAAGGGTGATCGGGGTCGATTAGGATGAACTAGTCATCGGCGATTATTGGGCACAAGGGTCCAAAAGTGGTGTGGGCTAGGTAGTTGAGATGGGTAGGGTGAAAATAAGGTATAGGGAAATGATAGAGGTGGAATATGGATGATACATGTAAATTAATGTTTTCTTATATAAGATGCGGGGAGAGCATAGTTACATATGCGGGACGGGGTTTCACCTCTCTTTTGGTGACAGATGCGTAATGTAGCGACCCGGTGAAGCTATAAAATATGGAGATAGTGGGCTTGAGTGGGGTTCGTCGCTATAGACATGTAGTCCGGTAGCCCAGTTTGATGGTCACACTCATCGATAGATGGGACTCCATGACCAACACGTTCCACCTACCGATGGGTGAGATGACTATCACCCTGGAGGACGTGTTTTGATTCTTTGGTTACCCATATTGGGTGCCCAGGTTTATTCTATCTCCTCCGAGGCCTTAGAGGAGCTGATTGTGTCTGTTTTTGGAGAGGGGATGGCTGATATGAGATTCCATAGTGCCATTTTGAGCTATGGAGAGATGTACCTAGCCCGTCCGGAGGAGACGAGGCTAGTGGTTTTGTTGATGGAGGTAGTGTGCTTTGCTTATGCCTGCTGCTAGACACAGAGGGTGGATGTTTTCCCTGATCACTGATGAGGGTACTCCATGATATGATGGTGCATGAGACCCACTTTTCCGGGTAGCATATTCTTGGTGCGATTGTATAGGGAGTTGTGGGCATATGGGTGGTTGTGCAGGTTTAGCATGTGTTGTACATTTATACTGCATTGCTGGGACTACGAGCACATAGTTTGTGTGCGGCGTATAGGGATGACTTGAGCAGATGCATTCCCAAAGTGAGATTTTTATAGGTGGGATACATGAGATGGGTGCCGGTGATAGGAGAGTGGAGATCTAATAGGCCGACACATGATGTGGCCCATTTCTAGCAGTTATTGAAGGGGTTGTCAGTGGACATTATATGGAGGCCATATGTGGGATTCCCCTCATATAGGTATATGCATGAGGATATAGGCCGAGCTCCAGGCTAGAGAGATGGATATAGGGTCATCGTGGCCGGGAGGATTAGATGATCCCAAAGAGACGGAGTCGATGGTAGTTCGAGAAGGTACAGGACATACCTCCGCCCTTCCCACGATATCAGAGAGATGATGTGGAGAGGCCCTTACCTCTACCATGGCCTACGGTTCCCATAGGGTAGGACGAGGTTGCGTTTTGGATATTTTTCGAGGGTATGGTGGATGTGGCGGGTGTAATGGAGGTGGCAGATGCGATAGTCATAGTGGGTATAGGACCTAGCTACGAAACGACCGGGGGGTAAGGTATATGCGCGCAAGACAGAGCTAAATGGGGCTGATGCAGGAGTGGGAGTGAGAGGCGGTGGACCAGGTGGATAGATGACACCGGATGCAAAGACAGTATAGATAGTGGTGGGTGGCTCGATTCGAGCCATACCACCCAGATCGCTGATATCGAATCTAAGCTACCATTACGGTGGAAAGAGACACCCTACAAGGGTAGGTAGCCACGCTCATTACCTAGTTAGGTATATTACTGAGACATATAGCTGGAGGGTTTCGAGGTAGAGCTAGCGAGCTAGCTACACATATAGGTGGCCGGTTTATAGGCCCAGATGGCTAATGGAGGAGATGTACATGGTCATTAAGGGGATGGTCGGGTGGCAGGTTTACAGGGCCATTTGGCCATATCCCAGGCAAAAATTGGGGCCTTACAAGCCTAGATATAGGCACAAGGGTAGGGGCACCACCACAAGCACTAGGATCGGTCCCATTTCACCGGGGTAGCTACCGAGGCCAAGACCTATGGGACCACCACAGACCGTGCCTGTATCTAGGTTACGGGATGCCCTAGGTGAGGCAAGATACTATCAGGACTATATTATGGTGGTTGGGATAGATTTCATATCCTATGCCAAGTATAGGGCACAACATGCATCTAGTGAGAGGACAAGATCCCGCACTCATAGTGTGGAGAGCACAGGAGGTCAGCGAGCTTCGAGGCCCGATCATACGAGAGGCCACCAATGCAGAGACCAACTCTAGGTGAGGTGTTAGCAAGGACATAGGAGGCCGAGGGTACATGTGATACCAAGATGGAGGAAATCCACTGAGATGTTTGATATGGTGCCTGGTTTTTGATGTATGATAGTTTTTGTGTGGTATATATTGGCCTACATGCCAAAAGATATTTATAGTTTTGATCACATACCGGCCTACGTGCAATGACAATGAGGATGTATGAGAGATTTTTGTATATTTTGAGCATATACTAGCTTGTGTGCTAAAGAGATTTTGTATTGATTCATTAGTTTGTTGTATATATGAGACCAACTTTGTGCCGATGAAATTTTGTATTGTATATCAACCTTTGTGCCGACATTGTTGAGATGATGGACATGATGAGATACATGCGATTATTTGATTTTTGATGTGTTTATGAGATATTGATTTATTGTTTTGATATAGATGGAAATCGGGTTAGGCATTATGGAGTCGAGGTTGTTATAGGCATGGATCAAGTACGGTTGGTTAGGCATGGTTGAATTAGGTTGGTTTAGGCATGGTTGAGTTAGGTTAGTGTAGGCATGGATCGAGTCAGGTTGGTTAGGCATGGTTGAGTTAGGTTGGTTAGGCATGGTTGAGTTAGGTAGGTTTAGGCATGGTTGAGTCAGGTTGGTTAGGCATGGTTGAGTTAGGTTGGTGTAGGCATGGTTGAGTTAGGTTGGTGTAGGCATGGATCAAGTCAAGTTGGTTAGGCATGGTCGAGTTAGGTTGGTTAGGCATGGTTGAGTTAGGTTGGTTTACGTCATGGTTGAGTTATCTTAGTGTAGGCATGGATCAAGTCAGGCTTGGTTAGGCATGGTTGAGTTAGGTTGGTTAGGCATGGTTGAGTTAGATCAATTTAGGCATGGTTGAGTTAGGTTGTGTTGGTGCAAATCAGCGCACCCCACGGATGTTGATCGGGCTTCTAGTTTGACATTTGGACATCCAGTGTGATTGCACAACATTGAATCCTCTCCCCAAGTGTGGGACTTGTAAAATGGGAAAGGACTCCGAGTTAGAGGTTGGTTCCTCAACTCCTCCGATCGGGTATGTTACTTGCTGAAGTTCTGAGAGGTTTTAAATTCAAGATCCTACTCTAAATTCCAAGGGACAGAGATAGGGAATGCCAAAAATTGAAACTAATGCTAATAAGGTGATGCACCAAAGGAGTAGCAGACACCTAATACTACAATACATAAACAATCCACAAGAAAACACAACACAAAGCATGCACAAATTGCCAAGATGTAATGAAAGATCAGGAAACAATGGTAAATATATGAAAAGGATTGAGGAATTTTAATCACAGAGCATACATTATCATTTCAGATCCAATACAATGCATTACAATGACCAAGAGGCAAAAAGGGGTGTTGTATTGGATGAAAAGGTAAAATTTTCCACAAATCCACCCGATTAGAAAGGAAAGGAAGTTGCGAGCTGAAAAGGTGTCTTCTTTTTAAAAAATGAGCCCATTAAAAGCTTTACGGTGTAAACGACCCGGGAGAGAGAAACATGGGAAAACATGGGAGAGCTTCAACCACTAACCAAAAATGCAATAAAATAGCATGGGCATCCTTATAGGTCCATTCCCTAACATTTTCGCCATGCTGGGAGAGAATGCGAGCCATTCTTCATTAAAAATGGTGGTTGAAACATCATTTCTGTCCATTACCACGTGCCAGAGGTGTTTCTTAATTTTATCTCTCCAAAATCCATCAAAATAAAAAATTGAGCCCAGAATATTGTAGATAATTTCACCAGCTTTCCGTTGATATAAAGAACGTGAAAAACTGAGCTCTAGATCGAAAGTTATGATCGTTTGAAAATTTAGGGCAAAAACAGGACCAAAATGGATTGGCGGGCGAAAAATTTGAAATTTTCCCACTTTTTGCATTTGGGAAAATTTCCCAAAAATCCCCACGCTCCACTATTTTGGGTGCCAAGTGGCACGTTCGATTGGATTCGGGCTTTTTGCGCTTCATTTTCTACTGTTTTGGCCATTGCAAAATTTTCCAAAAATTCTCCACCGGGCCGATGATTTGAGGACACGTGGCAAGTGATTCCCCACGGGCATTTCCTCTTAAATTTTCTGTCATTGTTTGACCATTTTTCTGACTTGGACATGTGGCATGATCCAATTAGATGTGGGATTTTCCCTTTCCTTTTTCCATGGGGGCTGTCTTGCATTTTTGCCACCACATGGACACGTGGCATGATCCCATTGGATCACATTTAGGGGCGGATTTTTCCTTTAAGATTTCTTCAATTTTGCTTTGGGAAAATTTCCCAAATTTCCCGCCTATACCATTTTGGGTGCCACATGGCAAGCTCCCATTGGATGTGGGTTGGTGGGCCAAAAATTTCCTTTGACCTAACCAAAACACTTCGCCAAAATTTTAAATCTCCCTCCGTGGTCCGTGGGTCTTGAGACACGTGGCATGAGGCCATTGGATGCAGACCCTACGGGAAAAATTTGACTTTGCGCCCTCACCAAACATTTTGCCAAAATTCTAACTTCACCTCTGCCCTCTGCCACTCCCTTGGCCTAAGGACACGTGGCATAATGTGATTGGGCACGGGCCTTTCCTGGAGATTTTTCCATGGCGCCAACACTTAGTCAAATTTTCAATTTTCTCCCCCTTGGACACGTGGCATGATCTAATTCATCGGTGGGCCTACGGGGTGAAATATTCCTTTTGAAATTTTGCCAAACACTTGGTAAAAAATCCAAGTTTTCCTCCGACCCCCGCCACTTCCTTCGACACATGGCACCATATTCTTGTGTGGGCCTTCGAGGGGAAAATTTCCCACAAAAACTCTGCCGAGCCATAACTTCAAAAATACATGGAGTTAGGAGGAAAACTTTACCTTTCTGGAAAGGTGAGAATAATCTCTATCCAATGGTGTCATTTCCAGAAAGTCTTGAGTACCTAAAAATAAAAAAATATGACTGAGGCACAAGGGAGGGAAGAATGAACGAGTTATCCACAAAATGTGCAGGGGGAATATTTCGGATAAAAATTTTGGTGACTCGGAGGGTCATCTATCTGTTGGATGAAGTTACCGGTTACTGAAACAATCTATTGGGCATGGAGTCATTAAATTCTCTGTTTGGTACCCCAACTGATTAGAACACTGTAAGGAGGAAGATGGAAGGTAGAACACCATCGATTGGAGCAAGGCCTGCAAAACACATTTCCTAGAATAGCAAGCTTGTGCCAAAGCACTTAGGGAAAGAAAATCTAATCTACAACAAAAAAATGTGCACAAGCACTTGGAGGAATGAAAACCTAAGCTAATATGTACAAGGTGGAGAATTCCCCGATGTGATAATGCTTGAGATGGATTCCATTGATTTGGAATCTGCAATTCTTCACCATCCAATGTAGACAATTGGAAGGCATTGTTGTCCTTACACTTTGTGACCATGTATGGGCCACTCCAAATGGCATCAAATTTTGAATGCCTCCTTAGTTTTGCTTTATCTCATCCCATTTTAACACTAGATCTCCAACTTGGAAAGATCTATCCTTGGCCTTTCTATCAAAGGTATTCTTTATCAAATCTTGATCCCTCTCCATTGCTTGGGATGCCTAATTTCTGATTTCTTGAGCTCCATCAATTCTACATACCTAACCTCCATGGGCTCAAACTCCAACAACTCCAACTGTTTCATGAGTTCCAATGTTGGCAACTCAAGTGATATGGGCAAAATTGTCTCTCTTCCATAAACAAGCTTGAATGGAGAGTTACCTGTAGATCTCTTGGGAGTTATCCTATTAGCCCATAAGGCTGATTTCAACTTAGTATGCCAAGACCTCTGATTTTCATCAAGAGTCCTCCTAATGATCCTTAACAAGTTCTTGTTTGTAGATTCATCTTGGCCATTACCCTGAGGGTAATAGTTTGATGAAGTACTTAGGTAGATCTCATTCTTGATAGCCCATTCAGTTACCTTAGACCCAATGAATGCCAATGCATTATCTGATATTATTGTAGCAGGTATGCCAAATCTGGTTGCTATTCCCTCATAAAAGTCTAGGATGCTAGATTCATTTGCTTCCTTGAGTGCTACTACTTCAGTCCACTTGGTGAAGTAATATGTTGTTGTTAGAATCCATTTGTGTCCTTGGCTTGAATTTGGATTAATGACTCTAATGAAGTCCAAACCCCATTGCATGAATGGTTGGTCAACTGAAATTGGATGCAATGGAAGGGCAGCTAGTCTCTCTTTACCCGTGAAGAATGCACAATTCTTGCACCTCTTGATCCATGCATAACAATCACTGTAAATCTTGGGCCAATAATAGCCAACCCTCATGATCATTAGAGCTATCACTCTTGGGTCGAAATGACCACCAAATTGATCCACCATGGAACTCTTCCAACACCCTATGAATCTGATTTGTACCAATGCATCTTAGCATCACTCCATTCACATCCTTTACGAAAAAAACACCATCAACAAGGGCATATGGGACAGCATGCAATCTAAAGTGTCTTCTTTTGGTGTTGTTCATCTTTAGAGGGCATAGACTGTGCTTAGGAAGTGCATTATGTCTTGGGTCCAGCAAGGAGTGAGGACATCATCATTTTCCTTTTGAGTGCTTCCTTGCTCATGGTTGTCTGCAATGCCAAAACAGCCTCCTTCTCATTGCATGATTCCTTGTGTTTGCTCAAGACCAAGCTGCTCACACAACCTGTTCCTCGACCAACTTGGTGACTTTGATCTCAATGTCATACTCCATGACACGAGTAATCCAACCTGCTCTCTTTTCATGCAAGTCTTTGTTGAGGAGGAATTCTTTAACTCCCACATGAGAAACCAGCAATTGAACTTTGTTGTTTGAAACTAGATGCTTGAATTTCTTCAAGCTCTTGATTCTTGCAAGAACATGCTTCTCAATGAAATAATATATCACCTCATAGTCTTCCAAGCTTTGGAAGAAAGCAATTGGCTGCTCATCATTGTCTTTGTTACTGCTTTGTACCAAAATTACAGAAATAGTATCATCACCCCCAAATGCATAGAGGATGAAATCCTTGGAGAAATCTCGATTAATGAGAGTTAGGATTTAGAGATGGCTTCTTTGATTACTTCAAAACATTCCTTTCCTTCTACTATCCATTTAAAAGATACGCTTTTCTTTAACATCTTGGTGATAGGCTTGACTAGAGTCATTTGTAAATTTGGGACAAACCTCTAAATGAAATTTATTCTCCCAAGAAACTTTGAAGGGCCTTCTTGTGGCTTAGCAATGGTAGTGCTCTTATGGCTTCAACTCATTCTAGATTAGTTGCTAATTCTTCTTTGGAGACAATGTGGCCAAGGAGCTTTCCTTCACGAGCTAGAAAAATACACTTTTAAAGATTCAAGGATACTCCAAATCTTACGCACCTTTGGAACACTTGTCTCAAATGAAAGAGATGGTCTGCTACATTTTTTGAAAAAAAAATGATATCATCAAGATATATCAGCACCATGTTGTTAATCAAATCCTTGAATGCCATGTCCATTGCCCTTTGGAAAGTAGCTCTAGCATTGGACAACCCAAATGGCATTTTCCTATATGCATAAGTTCCCCATTTGGTTGTAAAAGCTATCTTGAACTGATCCTCTTCTTTCACGAGAATCGATTGTACCACTGAATAGCCATCAAGTAATGAAAACCTCTCAAAGCCAACAACAACTTGTAAAATCTGCTCCATGGAAGGAAGTGGATAATGATCCTTGATAGATGCTCTATTCAAGTCTGCAAGTCAACACACAATCTGATTTCCCCACTCTTCTTTCTAACTGGAACCAATTTGGCTACCCAACTAGAATGCTTGATAGGGAATATGATTCTTGATTCTATCAACTTATTCAATTCTTTTCTCATGAGAGGCTTCATGTGTGGATTGACTGGCCTTTGTTTTTTCCTAATGGGTTTAGTGCTTGGATACAATTCAATGGTGTGTTGAGCTAACTCGGATTGAAACCTTTCAAATCTTCATAGCTCCAAGAAAACACATTAGGGAATTCTTGACAAAGTTGTATGAACTCATACCTTTCTTGCCTGATTGTCACTTTACCAACTTGGAGTGATTTGGCTTCTTCCACCGAGATGGACACTGAATCTTCTCCCTTGACTTGAATGTTTGCTTTCTCCTTCCTAAACTGATCATTAGGATTGAAAATGGACTCCAAAGTAATAAGTCCCTTTGGTAGTTTGTTGGTTCTTAGCTGTACCACTTGGTCACCATCTGCTTTATTCCAACTTTTCCTTATTTTTAGGTGATAAATCAGCCTCTTCTTAAGAAATGGATGATTTGTTGGTCATTTTCAAACACCTACCAACTTACATTGTTATGCGGCACTAAAGGCCTTACAATCACATGAATGCTTGGCTGCACTTTGTCCTTTTTGATGCTTTCAACAACATCAAAGGCTGCTCCAATGCTGCTGAAGCCTATTAGCAGACTTGGTTCTCTTTTCTAGGAATGGATTTGATGCCAAAACCTTCAAAATCTTCCATGAGGCCCCACACCCTATTTTTGTAGCACTTGAGCAGATCATTCTTGGAAGCATGCTTCCCCTTAACTTGTTGACAATCAACGCACTTGTCACCAAATACTTGCAAGTTCTTTATTCCTCTCTTGATTGACCAATGCAATCCTTGTATCAAGGCTTCATATTCAGCGGTATTTTTAGAGCATGCAAACTAATATCTAAAAGCTGAATAATACTTAACTCCTTGAGGTGAAAAAGTATGGTTACCCCTCCTACACCTTGTCTACTCCTTGATCCATCAAAAAACAACTGCGCCATACCTCATTGTCATCCTTGTGGTTTGGCTTGGTGATCTTAGGAATAGGCTGATTTTCTTCATGCATGCAATAGACTCCTAGCTCATATTCTTCTATTTCTTGATCGGGATCAAAATCATGCACCTTGTTTTCCCATTAATCAAGAGTCGGATCTAGGGTACTTCCAACTTTGGTGTCAACTTCATCGGTGCTTGGATAATCTTCTTGATCAAACGCTAAACAATTGGTATTGATTTGACTTGGAGTGTGGGGCTCAATGTGAAAGTTTGCAATAGGTTCATATCTGATTGTGGCCTTGGTTCCATATCTTGTCCTGAACAACATGTGTGACCAATTAGCAGATAGGCACCCTCCAATCTTGGCTGTGAAATCCCTTGAAAAAAATAGGGCAAAGAGAGGTGGAAGATCTATTACTTAGACATCTTGTAAAACAACAACGTTGGGGCATGCATGCAAAGTAAGACTTAATTTTTAATCACTCCAACTATTTTCTACCGCTGTCCCATCCAATTGCACTACCCCTTTGGATATGACTTCATATTGGAGCCCTAATTGATCATCTATTTGCTTGGGCATTACTAAACTACTTGCCCCAGAATCAATCATGCAATTGTGTATTAATTGGTTTCCAATGATCAATGAAACATAGAATGGAGGGGGCTTCAACATCTTACCTTGTTGTCCTCCATGATTCCCCTCAGGCTGGGCAGCATTTTTGATCACCTTCTCTTGCATTTGGACTTGCTGATTTGAAGTTGACCAATCCTTCATGGCGAACTTTGTAGCAAATCTCTTTGGCTGGGATGGATAGTGATTCCCACATTGATATGTTTACATTTTTCTTCTTCATCTGATCAATGATGTTGAATGGAGATGAAGCATCTCTCTGTTTTCCCTTGGCTCGCACATTCATTCCTTGCACATGGGCAGCGGCAATGGCATTTGAGTTGGATTAGAAGCTGCTTTGGCGGTCCTTGCATGTTTGGAACTATATTTTGTTTGCCAATAACTTGTGGAGTGGTAGAAGGTTGTGGATTACTTGGAGTGAATGGCTATTCTTCACCCAAATTTCTCATTTTGACCTTATGTTGGCTACTGACACTTTGGGAAGCTGTTTAATTCATGCCACAAAATCTTACGCCTTCCAGGTTTACAAGTGTGGCATCATTTGGAGCTGATTGTTCTGGAATGTTTCTTGTTGCTAGTTATTTCCTTGACTCCCTTCACCCTCCACACCGGTAGTTGTCACCATTAATGCTTGATTTAAGGCATCGTTAAAGCACATAGACTATTTGTGACGTTCATTGCATGGGAAACACCAATCATACTCTTGAGCTATGTTGTTTTTCACTAGCACTATTGCTTTAGAGGTAGATGTAGCATTGGGATTATAGGGCTGAAATGGTCTATTGGCAAGAGGTCTCGGTTGATTTTGATTTGTAACTAGATTGGGTGGTCTTTGAGGCTGGTATGGCTACCTGTTAGGCTGAGCTTGAGGCTGGAAAGAAGGTCTAAAACCTTGGGCTTGTTGCCTCTTGAGTGTAACCAGCTCATTGCCTAAATTTTGTAATTGCTTCATGACTTCTTGAAGTTCATTTGAGGCACTAGGAGATGAAGTAGAAGCTTCACTTGAATTCTGATTTCTAGGAGTAGGAATAGGAGCTAAACTAGGTACTTGACTAGTACTTGGGCTCTCTAAACTTGGATACAATGGCATTGGAGGCCTAGGAGCTAGCTTGCCATCTTGAATCAAACAATTTTCAGCTCTAATGGAAATGCTATAAGCAACAGGGATAGTTGTGCCCCCATGGATTGAATTAACATAGAAATATCATAATTTAGAGCTTTAAGGTAATATAGAAAGCACCTTCTGCTTGGCCTTACTTACTGCCACTAGAATTCTCTCCCAAGTCATTTGAAACTTGAAGTTAAAGTCAGTCAGCGCTCATTGGGAGCTCTCTTGATAGTTGTCAACTGTTCCAAAAGGGACAAGTTATCTCCCTTTTCTCCAAACTACTCATGGAGGGCTATACATAGCTGGTTCCAATTTTGGATAGAACTTGAGGCAAGACTCCTGAACCATTGCAAAGCTTTCCCTTTGAATGAAGATGCCAATAGTTTGACAACAACTTGCATCTCATTGATCTCATGGATTGCACAAATATTAGCAATATCCTTGACATGATCACCAGGTGTGGTTTGATTCTCTCTAGTAAAGTATGGAATGTTCTTCAATGTTGCACCGGGATTGGGTTTTGTGCATTGAGAGCAAGTGGATGCTGCGGTGAAATTGACATAGGGGTTGTGTTGTGCCATTCGATTAGCTAAGAACCCTTGTTGATTGAATGAAAGGCCTACAGTGTAGGGGTTGATAGAGTTACATTTGGTGGAGATGGAGACCTTTGAGTCCTCCTCCCTCTTTGCCTTCTTCTTTGAGATAACTACGAGATACTCAAACAACACCTTTTCTTCTCTAACTCTTGACCTTGTGGTGATTCTTCTCATGAGTTTTCGTGTCTGCCTTTGCTAAAACCAGTTGATTCTTCTTCCTTGGAGTCACCAAATGTGCAATTTAGGGCTCTTTTCAGCAAGAAAATTGTAACAAATGCACATCAATTTTTTTACAATGAAGATGAAGACCTCTAAGGTCCCACCGGGCATGCCAAAACTATTGGTGCAAATCAGCAACACCCCGGATGTTGATCAAGCTTCTAGTTTGACATCTTGGACATCCAGTGTGATTGCACAATATTGAATCCTCTCCCCAAGTGTGGGACTTGTAAAATGGGAAAGGAATCTCTAGGTTAGAGGCTAATTCCTCAACTCCTCTCATCGGGTATGTTACTTGCAAGTTCCATAGGTTTTAAATTCAAGATCCTACTCTAAATTCCAGGGGACGAGAGATAGGGAATGTAAAAAGCTGAAACTAATGCTAATAAGGTGATGCACCAAAGGAGTAGCAGACACCTAATACTACAATACATAAACAATCCACAAGAAAACACAACACAAAGCATGCACAAATTGCCAAGATGTAATGAAAGATCGAAACAATGGTAAATATATGAAAAGGATTGAGGAATTTTAATCACAAGAGCATACATTATCATTTCGGATCCAATACAATGCATTACAATGACCAAGAGGTAAAAAGCGGTGATGTATTACATGAAAAGGTAAAAATTTCCACAAATCTTCACGATTAGGAAGGAAAGGGAAGTTGCGGAGCTGAAAAGGTGTCTTCTTTTTAAAAAATGATCCCATTAAAGCTTTTACAGTGCAAGAAATGACCCCAGGATAGAGAAACATGGGAAAACATGGGAGAGCTTCAACCACCAACAAAAATGCAATAAAACAGCATGGGCATCCTTACAGATCCATTCCTTGACATTTTTCACCATGCTGGGAGAGAATGCGAGCCATTCTTCATTAAAAATGGTGGTTGAAATGTCATTTCTATCCATTACCACGTGCTAGAGGTGTTTCTTAATTTTATCTCTCCAAACTCCATCAAAATACAAAATTGAGCCCAGAATCTTGTATAGAATTTCACCAGCTTTCCGTTGATATAAAGAACGTGAAAAAGCCAGGCTCTGGATCGAAAGTTATGATCGTTTGAAAATTTAGGGCAAAACAGGACCAAAACGGATTGGCGGGTGAAAAATTTGAAATTTTCCCACTTTTTGCATTTTGAAAGTTATGATGTAGGTCGGGGTGATTGTGAAAAAGAAGGAGATTACCCCAAAAGTAAGTGTCGAGGACCAAGTCTGTATAAGGTAATTAAAACATAAACAAAGATGGTTAAAAAGATAAGAGGGGCAATAAAGCCACACGATTAGGTAGGATCATACCGAGTAGAGCAGACCTTGGTGGAGGTGATGAACATAACACCCTAAAGACATTACTAGATTGAATTTTCTACGGTGAAAAGTAGTCACATGATCAAAAAATTTCTAAGTTCCAAGAAGTCCCCGAGGCAATAGGAAATGAGAATGGGCATGGTTTGAAGGGTGAAAAGTTGGTAACTTTGCATATGGTATAGGTAGCATTCGTTTCAAGCAAGAGAACCTAGCTCACAATGGGCAAGTCCATGACAAAAAGGTTGGTGTTTTTATAGAATGATTGATGTGGGAAGTCTATATGGGATACATAAAATTAAAATCCTTGAGGTCTTCATGAAGATGATTGATGCGGGAAGCTTCGGTTGCTCTAAATTTTTTTTAGCACTTTACATAGCTATCATCCTAGGGAGCGATCTATTGATAGCAATAATTTGTCAAGAGGAATATGTCCTTTTGAGGGAGTCATCTTTTTAGTAGAAATTTGACTCAAGGAGTTTGGTCCCATGTGAGGCCTTGAAGTCATGGACAAGACCAAGGTGGAGAATAAGACTCTTGTTCAAAAGGAAAGGTGGAATGACCATGGGATCTCATCTAAAGGTAGATGAAAATTATCCATGAGAATCATGCTATGTGCGGTCTTAGTGGTACACATATTCAAGAGAAAATAATAAGTGACGGGTACTCACATGATTCTTTTTAATCATTGGTGAGGTGTATGGATTTACATAGCGCTCGAGGATGAGCGTGGAAAGAGACAAAAAGTGAGGTAGGGCTACAAATCAAAAATAAAATGGTTAAAGATGTAAGGCGTAAAGGGGCTCGGGTTTGGGTTTACCATTGAGTGAAGATAAGCGATAAGCACACGATCCATAGGTATGAGTTACGATGTATGGTCCAAGCTAATTAGGAGAAAATTTGCCCGTTTACTTTTTTTCCGCTTTGGTTACATGTTGATTTTATTTCGGACAAGGTCACCAACTTGGAAGGTTTGTTCATGGACATGTTTGTCGTAGGAATGTTTGATACATTTTTGGTAAACTTGAAGGTGATCCAAAGTGTTAAGACAACGTTCGTATAATAACTCTAGATGTGCAAAATGGTCTGACAAAAGTCATCATCATTGAGCATGTCATGGAGAGAAATACAGTGAGGGGATATGGAATTTGAGAGGCACAATAGCCTCATGTACCATAGACCGAGAGAAAATGGTTTGGCCGCGAGTGGAAGTGCAAATACTAGTGCGGTATGCCCACAGGCAAAAGGAATGTGTGTATGCCAATCCTTCCCATATCGTTAACCAATTTCATAAGAATTTTGTTGAAGGTTTTGTTAGTGGATTCAGCTTGGACATTAGTTTGTGGGTAATAAGGTGATGAGAAACTAAAGCCGAATGCTTTGAAGGCATCACACATTTTTTTGTAATGTTTTTTGAATTGTTTTCCATTTTCGTGATTAGGGAAGTGGAACACCAAAGTGACAAATGATGTCGTGGTTAATGAACTCATATATTTTCTCAACTTTTGTGGAGATGAGTGGGATGGCTTCCACCCATTTTGTATAGTATTTGGTAGTAGTAATGATCCATTGATGGCGCTAGGAAGAATGAGGATTGATTTCTCCGACAGATCCAAACCCCATTGAGAGAAATTCCAAAGGTCTCGAGTAACTGTAAGGCGTGACTTGGTGTATGATGAAGATTGGAATCTTTTTGGCATTTTACACAACGTTTGATGTAGTCACATAATCATGGTTAAGGGCCGGCAAGTAATAGCCCGGCGCAAAGAATACCCTTAGCAGAAGTAAGGCCATTTGAAGTGACCTCCACATATGCCATCATGAACTTCCTTAATGGTATAAGGAATTTTAGAACTTGTGATGCATCGTAAGAGAATACCATCAAATCCGTGCTTATAGAGGAGGCCCCGAGCGATGTAACGCGAGACCTTTTTAAGGAAGGTGTGTTGTCTATTATGGGTGAGATCAGGAGGTAAGATGGAGAGAGAAAGGTAGTCGAAGTATTATTTATACCAAAGGTCACTCAGGTCAGGGGTAGCGGTTTCGATCGAGTAAACAGCGTGAGGTAAATAAGAGGGTGATTGCATTCGTTGTATGGTGACAACAATTTTAGAATCAGGCGGGCGAAGCAAGTATTTGGGAAGCTAAGTAGGCCATGGTATATACAAATTTGTTGGCTAAACATGGGATGGTTTGAAGGGTGTAATGATCAAAGGTGGTCAAAAGTATATCTACATGATGTTTATACTTTTGAAGTATCTCGTTCAACATTGGTACATACCATTGACTTGGTTTACAACCAATTGAGAATCACCAAAGATGTTGATTGATTTGACATCTCGAGCATATGTGGCTTGGAGACCTAGGAAGAGTGCTTCGTATTCGGCAATATTGTTGGTACATTTAAAATCTAATTTGAAAGACAAAGGCATGGGTTCACCACGAGAGGAATGAGGATAATTCCAGCCCCACCCCACGCCGACACTTGGAACCATCGAAGAAGAGTTTCATTTGGTAAGGAGGTTCATCGAGGGAGAGGGTAGCATTGACTCATCTAGAAAGTCAAAATTAGAAGGTTGATCCACACGAAATAGGTGCGTCGGCGGGTGGTGGCAATATCTTGGCCCTTGATGGACTTTTGATGAATTAATTCGAGGTCAAGATCAGCTAAAAGCACAATCCATCATGCGGCATGCTAATTTTGATAAGGTCGGCATAAATGAAGTGTAAGGGGTCGGTGTTGGTCACAACATAGGTTTTGTCGTTGAGTAGGTAATGACGGAGTTTGGTGGCAATGAAAACTAAGGCTAAGCAAAGGTTTTTAGGATGGGTGTATCGAGTTTTGTAGTCCAAAAGAGTACGGATTATGCAATAAACAACCCGCTCTGTGTTATTCATTGCAATGAGCGAAGCATGGCTCTAAGGAATGATCGATAGCTGATATGTATAGGTAGAAAGGTTGATCATCTTTAGGTGGAATGAGTATGGGTGGTTAGAGAAGGTATTGTTTTAGGGCCTCAAAAGCCTTGTGACAATCATCATCCCATTTAAAGGAGACATCCTTCTTGAGCAAATGATGAAATGGTTGACATTGATTAGATAATTGTGAAATGAAATGGTGAATAAACTACAACTTGCCTTGCAGGCTACGGAGTTGTCGAAGGTTAGTAGGCGGAGGAATTTCAAGAATGGCCTTGACTTTAGTAGGGTAAACTTCTATACCACGAAGGGAAACAATAAATCCCAGGAGCTTTCCTGAGAGAACCGCGAAGACACACTTCTTAGGCTGAAGGCAGATGCAATATTTAATGAGACGGTCAAAGATGGTTTTGAGAACAGAAAGTTCTTGGAGCAGCATTTAGATTTAGCAAGAAGGTCATCCACGTAATCTTCCAATATACGATGCATGATATCATGGAAGATATAACTCATAACCCGCTGATATGTGGCTCCGGCATTTTTAATGCCAAAAGGCATGACTCAATAGTAGAAGGTCCCCCAGGGGGTGATGAATGAGGTCTTGTGTTGATCTTACGGGGTAAGAAAAATTTGGTTATAACCGAGAAGCCATCCATGAGTGATAGCATCTCGTGACCCAGGAGGTAAGGTCAACCGGTTGGTCAATACCAAGTAAGGGAAAGTCATCTTTTGGGCATGCTAGGTTGAGGTCACAAGTCCATGCAAATGCGGAGTCCCCTGTCACCTTAGTGAGCGGGGACAATGCTATAAATCCAACGAGGATAATCAATGGGTAATATGGAGGAAACGGAAAGAAGGCATTCAAGTAATTCCTTGACAATAAGAGCAATGCAAGGGTGCACTTTCCTCATCTTTTGTTTTATGGGTTTGGCATCAGCGATAGTGACGATATTGTGGACCACTATGGTGGGGTCAATCTGGGCATGTCTACATAAGACCAAGAAAAGCATGGTTATGATCCTTGAGAAAAGAAGTGATGGCTTCCTATTCAGCTGACATCTAAATATTATCGATCTTTAGGATGTGTAGGTCATCCACGATACGAATGTTGATCTCGATAGTCGATTCATTCAACATGGTTTGTGTTTGAGAGGGTAACAATTGATGAATATATGATTCTTACGCACCAAGGTAGGTGAGTATGGATTCATCATCTCGTCATTGAATGATCTTAATTGAAGGTTTATCGTCATCGATCATTTCGGGATACGGGGAAGGGAAGAGTAGAAAGGGCCTCACCCTCACATTGATAAGTCAAAGGCCCTAATGAAATGGTGTTTATGAAAAAAAAATTTAGGAGGGATAGATTCAGGATCCATCAACTCCATCGGTGAAGGTGGTGATGAAGGTAGAGTGGGTGAAGAAGGTGGAGAAGGGCTAGTGTCCTTAATGAGTTCAATGTGGGCTTGTTTGGTAGGTGGTTCAAGAAATCCGATACCACTATGGTTGTTATGTTTGTGGGTGGTACATTTAATAATGGTATGGCAACCTTTCTCATAAAATCCAAAACCAAAACCCTTCCACACACATTGGTGCAGGAAGGTGTGGGAAAAAGGGTGATTGGTAAGTGATTGGAAGACAGTGGAAAATGAGCGGGTTTGTGGTGGTGGTTCAGGTGTGTAAGTGGTAGTATCAAGTCCCCCATAGGTGAGACTAGTACGAAGGTGAGGAGGACCATAGAGGAGGTGTTCTCCCATGCGGTGATTGTAGCGAGGGTGTTGGTAAATATTTCCATACTTTTGTGGAGTAAGGAATGTGTTGACACTATATAAGCGGTACTCCCCCAGAGTGAGGCGTTGAAAAACACCTTCCAAGGGATTAGTGGTTGGTATGTAGGTAGGCTGGAATGGATGATGTGTCGAGAAGTCGATGTGGAGGTGGAGTTAACAGATTGGGAAGGCGATGAGTCATCCATGGAGGTTATAGTAGTGGTAGGAATAGAGGAGGTATGTGTAGTAGAAGGAGCGGCTGTGCAAGTGGAGGTGTAGGTGAAGAAGTAGAGGTTGTGGAGATAGATGGCTTAATAGGTATGAGCACATCAATGGGTCGGTAAAAGCATGTTGCATGTTTTGAAAGGTAAGGGGTCAACTATGATGGTATACGTGTGTCCTTCATGTTCAAACTTTACACAATGATGCAAAGTGGAAGGAACATGACCCATGACACGAACCCGGGGTCTTCCAAGCAAAAATTTATATTGGAATTCCCCTTCCAAAACATAATATAATTATAGAAACAGTGTGTAGGGGCCACACGCTTGAAAATGAAGGATGACATTGCTTAGTGTAGAGGTGATAGCATCATTGAATGAACACAACATGACCAGATGTTTATGCATGTAATTTTCAAGTATGCGTATTTGAGCGAATGCATGTGATGAAATGATGTTAATGCTAGCGCCCCCATCAATCATCACATGGCATACCCATATGTCATCGATGTGGATAGAGATGAAGAGGGTTGGGTCTAGGTCATCATTTTGGTGTGGCGCAATCTCTTCCTCTGAGAAGCTAAGGGAGGCCACTTGGTGAATAGGGTGGGGTGAAGATGAAGGTGGTAATTTGGTGAGAGAGGCTACATGATGGGGTGTGATAATGGAGGCTACGGGTGTAGGTTCATTTGGAAAAACCTCAATAGATTGAAGAACCTCCATGAGAGCTTGAAGATTGGATTACGAGGTTTGGATGAGGTCATATAAGGACATTTTGAGGGAGACGGTGTAATTGTTTGAGCATGGTGCGATGTGTGATGCCATTAGAAATGGGGTACATTGGGCCACGGATAGTGATTTTAGGTATGGGTATAAATGGTATGTTGGTTATAGGATTGGTTGGAGGGTCGGTTGCCTTTTATTTACCCTTATCCTTCTAAGCATGTGTAGTGACATGAATCATGTTGATCGAGTGGAATTGGTAAATGGACAAGGTGTAGGGTGAGTGGTATAATGACATGACAAGAAAAAACCTACTTTGGAGGAAAAACCTGTGAGGTGAGTTGGATGCAACGACATTTGGGTGATGGCGTGGTAAGTTCTCGATGTGAACCATGTTAATTTCAAATTTTAGGGGTGGCTCTAGGAGCTATGAGGGTGGAGATTGTGTGGTTGTCAGTAGGCGGTGTGGGAATGGGTGTTGGTGAAGTAGGATCCTCATCGAAGGTCTACATCATCAAAGTTGGCCTTTGGAGGACACAACTAGATAAGGACGGTTTGAAATGCCTTACATTTTTCCACATCTTTCCTAACACACGATGGTATGTGCAAATTTTAGTATCATCAAACCCTTTTGGGTTGGGTTTGAGGGCGTCATAAGGCATGAGTGGTGGTAATTTGATGACAAAAATCTCAAGGAGGTTGGTTAAAATTTTGGCATAGGACCCGCTAGTGGATAGCAATGGGAAGTGAATGTGGGTTTGGGTGTAGGTGTGGTTGATTGTCAAGGAATGGTCTTTGGAAGAGGAGGAGCAGGTCGAGCCATAGGTTTGGGTCTTTGGCATGGTTTTGGGTGTCGATCATGCTTATTTAGGTAGGGGTATAGTAGATGGATGAGTAGGAGGGTGTGTGGTTGTTTTGACTACCTTATTGTAGGGTATTGGAGTTTTGCTTTTGGGTTAAACCTTATTGGGTAGAGGTGATGTGGGTGTATGAGGTCTAGAAGGAAAAGTAGATGGAGGAAGAGGCGAGTTACCCACGGGGATAATGGGGATCTTTGAGAAGGTAGATGATTAAGGTCATGTTTAGGGTGTGAGAGACAGGTGGCGAAGTGTAGTGGGTAGTGAAGCAATAACGAGGGTATTGTAGGTATGGGTGGTAAAGATACTACAGTGCTGGTGTAAGTCATGTTGGGTGTCTAGGTAGGTTAGAGGTTTGTGAGGAAGGAATGGGTTATTGTGTTTTTGGTTTATTGATGGGTGGAGGTTGCTTGACCATGTGGGGAAGCTGAGATCCTAAGATGGATTGGACAGATGCATGTATGATTGGCGCAATCGGGGTATGAGTTCTATGGGTGTGGTGCTTCTATTTGGGTATGATTAAGTGTGGTGTTGTCTTTAGAGGATGTAGCTAAATCCAGTTTGATAGGTGGATGAGTAAGGTTGGTAGTCGGGGTGACCCCTAAAGTGGTAATAGGTTTAGTCGAGGATGATGTTGTAGGTGTGGGTTTGGGTTTAGATATAGATTGGGCTATGGGTAAGGATGTGGTTTGAGCTATGACGGGTTTCACGGAAGGATTTTTGATAGAGGTGGTTGTGTTTGGTTTGATTGGTGAAATATTTTTGGGTAGATAGTGGAGGTATGAGCAAGTGACCTCGGCATCTATGTTAAGACAGGGAAGAAAAAGGTGCCCCCATAGTAAGGCTCTATCCACATAATCTAAGTGATAAGCCAAACATGAGAATGAAACGTCTATAGGTGGAGTTGATGAGGACCTAATGGAAATTCCAGTAAAACGCATCTTGGAGACGGGAAATTTTCTATCTTTAGCTTCGTGGGTAAGAGAGCCGAAAGTAGGTCTGCGGGATTTTGGGTAGCAGATGGAGAATGCTCACCAAGAGGAAACGATATCTCAACTGGGTCTATGATAGGCGGAGGAGATGATGGGAGCTCCTCTATATTTGGAGGAGATGATGGGTGCTCTGCTTTGGGTGGAGGAGGTAATGGATGCTCCTCATGGGTGGAGGAGGCATTATGGGTAAAGATTCTCTAAGTGGAGAAGTCGGGGGTGAGATGGTCTTGATGTTAGCGGAAGACTCCTTCGTAGGTGGTGAAGTAGATGAAAGATGTTCTTCTATGGGTGAAGGAACATGGATGGTTGGTTACGATGTGGAAGGAGGATTTTGGGCTAGGATTTCCTATATGGAAGGAATGTGAGGTAATTGGGAGGTGACATTCGTCATTAAAGATAGCGTGAAACTCACGGGTATGGGTATCATGAATTGAGGTCTCACTAGTTCTATTAGACGAAGGGGCATGGTTGGGAAATGGTTTCTTGAAGATGTGTAGGTTTTGGTTGGTAGATGCATTAGGATTATCCATGGTTAACTCACCTTTCTTGAGCATTTCTTGAACAATATTTTGAAAGTGATGCATTTTCCGTCACTTATGACCCTTTAGTCGATGATAGTTACTGAAATTCATGTTCTTTATACCATGTGAGCATGGGGCAAGCAGGGTCAAAACCAGTGTGTGGTTTTATGGGTGGAAGGGTAATGGCCCCGGCTTTGATAAGCTTTTCTAAGACAGAAGAGTAAGGTTCCCCAATTGGGGTGTATTTCCGTTGCTCTCATCTGAATTGAAAAGTCTGCGGATGGGTGAGAGATTAGATGAGGGGGTAGCTTTGATTTAACGGATGAGTAGGCTAGCCTTGAGTACCACTTGTGTTAGCGGTGCCCTTAGCTTTTGAATAATTGGTTTGTGATTTGGAAGAAGAAGAGGTATCATTCAACTTGGCTGCCAAATTCTTATTATGTAATTGGATTTTCTTCTCTTCGATGGCTTGAATCTCTAACTTTCATGCCATAGTGAATGCTTCATCAAATGTTTGGAAGGTTTGGACCTGCAAAGTTGGTGAGCTATGTCTAGTACAGCCCATGTGAAGAACTTGATGAGTTCTATTTGTGGTAGTTGGAAGGTGAGTTGGTTGATCAAGCTACGCTAGTAAACAATAAAATCTACGATAGATTCATCCTCATATTGACACGTGGAGTATAGGTCAGTCATGGTAACCTTCTTGACGATATTGATAGAGAAATGATCCAAAAGGCTTGGGCTACCTGATTGAATGAGAATATGGAGTGTCTAGGTAACCCACTATATCAATCTAATGCGAGTCCAGATCATAAACATGGGAAAGGTTCTCAAGAGCAAGGCATTATCATGAGTGATCAAATAACACCCGTGGTTAAATGACGCAAATGCTGCTTTATCGGTATTCTTTGTTATTGAAATGATTGAATTTAGGCATTTCCCAATGCACGAGGTATGGGTGGATAGGAATGGATGGGTGAATGGGCTTGTTGCAAATCTCGTCGTAGGTGAGAGTGTTTGAGCCAAAATTGATGCCTCTAATGTCTCAGTGCATCTTGTCTAACGTCAATTTGATTAGGTCATTGGTAGGTTTTGATGATCGGGTGCCTCTGTAGCATGAGAGGGTTGGTTTTGGGCATATAATGGGGTGGTGCTCTAGTGTATGTTGCTTCCATGTAGGTTGATTGGGAAGAAGGTAGTGAAACAGGGGTACATACCCGAGTGAATAATGGAGAAATGAGAGGCGATGATAGTATGTATATGGGGTGGAAGGGACTTGGTAACCCTAGTGGCAATAGGGGCTAACGGTTGTGGAATGGAAAGTACCACGTTACGAAAAGGGGTAGGGGTCACCGACACTAGAGGTGGTAGTGTAGCTACGGTATATGTGCGAGACATTCGGGGTGGAGGAGGTTGCATTTTGGATAGTTTTCGAGGGTATGGTGGATGTGGTGGGTGTAATGGAGGTGGCGGCCGATAGTCATAGCGGGTATAGGACCTAGGCTGAAATGACCGGGTAAGGTAGATGTGGGCGATGCAGAGGTAGATGGGGATGATGCGGAGTGGGAGTGAGAGTCGAGTCGGATAGATAGATACGGGCATGCCATATATCAACTGACCCAAGGCATCTCGAGTGGATGAGTGGGAAAGGTAAAACTACAAGGTGGCAGGGTTTTGGTCAAGGATTCGTGTGAACTCCTCATCTTTGGTAGCGATAGTGATAGGTTGGATAGGGTCCATGGCTGGTGATAAAATGGAAGTTGGTGAAGGACTAGGTGGGAGTGGTTGACTCGGCATGAAATACGAGTGCGCTTGCATGTCTTTGGGTCACACCATGTAAAGTAGTCTTGATCAAGTAGGGCCGCTTATCTCTGTAAATGACACAAAAAAAGTAGGAACAAATGAAGTTGATGGTAAAAAGTGGATTAGATACCAAATGGTGGTTGGAAAGTGAAATAGGCTAACTGATTCCGTTAAGGCAAACCGACCAGACGACGGGAGTAACCGCTACCGGTCACTATAGAAAATGGTCGGTGAGTGAAAAACCGGTAGAAGGTCAAATCCGATGGGTATTCCAAATCGATGGTGTTTTACATTGTCAATGAGAATGATGGTAGTGACAGGGGTGTGAAAAGTGGAAGAAAATGAATAAAATGTCCTTTTGGGTAGGTTAACAAAAGGATCGGAACCGACGTTGGTTGGGTATAACCGATGATGGTCGAGAGGTAACCGGCAAACAATGATTATTATGAAATTGAAAGCTTGATGATGAAAGAAAAGTGGTTGTGAATTAAAAATATGATGTAGAATTAGACCTAGAATTGAGAATGATGATGATATGGCCCAAGCACACTCGGGTGAAGCTAGAATACACCAGAAATTGTGATGAGGAGCGTGCGAGGATGAACAAGAAAATGAAGAACATGATCTCTCACCTCAAAACACAAGCCAATCGAAACACTAAGAAAAATGCAATCCTAGGAGTGCCTTTTCTATTATGTTTGTTTAGCTTATGCTATTTAAGGACTGACACATGAATTGTGAAATAGAATTTTTGGTGAGGATGGCTTCCTACAAAGAAGGAGATCTAAAAGGTGAGGTTTCAAGTATGTTATGGTGGGGTGAGCTTCACTCTGAAGTATGACTCGATAGAGCAGCGAGTTGGGGAGTACCTGCCAATCCTCATATCAGTGTGATCATTGATAGGTGTTCCCAGGAAAGATGTTGTTTAAGAATATGTGTTTGTTTTGAATTTGTGCAATTTGGCAAGACTCGAGAGAGAGAGAGAGATGTGCTTTCTATGATTCATTTGTCAACCATCAGCTGGTCATGACTTCTAGCATATAGGTTTCCCTCAATTAATGTGAGCTAATGCGATAAATCAGAATGCAATGCACTTATTTTTAAGCCCAAATCAAAGTGTGAAGTTGGATGACACAATAAGATGAAGAGGAAGAGGGATTCTCTTTCACTATAATGCAAAAACACAAAGAAATGGTTCTTTTTAATTACACCAAAAGAAAAGTTTCCTTTAGAGCAAATAGAAAGAAAAGGTGGGTTACCAAGAAAGAAAATTAATGTGTATGCTTTTCAAAAGGGAAAAAAACACACAATTTTTCCTAGGAATGAATGAAATGCAAGTAACCTTAGATGGTCCCACAGATCATGCCAAAATGTTTCACCTGATTCTTAGATCATTTCTTTGAAGCGTTGACGAAACAAATAGGGTAACGAGCATAGGAGGAATACATTTCAAATGTTTGTTGATGGGTTGTTGCACGTGTATGACTTTTGAATCCACAAATGATCATGAGAGATTCCTTTTAGCTAGGAGGAACTACCTGTAATGCAAAGCAAGACCACAAGAAGGAATTAAACAATATGTGCAATGAACTTCAGGGCATCTAGATCCGGAATTGTGATACTTCCTAGATGGCTATCGAGTCCACTTTATTTTAAACAATTTAATGTGTAAACAAAGTAAATCCTATTTTAATTCAAAATGATTTAGGTATCTCACTTAAAACACAATAAGACATAGATCTAATCAAGGGCTAAGCTAGAATAAGATCCAAAGGTCAAGTAACTAGTTACGGGTCTCTCTTTGAAGCCGAGCGAGAGTCTCGGGTAGATCACGGGTGAATGAGGGTGAGATGAAATTTAGTGGGTAGGCCACTATTCAGGTTATATGGGAAAATACGAGATCGATATCTATCAAGGGTGACGAATGACGGTTAGGAATGTATGCCGGTACGGTTCTTGTGGAAATCTAGGAATGCCACAAAACAAGCTTTGGGTCTCCTTTATGATTGCACAAAGGAATTTGGTTAGTCGGGATGAGGTATTGGGTGACTTGGGTAGGATTTGGTGAGGTTTTAATGGGTATATGGAGGTGGAAGTGTTGGAGGAGGTTAATAGGTGGCTAGGTAAACAATAGATGATAAAATAATGATGAAATGAAATAAACCAAAGAAGTATGATGTTATACTTACTTGGATTCTAGTCTTGGATGCCTATGAGTGAGGGATGGAGGTGCTGATGAGAGGTTTGAAGGCTGCAAGTGATCACCAACTAAAGGAAATCTTCTGCATGGGCTACATTTACATTCCTCTTTGCTTGGTTAGATCGAGATCATTATTGGGATGGTCACATGTGTGGGAAAAGATGCTTGATCTCCTTCCTTAGATGCATGTTCCCACTGGAATTCACTAATGTTCGCCAAATTTTCCAATTTTATCCAACCTTACTCTTTAACGTACTTCCAACCTTGAGAATAAGGTTGTTTTTGGTTAAAGGTTAATAGGCAGCGATTACGGCTTAACCGCGAATGTTAGTTAAAGTAGCTGCATCGGTTAAGGCAAGATTTTCTAGGTTTACTAAACTAGGGATATCCTCTTGATTTCCTCGAGATCTCGTGTCGTTAACCTATGGATTAGACTGGGAGCTTCTTGTAAGCATGCGGGAATGTGGTTAGAGGGAATGTAGGCATTGATTTTTAGGGTTTGGGTAAGTCTTAGTTAGTTATGGCAACTTACTAAGAATAGGTTTTAGGTTGAGTTAGCTTGATGAGGTGTCTAAGTGAAGTGTATGTGTGGATATTATTTAAATTAAGATATTTAAATAATAAATATGGTGAGGATAATGAATTAATTTAATTAGATTAATTAAATTAATATTAGTGGGGTGAAGGGGGCCATGGCTAAGTGAATTTGATGAAGGGTGCTTATTCATCGAGGGACCAAAGGGGAGTGTGACCTAATTTTAGTGTCTATAATACTATCTTCTATCAAAAAAACTCTCAAAATGCTCCGAGAGACCTCCAAAATACAAATTACTAAAAGCTGTTAAAAAAGTGCAAAAATGGATTTATAGAATTTTTTGAATTTCTTTGTTTTCTAACTCTTGCGAGTCTAACATGGTTTATAGGTTTCCTTTGCATTAAGTTTTTATACTAAAATAAAAAATGTTTGCATCTTTATTCATGAAAATTTGAAACGTGTATGCTCTTCCCTCGCGCCTTTCTAGGTGATCTTGGGAATCAGAAACATTTCACCACTTTCTTCATATTTGCAAAATGGTTTATTTAGCTTTCAAAGTTGGTTAAAAGGAACTCATTTTCACATTATACTTAGGATTTTTCCATTTATTGCAAATTTGAGTGAGATACCTTGTTGCGTATGCTCTTTCCTTGCATCTTAGGACGATCTGGGAAATCAAAAACAATATTTTATCTCCTTTTGTATGACATTTTAGAAAATTACTAATCTTAGTATGTAGGACCAAAATTGCATGTCAAAGAAAGACATCAAAAATAAGAAATAAAACACAAAAATTCTAATACACGTGTTCTTGCAGGTTGCCAAACGGTGTGCTACTTTAAACCACAAAGAAGCTAAGCAAGATAAAAAAACACACCATATTCAAAACATTGTGTTGTAGGTTTCGAAAAGGGTACGTCCCTATCTACTCAATCCTGGAACATAACCTATTTGGCATAACGCCTTAAGCTATAACAATGGGGGTGGTTCTAGGAACCTAAAGTAGTCCACATTTGTGTAACCTTGTGGATAAAAGCAAGAAGTGCTCGCTTACCCACTTGATTAGTTTTCTTTGTGAGATAGAGTTACAAGTTTTCCCTATCACGACCCTATTAAAATTACGATGGATGCATTTATTTCCCACTTTGTGCTTTAAAGGGGCAAAGGCGAGATACTCCCAAACTAGTCATTGTAACTTTTTGGGTAAATCATACCTGCTCATGGATAACTTTGTAACACCTAGTTGAGAGAAATTGTTAGGGAGGCCATTTTGTCAAGGAGCCCACTTTACTAGTCCTTTTTGTGTCTTGGCCATCATGAAGTGATAACTTGTTTGGATTCAGAACCTTATTTTTCGAACAAGGCAAAGAATCCACTTAATTTGGATCTAAGTGCCTTTCATCACAGAAATTGGACGATGTTTCACTTAGCTTAGCTTCTTTATTTCCTTCGAGACGAGGTGAAGCTCTGCTTAGTGAAGCTTAATTCATTTCCATCTTTTGAATTACACCTTTGAATTCTTGTTGCCCATTTGGGGCAAGAGAAGGCATATTTTGGGGGTGTTGTCATAGATGGTGTTCACCACTTTTTTGTCTATTTACGCTCATCCATGTTTGTGGTGAGTTGTTAAACATCTAAAGTGCATGGATGCATCCTTATATCTTTGATGCCACTTGATCTTGATTTTAAGATCATCATCATAGTTCAGATTGATTCATCATTTGATCTCCCTTTGTTAATATTTATGCCTTGTTCATTTTGAGATTTACGTAAATATTGACATTGTGTTGATCGTATTTTGCATCGAACTATTACTTTGCACACACATTTGCATAGGGTGTATTTCCTTCTTGATTGGATTTTTGTTTCACACTTGCATGATTGTTCCTTGTGGTTATTCATCAAGAAATCTTGTTTTCTAGGAAAAATCCTTTTTGATCTCATCAAGATTATGTCATCACAATGTCTATTTTCCTTAGACCTTCTTTGAAAAATCATGCACGCATCTCCATACTTACAAAATGTCTAGTTGGATGTCATCATGCATCCTTGAATCAACATGTCACTTCCTTCCCTTTGAAGGAGTTCCATCACACTATCTAGGTCTAGACATTTGTGCTTAAACGATGCCAACAATGATTGAATATCATGTGGTTTCTCACATTTACAACAATATGAGAACCTAGGTTTAGCAATTCAAATCAAAATATTCCCATTACAACTAAGCCTCGTTTGGTTCTTCGTGTTAGAGAGCCCACTCGAGTACCTTGTTCCCCACCTTCAGCTCATAGTCGGTGGTATGGTTTGGATGCTTCTGATCCAAATTATTATTCAGTTCCCCCACTCTTCTTCTTGATTCAGATCCAAACTACCATTTGGACTCCCACTCTTCTTCTAAAGATTCAAATCCCAACTATTGTTCGGATACCCCTAGATCAAATCTTGAATCATGGTCCTCCCTTCCTTCATAGGACCTTTATTCCAAATCACCTCAACAACATCTTCCTCCTTTGAAGACTCGTGTGACTCCAAGTTTCATCGATCGAACATCTAATTTGGTTCTTGAGTCATGGTCCTCCCTTTCTTCACAGGACCTCCTTCATCAATCATCTCAATGACCTCTTCCTCCATCAAAGAGTTCCATGACTTGGATTCCCTCTAGTCAATCATCTAATTTGACTCCTATGTCGTAACTTAACGAATGGCTATGTGATCCTATTTTCTCTCCTACATTGCATCATCTTCTAGAAAAGCAATCTAGGTCTAGATCTAAATCATCCATTCATGAGACGCTTGCCTCCAATCCTACTTCCTCTCTTGAGTCATCTTCTTCTATCAATCAATCATCCCCACTTATTGGACCTGTTTCTTCTATTCAACCTTCTATGGACAAAGAACAACAACCTCTACTTGATTGATTTCTCTCAGAATGAAGAAATAATTAGAGTACACGATGATATCCCTTTAGAGGATTGTAAACAAGGATTCTTTCTAGAACTTGATACGCTCGCGTATTGGGGAAAATAAGTTGATTCCTTTTATCAAAATATAGAGGAAAATCCTAAAGTCATGGAACTTGATTCTTCTTCTTTTATTTCATCTTCACCTTCTTCTGATCATGATGAGATGTCGGGGTCTAGCATTGATCCATGGCCTATCTTCTCATTACCAAATCATTCCTTATCTATCATCATTCCTCAATCAAAATCTCTCCTTCAAAATCATCTTCTCTTCTATCTATCTCGGGCCACCCCCAGTAGTCCACTCCATTTTCTACTTGTGGGTCACCTCTTGATAGCCCATTACCTTCTATTCTTGGGCCATGTCCTAGTAGCCCTTCATCATCTTCTATCTATGGGACACCTCCAGTAGTCCCTCCTCATCTATACTTAGGCCACGCCCTAGCATCCCTTCGTCATATTCTTCTATTCTCGGGCCATATCCTCATAGCCTAACTTCTTCCATCTTAGGGCCATATTCTAGCAGCCCTTCATTGCCTTCTATCAGTGGCTCACCTCCTCGTAGCCCATCCTCTTCAATTCTTGGACCGTATCCTTTTCATTCATCACATATTTCTTCTATCAATGGTTGTGGCAAGCCCACGGTCATTTCTCACATCAGTTCTAAATGTCCATGTTCTCTTTCTTCTCCTTCTTGGGATCAAACAAGTCACATGTCAGCTTATAAGAAACCCAAACAGTTCATTAATCAAGCTCGAGATCAAAACTCCTAAGAGCTCAAATCCCCAACAAACTCACATGTTCTTAAGGGTTAAAAATCAAAGCGTGATTCAAAATCATACATCAACACAACCATCAAGTTTGGTGTAAAGTGCATAAACCTATGGATAGGGAACTCAAGCTCCCACATGAACAATCCTTATTTAAGGATAAATCATAGTCATTTGTTGAGTATGAGCTCACCATGATCATCGAGATCGGGATAACATAACTCTTGATAAACAAACATGCCTAGTCTCCCTTATCAAAGAAGTTACAAACATCATTGTTGGATCCTACCACGCAAAGTGACTTTGTTAGTCCCAAATTTCCAAAAACTATAAAAATCTAAAAATAAAAAAAATTCAAAAATACAAAAACATTGAAAAACATAGGAAAAATCAAAGGTACAAAAGATCAAACATTGCAATCAGGTATTGCGTACACATGGATGTTTCTTTCTTCCCTTTCTTATCATTCTTCTGCAAGTCTTCCTACCATTTTCATCCCTTCGGTGATATTGTGGTTATCCTTTTCACACACATTTTGTGACATTTATCTCTATGGTATCTGTTTGACCCTATTCTTTTATCACCTTGGTAAATTAAAGAACGACTGACCTCTTGAGATCCTATCACATTCAACATCTAATAAAATTGTTGTGAAGAACTTTTGACATATTTGTTGACACTAGCCAATGTCATCATCACAATCACTTCCACCTCCTTCCATCAAGCCATTTGTGGTTCTTAACCCCTTGTCAAATAAAGAGAGCTGAAATAAGTTTTCAGAAAGAAAAAGAATCAAAATCAATCAAAAATCAAAAGCTAAAATATACAAAGCAAAAGTAAATTGATATATTACTCTCTCTTGGGGTATTTCCAATAATCTCTATCGGGGCTATAGACGCTTGACTGGTAGTAGAGCAATGTTGCGATTAGAATCAAATGCATCTCCATCGGGGCTATGGATGTTTGGCTGGTAGCGGAGCAATGTATGGCTATCCTTCCACCCTTCATTCACAAATCACCTATCATCAAAATAAATCATTCCTACACATTGGCTAGGGTGTTTTCACTTGTTGTCTATTAAATATTCCCTTCAAGAGGTAATTAAATTCCACGTGCACACACTGGATCTCTATGAGTAAAAAGATTAGTATGTTACCAAGTGTCATTTTTGGACCTTGTTCACACTCTTACTCTAGTCCATATCTTGTCTCACAATTTGTGCCTTTGGCTAATCACTTCTTCATCATGAGGCTTCTAAGATACATTCATATCATTCACATCATTCTTCTACTTCATTCAGAACATCCATGTGTATAATATTTCCTTTTTTCCATGTTTTGAAACCTTTGTCACTTTTCACAAAAACAATCTTCTCCTTCCTTTCTATCATGTGCTTTTAGGCCAACTTATGCTAGGGCATCCTTGTTTCTTCCCAACACTTCATTGGTTTATGTTCATCATCATGTTGAACCTATCCATAATGGCCTTGGGTCCTACTTCTACCTATGAAGATTTTTCCTTTGAATACTCCCACCTAATCGCTGGGGCATTTTTGAATCTTCACCTTTCTCACACGCATGTGGCCTTATGCCCTCAGTACATCCCATCTATCACTAGGGGTATCCATGCTTCCTTCTTTCTATACATAGTTTCAAAAACTTTCAAAAATATCAAAACATTCAAATATGTTTCAATAAACATCAAAAACAATATAAATCATCCTAAAAGCATCGCTCTTTCATTTCACTATTCATGTACACGACTCATGGATCATCTTGATTTACCTCCATCAACCAAAGCTAGGCTGCTTACTTCATACTATACTGCGGGCCTGCACAACGAGTTGCCTCAGTGCGATTCATAGTGCACATTGCTTTTTCATATAACCCAAGTGTCCTCCATTATTCCCCTTGCATATATCCTTGTTTGGGGCACCATCATTAACCCTTATCATTAATTCACATAGTCAGAACTAAATATTGATAATAAAAACATTACATCTTGTTTCTCTGTTAGTTTAGCTTTTTACTTTCTCGTATTTCATTGCATTATGTATGTTGCACGGAGTTAGGCATATTTTACTTTCTCGTATTGTATTACATTTTGTATGTTGCATGGAGTTATTGTTTTTAGTAATGGATATTTGTTCGTATATGGCTTTTCATTTCATACTTTACACTTTTGTTCATTCTTTTTAATATGAACCAATGATGAAGATCTCTAGCAATATGATGAAAATAAATTTGTTTAAAATAAACCTTGGATGGATGTTAGCTCATTCCCCTTCCTCATACTCCTTTTCTTCTATATCCCCTTTCTTCTTCTTCACACTATTATTTCTTATGTTATCTTTCTTTCATCTTTTCGATTGTCGATCAATCGTTCTTCTATCACCCCATCGACAATCGAGGGGCATCCTCCATTCTACTCATTTTTCTTCTATCCCTTCAAAATTTTCTACTTTGTTTATGCTTGCTACTTTCTTTGAAGTGGCGTCACTTACACCACCTCAAAGAGGGGCAAATGTAGACACCTAATATATTCTTACACTTATCATTTCCTCCCATTCTAAATGCATTGATTTACACCTTTGTTAATCAATCCTTCTTCGCTCCATTCTCATATGCCCATTGGCATGACACCTTCTTCATCGTATTCCTCCTATAATCAGCTTGTTTGGCTAATATCTCTCTTATAAGTTAAACATTCCTCCTTTCGACCATTCATAACCTCCCTAGTTTTCTCTATGCCACCTTTATTGGCTTCGTAGGCTATCTATCACCACAATTGGTTATCCAGCCCCTCCCAACTCTCAATGAGTCTCTAATCACTTTCTAATCAAGTTTAACTAGCCTAAACTCTAGTTAACTAGCCTAAACCAAGCTTAACTAATCCTAAAGAATGTTTATCCTAATCTAATCCTAAAGTGCCTTTTGAGATTTAGTCCCACATGCACCCAAATTCCAAATTATTCCAAACCAAAACTATAAATACAAGGCTAAGCCTACCCATTCAACCTATAACTTTACACACAACTTTACATAAGCTAAAGCCAAAACAAACCTAGGAAATTTTAAGAGCTCATTTGCATTAGCCAAGCTAATAAGGCATTTGATCTTGGGTCATCCACCATTAAAAGAGCTTCATCTTGCACTCCATGTTAGGTTAGTAATGGAATAGATAAACTTGGCCATGTAGCCATTTAGTGAGATTCATTCACCCTCATGGAGTAAACAACAAAACTGATTTCTTACATCCTTATTAGGCTCATTTTATTAAGCTTTGAAGAATAGATAATAATGTTATTTTGTTACATTTCTTGTTTATTTCAAGTTTGAATACATGCAAAGTAGGTTTCTTTTCTCATTTCTTATCTAATGGTCCATTGAGGGACTTTGCATAAAGCTTTGGGGTTTTTCCCATATCCATAGCTCTTTGCAAAATATTTCATTGAATACAGAGTGATAGTCGAGTGGTAGTTGAGTTGGCTTGTCAGATGGATATTTGAGATGACTTGTTTAGCTTGTTAGTCGACTTTGGCCGAGATGAGATGGGCGGGCGAGTTGACTGCCAAACTAAGTGGGTGAGTTTTACCGACCGATATGGGCAAGCAAGATGACTTCCCAAGCTAGGCTAGGTGGATGACCTACCAAGATGGGTAGGTGAGTTGACCTACTGAAGCTAGGCGGGTGAGCTCACCTACCAATTTATGCACGATATTTAACTTAATCATTGTCATATATGAATTAAAATGATTAAGTTCAATGTTGTATCTAATGAGAAAATGCTCGAGTCTCATAATTGGAATCATGAAAAGAAGAATAGAGATAAAATCTATCTTGTTTTATAATTCACAGTTGCCCATTCTCACAGCCTTCATAGATTTATTGAAAAGAATAAGTTTAATATTTCTTGTATTACAATGATTAGAATTGGAATACACCCATTCTCATACAAACAAACTATTTTATCTTCCATTGAATGGTTAGGTATCCATTCCTATAGAGGTATTAAAATGTTTAAGATCAATATTGCTTGTATTAGAATGTTTAGAAGGAGCCTTTTCCCATTTACATACAAACAAACATTTATTTCTTGTATTGAATGGAAGATGCCCATTGACATATAAGAATCATATATGAAGAATATAGATAAAATTTAATTTGTTTTAGAATGGGAAGTTTCCCTTTATGAAATAGGAATCATATAAGAAAAGTAGATCAAATTTATTTTGTTTTTGAATGGGCAATTCCCCATAATATTAACCTTCATAGGTATTAAAATGACTATGTTCAATCTTGTATTGAATGAAAACTACCAAATACCATATAGGAATAATAAAATAAAATAAAAATATAAAATCTAATTCATTTGAAAATGGCAAGTTTCCCACTCTCATGACCTTCATATAGTTTTTAAATTCATTAAGTTAAATATTTCTTGTATTATATTGACAATTCCTTTTCACTCTTATATCCTTTAATTTTCCCATAGTAATGATCAAGTTCAATATTGCTTTTATTGCATGATGATAAGAATGGGCATATGCCCATTCTCATACAAACAAAGATTTTATCTTGAATGACAAGATGCCCGAGTCTCTTATAGGAATCATAGACAAAGAATTTAGGTTGAATTTATAAGATGTTAAATTAATAAATAGAATTTAAATAGAAGTTAATTATAAACTTGATTGCTAATGTGTCATCCAAATATCTTCATCATATTAACATAGCATATATTACTTTTACAAGAATTCCTCATAATTTTGATATTCCTTGACTATGAGAATGAGCATATGTCCATTTTAAACATTCTCATAAAATGATGTAATTGTCATTAATTCTTTTTGTTTCATGTAGGAGAGTTTTTCTTTCTTTCTATATTGATTTTATGAGAATGGGCATATGCCCATTCTCATCACAATAATAAAACTCTTTGTGTGTATGAGAATGGGCATCTACCTATTCTAAGCATTCTACCTCATTGAAGCAATATTGAGCTTAATCATTTTAATATCACTATAAAGGATGGGGGAATGGGAAAGCTGTTCATTCTAAAAAATTAAATATTACCTCTATTATTATTCTATGTTTCTTATATCAGAATGGGCATATGTCCATTTAATACAAGATAAAAATTTAAATATATGAATATGGTGCAAAGCGTGATAAATTTTTAATATATTCATAAATCTTATATCCAATCGTAATAGTAAAGTAAATATTAATATTCATAGCATATATGACATGTCATGAATAATCTAATACTACTAAAATTGGAAAAAAGTTTACTAATTATCCATGATTGCATATCTCCCTCTCTAGTGTAAATTAGTATCGATTAATTTTTGATTCTCTTCACTAGGTTTTTACCAATTCTCAACGTAGCCATGACTATCCCTCCACTCTTTAGGGGCTCTTTATTTAGTGGGAAGTGAGGTATATGGCCTTATATGGCCCTATTTCCTCTTTCAGTTTCAAAAATATTCCGTATTGATTTTGACTCGGTGAAGAAAGCAATAGAAAGTATTCTTGGGGAGGATAAGGTGCGAGGATATGGTCAAGTTCACGTCAATACCGATGTCACATCCTTTTTAGTTACCTACCTTTACTCCTTGGAGGATTTAAGGATGAGGGCCTATAGATTTCTTGATAATTTATTCAACCTAGACACGTAGTTGGTCTTGCGGAAGCGGTGGACAATTTCGGTTTTCCCACAACTCTTTCAAAAAATTCAATGGTATTTGATGGGGATTTAGTTTCTCAAGGATATGTTAAAGAATTATGAATGAGGTATAAGAATATTTTGGATTTTTTTGTTTCAGTTCATTAGAAATGTCGATTGAAATAGGAGGCACCTGTGAACTTAGCCTCCTTATACTTGGAAGCTTTATACTTTGATTTGCTCAGCAACTCAAATTGAAAAAATCAAAGAAGGTCCTTCCTACATAGCTCTCTAGACTTTGAATATTTATCCACCCCAATTAGATTTGTTAAGCTCGAATTTTTAAACACATGTGCGTGATGGATTCATATAGTTATTTGATAATGGTTGAGCAAGATAGCTCTCAAAGAACATCACAATAGCTCTATCTTGAAGGTTCTGCTCCCAGCTGAAGCTTAGGAGGTCAAGATAAAAGTTGAAGACTCCAAATTATGATAATAATAATGCTCCCACATATCTTAGTTACATAGTATATTTTTTTATTTTTGTTTTTTTGTTGTTTTTCAGGGCATCCATACTTAAACTTCTTTCCAAATTTTGGGTTTCCCTTTTTCTCGATATTGTATATAATGTTTTGTAAGGGAGGAGATTCAATAACCCCATGGTTCAAAGCTCCAGTCAAAAGCATCTATCCATAAAAAAACCTTAAACATGACAAAAAAAATATAAAAATTTAAATTTTATTTTAATTATAATAATTAAACCTAAAACATGGCTACGATATTGTTTAATATTTACATTTTTGTTTTTCCATGGCATAGTGAGACCATTAATTTGTAAATAAATTATTTACCACATTTTATTAATTAAATGTACTTGTTTTTCAAACATGTATTCAAGCACCCATTGGAGGGAAATTGGTGAAATCAATGGCAATTGATTCTTCCATGGCATGGTAGAGAGAATGATGACGGTTACTATTTTCGATGATGGTAGAGATCTTGGGAATTGTAAGGTTAACCATGATCAAAAAGTGATCTCCTTCTTGTTCATCCATTACCTTTCTTTTCATCCAATTTCTTTTTTTTTGTTTGTCATACATTTTGGGTTTCTCATATTTCATTAGACCGTTTCGTCCTGTGAAGCAGAAGATTTGAAGAATATTTATGAGATATTGTTTGTTCTCTTCGCTAAATTTTTGTTGATCCTTTAAGTTTTTGCTTTGGGTTCACTTTGTTTAAGTAAGACAATGTTAGCTTGTGAAGCACAATATTTGAAGAAAGTTTTAGGAATGAATTATTCCAACTCTTCTTTTTTGAATTAATATGAGATAAATAAGGGGCATATAGGAATCATATAGATAAAATTTAATTTTTTTATAATGGGATGTTTTCCATTGTCATATAAGAATCATATAACAAAAATAGATCAAGTTTACTTTTTTTTTGAATGGGCATTTCCCCATAATCACAACCTTCATAGGTATTTAAATGATTATGTCATATATTGTATTGAATGAACAACTGCCCAAACCCATATAGGAATCATAAAAGAAGAATATAGATAAAATCTAATTCATTTTAAAATGGAAAATTTCCCATTCTCACAGCCTTCATATAGTTTTTAAATTGATTAAGTTAAAGGATGTGAGAATGGGAAGATTGTTTATAAAGCAATTTTGAACTTAATCATTAAATTAAAACGTCTATAGATGTAAATTAAAAGTTGTACCAAATTATTATAGATGTAAGAAACCTAAAACATGGCTATGATATTGTTTAAAATATATATTTGTTCTTCACCATTACATAACTAGACCACTATACAAATATATTGTTTACCACCATTCCCATTATCATTGCCATTTATTTTTGTGCACATATTCAAGCCTTATTTATGATTTTCAACTATTATATAAGTAATGTCTTTAAAGCAATATTAAACTTAAAAACAATACAAGTTATATTGAAATTAATTTTTTTCCCATTCTCACAGCCTATGGCTATGATAGAAAATTAAATTTCATCTATATTATTAAAGTCAATCATTTTTGATCTATATAAAGGATGCGATAATGTGGAATTGTCCATTACGAAACAAATTTAAAAATTTCTCTATTAATTCTTGTGATGATGTATGACTTTTGTTTATGTAAAATATTGATTGTGAAATGATCTTATTTAATGTTGACATTTGAATCATTATTAGGTGCTACTATTACCTTGTTTTATATATTGATTATTGTGATGATGAATGACTTTTGGTTCTGATTAAATTATTTGTAGTTGTCTATATGATTATAAAATTAGTTAGCAAAAGTTGTTTTCCAATAGAGATTGCATTATTACCTTGTTTATTGATAATATGTACTATGTAGATATAAAGGATAGTTAATCATTTTGTAATCTTCATTTTATAATAATTCAACATGATTATGAGTTGAAAATTCATGCTAGTTCTTTGAAATGACATGCATACAATTTATTTTGTTCGTCTAGTATACGGGAATCGGAGAATAATCATTACGAAGTGATACATTAGATTTGATACACCTACAAAGGTGGCGAGATTGGGTAAGTTCCCACTCTAAACAAAGTAAATGTTATATGTATTCTTTTTATTATACTTATTCACATATCTCCATGAACAATAATGGACTTTCTATTATGATTGAAATTAAAGAGAATAGGCATATGCCCATTCTTCATATACTAATGTTATCTCTATAATTCTTTTTATTATATTTTCATTTATCTCTAGTATGAACAATAATTGACATTTTTTTAATGATTCCCTTATGAGAATAGGAAAATTCCCATTCTTAAGGGAAAATTCCCATTCTAAAATAAATATTAAAGAGAATACGCATATGCCCATTCTACTTATTTTAATCTTAGTGATATTGTTTGCATCTATCCATTTAATACAAAACAAAAAAACAATTTTGTTTGCATTAGAATGGGCATATGCCCATTCTAAATGATGTAATACATACTGATGTTATGAGATTGCTTCTATTATTCCTATTTAAACCTATTTAAAATTTTAAAAATTGTGAGATTGTTTAATCCATACTCTTCTTATTTTTCTTCTATTATTCCTATCTACCCAAAAATTCTTCTATGATTCCTAAATGAGAAGGGGAATCTGCCCATTCAAAACAAGACAATGCAAAAAATCTCAACCAATTTCATAACTCTATATAAGTTATGAGAATGAATGTCCATTCTAAAACAAAGTAAATTTGATTATTCCTATCATAAAGGGCATATGCCCATTCTAAAATTTATAATACAAGTAATTTATTTTTTGGAGAATGGGCATGTGCAAAGTCGTGATTGAAACATATTTGTTTTATGAGAATGGGAATGTGCCCATTCTAAACATTTTCATACTAAGAATTTTGATTCTATGAGAGTGGGCATGCACACATTCGTCAATACTTACTCAATACTTAGTCATTTGAATACCTATTTAAAATTTGTGAGAATATCTAATCCATACTCTTCTTTTATGATTTCTATCTTCCCTAAGAACTCTTTTTATTCCTATATGAATATAGGAAAATCCTATATGAGACAAGACAATGTAAACATGGTCAATCAATTTTATACCTATATAAAAGTTATGAGCATGTATAATGCATACTCTTATTTTATGATTCCTATCTTCCCAAAAGGTCTTTTATGAATCCTAAATGAGAATAGTCGAGATAAAAATGTGATGCCCGATTCAAAACAAGGCGAAACAATTTTGTTTGCATGGGAATGGGCATACGCCCAATCTTAACATTGTAATATGTCTGATCAATACTGATTTTATGAGATTACCTCTATTATTCCCATTTATATTTGAGAAAATCACACAATCATCCCCATCTTTACGAAATTTCTAGTTGGTTTTCGTTATGCTGCCCAAATAAACAAGAAACCTTATTTACTTTGAAGAAGTTTGATCATACAATCTAGGTCTAGACTTTTGAACCTAACAAATGCCAACAATGACTGATTATTGCAAGGTCCTTGTATATATGACAATAAGAAAGCAAATTTTCTACGTTCACATCAAAATATGCCCAAAATGACTAAGCCTCATATTTTTCTTCGCGCTAGAGAACCCATTCGGGTAACCCATTCCCCACCTTTATCTCATAGTCGGTGGTATGACTTGGACACTTTTGATCCAAATTATTATTCGGGTTCCCCCCACTCTTCTTCTAATTCTAATCCAAACATTTCCTCTTCTTCTGAGGATTCCAATCCAAATATTTCCTTTGATTCTTGATGATTTGGATCCAAAATACTATTCAGATTCATCTAATTTGACTCCTAATTCATGTTCCTCCCCTTGTTTTTAGGACCTACTTCATCATACTTATATTGTGATTATTGAGTCCCCCTTTATTTGCAGGATCCTCTTCATCATCCATTTAATATGACTCCTAGGCCGCGGTCCTCCCTTTCTTTGTAGGACCCCTTTTATCGATTACCTCAAAGACGTCTTCTTCCTTTGAAGATACACTTGACTCCAAATCCCTCTAATCAAACATATAATATGATTATTGAATCACGGTCCTCTATTTCTTTTTAGGACACTTTTTATTAGTGATCCAATATAATTCTTGAATCATGGTTCTACCCTTCTTATAAGACCTTCTTCATCAATCACCCCCATGAATATTTCCTTCTTTTAAGATTCGTGTGACTCAAAGTCCTTCTATTCAAACATATGAATCAACTCCTATGTCACAATATGCAGACTTTGGACTTAATCCTACTAGTTTACAGACAATATACCATCATATAGGTAAGTCCACACCACCTTCTTCTACTCTGAGACATATAGCTCCTTATCTACTTCATCCCCATGTCACCTTCTTCTATCGATCATCATCGAAACATCTTCTCAATATTTCACACCGGTAGGCCCTTTTTGTTCAATCAAACCCTTGTGGTCGATCGACAACCCATACCGATTGATTTCTTTTAGAACAAAGGAACGCTCATGAATTTTATAGGGGCACATGAAGATGTCCCTCTAAAAATTATGAGTAAGAATTCTCTTTAGACTTCGATGCATCTTGCATGTATTGTGAGGAAAAGGTTGATTTCTTTTATCAAGAAAGCAGAGGAAGAGCCTCAAATCATGCAACTTGATCATCCTCTTATTTTTCCATATTCACATTATTCATTACGTGATGAAACTCTTGGTCTTGCATTGATCCATCCAACCTCAAACAAAGGTTACCAAAATTAATATATGTAGTAACCGATAGCGGTTAGGATGACCAGCGTCGGTTTAGGGTTAACCGGCGTCGGTTAAGGTGGGAAATCCTAGGTTGCCAAAATGGAATATCTTGGCTATCTTTTGGCCGATTCTATCCATTGTTTCGGTATAAAATGGTATTTTTCATGTAAGTGGGTATCTTTATTAGAGAAAGAATAGGCATCTAGTGTTAGGGTTAGACTAAATCTTAGTCGAGTTATGGTAAGTAGAGATTGAGTCCTAGTTAGAATGAACATGCTAAGAATAGGTCCATGATGATGCGTCTAGGTGATGTGGCTAGGTGAGGTGGTCAAGTGAGGACATTAATTAAATAAATTAAAGTAATTAATTCATTTAATCATGTGTATTATGGGATATTAATATGTAAGGTATGGTGTATTTAATTAACGGGGTTATAAGGGTGGTATGCCCTAATTTTGGTGTCTAAATTTTACCCCTTTTCTCACGTAGCTTATCTTGTAAGTGACACCGAAAAAAATAGGAAGTGACTGCCCCATGTTTGGGTGAGAGTGGGGTTTCCCAAAGTGTGGGTGAAGGTGATCCCCCACAAACTAGGAACTAATGAGGTGTTATACAGAATCGGTGAGTGGTTTGATAAATGTGTAGTTGGTGGAAGTGAAGGTAGGTGGGGAAGGGTATGAGTACTATGGGAAAGGGTGATGGTCGACTCGGGTAATAAGTAATAGGCTAGGGTCAAATTGGGAATGGGTAATGGTCAAATTGGGTAATAGGTAATGGGCTAGGGTCAAATTGGGTAATGGGTAATGGAAATCAAATGCACGCACACATATAGACTACAACATGATACCAAGTTAAAGAGCTTGTAAACTCTACATCGTCCAAGGTTGATAGGTTTATCCCAACAAGGTTTAAGTGATTCATGTATCCAAGGTATAGGATATGGTCTAGAAAAAATATAGATCAGTGCATGAACATTTAGGTATGTTACTGTACACCAAATCTTTAGTCGGGATAAACGAGAATGACAATAAGTAAGGTAAGGTCATTAGGCCAAACAATATGGGTAATGGCATCACAAGGTATAATGAGTACACAAGGTCAATGCTCACACCAATTTGTGCGAGTCCCGAGTAAATAGGTCATGGCATGGGTAAGGTCAAGGTATAGGTAAAATAACAAATCCTAGATGCAAGTAGATAAAATGAACTAAGATGGGTAAGGATGATAAGGTAGAATAGGTGTAATAGTACACTAGGAAAAAGGGGTAGTCGGTAGGGTGGTGGTTTGGGTAGGGTGTGGTGGGAAATAGTTGTGTCATGTAATAGGTGTGTTGGGTAAAAGGTATGTTGGGTATGGTCAAGGTTGAACAATGTTGTGTTTGATTGGTGCAGGTGAGAGAGCAGTTATGGATACGGGACAGAGTACCACCTCTGTTGTTAGAGATATAGTCGAGTGTGACTGTAGATGAGCAACAACACATGACAAATGTAGCATTGATTAAGATCCGGCGTTACCAGGCGTGTAGCTTAAGATCTGAGTTTGATGATTACACTCATCGATAGATGGGATTCAACGACCAACACTTTTTGTTTAGCAAGGGTGAGATTATTATCACCCTAGAGGATGTATACAGGATCCTGTGGCTACCGATAGTTGGGGATTAGGTCTATTCTATTACCTCAGAGACCTTAGAGGAGCCGATAGTGGTTGTTTTTAGAGATTCGATGGTAGAGATGAGATACCATGAGTGCGATCCTGAGCTATAGAGACATGTTCGCAGCCCATCCTCGGGAGATAAGGTTTGTTATCTTGATTATGAAGGTGGTATGTTGGTTTACGTTGTAATATGTAGAGGGTGGGATATTCCCATAAGGACTAATGGGAGTCCTTTAGGACATGATGGAGGAGAGGACCTATTTTTCCAGGTACCAACATTCTTTATGTAGTTATACGAGAGATTTATGGGCCTATGGAAGGTGTGGAGGTTCGATTTGTGTTGTACATTCCTTTTTCACTCTTGGGCATACAAGCATATTGTATGGGTGTTTCCAGGTTGGTTTTCCCCAACTAGATGCATTTGATGCGGAGCTTAGTCCGAGTTAGTTACTGGGAATTGGGTACTTGTTGGGGGAGAGCACAGGGTAGCTAAGGTTGCACATGATATAGCATATTACAGGCGCATGCTAGAGGGATTGTCACGGGTGGACATTATTTAGAGGTCATATGTTGGCTTTCCTTCCTAAAAACACATGGCGAGAGGAGTTGGATGAGCTACGGTTGCTTCGGTGGATGAGGGGCATTATACCGATGAGCATGTTATGATACCTATTAACAAGGTCGGACGGTAGTTTGGGCTGCCCCAGGATGTGCCTCCACCATTCCCACAGTATTGGATAGATGACATGGAGAGGAATATGCCTCTACCACAATTGATTGTGCTAATAGGGCAAGAGGAGAAAAAGCGGTGCACATGCGAGATTGATGATGTCGGTGTCACTAATAGATAAGGGCGGTGGTGGGTAGGCGTAACTATGGGTAGCACAACCAAGGCTAGAGATAACATGATTTAGCCACTATTACAGTTGAGAGGACACATTGCAGGGAAAGTGGCCACCCTTTTGACACAACTTAGATTATTTGAGGGTAGCACATAGGATCAAAGGCATATGTTACAACTTTACGAGCACGCACAGGTAGAATCCCTACAAGCCTAGGTTACATAGGGACAAGATACCCGCATGAGTGGTGATGGTGATGGGGACGGGTAGCCACCTTACGAGGCACGAGATAATAGATTTGCAAGGAAGTCGGCCACTACATAGGCTTAGAATTGTGACCCTACGGCCCAAGTCATAGCATAGACACCTCATGAAGCCCAAGGATAGGGTCCCATATTATACATGCCCGGTAGGACATGGTCCCACGAGTACAGGGGAGGAGGGCAGGGTTCACAAGTACAAGGGATGAGGCCATCATTAATAAGATAAAGCTCGTAAATTATTATGAGACCTATGGAACCACCGTAGGCAGTGCGATGGTGAGATTCAAGGATGCTCTAAATGAGGCCGAGATATTACCAAGATCACCTAATGACCATCGGGATAAATGTCCTCTCCTATGTAAAGTATAGGGCACAACAAACCTTTAAAGTGTAGAGAGTACGGCTGTGTGTGCGAAGCGAGCCCAAAGGCATGGTCGGGCATGGTTATGAGATCACGAGGCCGAGTCCCAAGTGAGGGGCGAGGCGGGGAGATTAGGCCGAGACCAATGCTAGGTGGAGAGATGTAGACATGTCACCGAGTGGAGGAGATGATCCAAAACGGGTGTTTTATTTTTTCCACTTTTAAACGCTTTTAAGGATCTTCAATTTTAATCAACTTAAAAGGATTTTAGACTTCCAAAAATTGATTAGAATCTGATTTAGGACTGAATTGAAACTGAAATTAAGTTTGTAATTTACTCAAAATTTCACTGTTTGATCGAAGCCCCAAAAATCATTGTTTCTTGATTTTAATCGATTTTCCAATTTTATCAATTACTAATTATAGTTGCATCCATATTCATATTTTTAATTTAACTTACTTGCAAATATCGAAACTGAAAATAAAATCAGAACACAACACCCAAATTGTTTACGGGGTTCGGAATTCCTACGTCCCGGGTTCGTGGTGAACCGATCCATTAATAATGTTAAAAATGTAAATACAATAACATTTACATTAACCAATAATGAATCAAAAACCTAAAAAATTATGTTTTATACCTTTGAAGGATGTTAATGGAGCTCATCCTATGTCCTTCACCTTCCTGATCCACTTGCAGTGGTGTCTCCCTTTGGTTCTACGCCTTTATGTGACTTTCATTACACCTTTATGTGACTTTCATTACACATAACTCTGTCAAAAAGATCCAAATTTAAAAATGATCACACCATCACGATTGTGTTGACATTTTGAACAACTTTCATAAATAACTTGAGATCTGGTTTTGAGTGGAAGTGCCTCAAAATTGTATTTTTCCAAAACTACTTGCTTATTGGCTTGACACAGACCTGACACTTCTTCATTACAAATACAAGTGTGCTTTATTTATACTAGTTACAAGAGAGTGGCGGGTTGGTAAGGCCACTTATCTTTTTAGATGATGTGTTGGGTTTAAATCCCCCTTCCATAGGTTTAGGCACCTAATTTAGCCATTGACCCCACATTTGGTGGATAAGCCTTTAAATAGCTTTTTGTCCACAAAATCCTCCTTATCCCATGGGATTAGGCTTATTCATGTGAAATGGATTAAATAAAATATTATTATTATTATTTTAAATCCAAATCCACTAAAAACCTGCCAAGTGTCATGCCCATAATATGTCATTTGTCCATGTCACAGTGTGTCATGTCATCATTTGACCACAACTTTGACTATGCATATCTTTCGCATACAAACTCAGATTTGGTCCGTTCAAAATGCATCAAAAATCTTGTGACGAGCTCTATACCATGGAACTGATTTTTAAAAATTACAAGATCATCAATTTTCCTTGTCATCAATTGCCACGTGTCACCTTCTAGTAGTCCATTTGTTGACTGTTGACCAAAGTTGGCTTCCCTGTTGACTAAACTTTGAGCGGACATAAATTGAGCTCAGAGTGTCCATTTTTCATGTTCTTACAGTCATCGAAAATATCTCTAAAGGATCTACTACATTGAAATGGTCTAAGGAAGTTTAGGGAAGTTTTGACACTAAAAAATATCCCCTGATCGGGAGAGGAGGAGGAGATAGAGGAGGCAAGCATGGATATCAAGTGGGGTGATGATTAGTCACATCTGATATGATTGGTGTATTGATTTTTGGTATATATCGGCTGCATGCCGATGATAGTGAGGATGTATATGAGGGTTTTGAGATTTTGATTTTATATTAGCCTTGCTTGTCGAAGATAGTGAGGATGTATATGAGGGTTTTTGAGATTTTGATTTTATACCGGCCTGCATGCCGAAGATAGTGAGGATGTATATGAGGGTCTTGAGATACTAAGTATTTATTTGTATCGGTGTACATTTGTATTGATACACAAATGTTCTCATTGTTATAGATGATGATATTTATGGTATGGATGATGTACTTGTGTTTGAATTTTCTTTGTTATTATGTATGTGATGGAAACTAGGTGAATTAGGCATGATTGAGTCAAGGTCATGTAGGCATGATGGAGTTAGGTATAGGCATGTTTGAGTTAGGTTAGTTAGGCATGGTGATTAAGTTGGGGTCGATTAGGCATGGTTGAGTTTAGGTAATTAGGCATGGTTGAGTTTAGGTCATTTAGGCATGGTGGGGTCTAGGTGAGTTAGACATGGTTGAGTCTAGGTTAGTTAGGCATGGTGGAGTTAGGTTTTTAGTTTTGATTTAATTGCCAAGTTATTGGTAACATGAAAAAATGATGATGAATATGCATGGTATGATGTTGTAAGAAATAGGTAAGTATACAAGATTATGTACTTGCATGTTTGTTTAATTTCAAGTAATGTAGAATATGGAAACTAACTAATAGTAGGATGTAAATAAAAAGTGGGTGGAAAATTGGTTAGGGTAAAGAATGTCCGATCTAACCTCCAAGGGTCCCATTCCCTCGGAGTTATACCTACATAGCCACGGAAAAAGGGGCCTCAAGCTGATGTATTTCTCCCAGTAAGCTAGGGAAATGTGTGGAGGTAGAGGTATGGGTTGGTATGTTTTAGGAATGGTTGAATCTAGGTCGATTAGGTATGGTTGATTTTAGGTCACTTAGGCATGATTGAGTCTAGGTCATGAAGGCAGGAGGTGAATTCAGGTCATTGAGGTGTGGTTACATTGAGTTGTTGAAGGCTTGGTCCTGTATAGGATTATCAACAAGTAATGAAAAAGGTAAAGGGTAAGAGGTGACAAAAAGAGCCGACTAATTTGTAAGAACCAAAATAAGTTTTCATACCTAAGATGGACATATGAATGTAAGACCCTAAAGGCATTGCATGATTGAATATTATAAGGGTGAATAAAGCCATAGTATTATGAAGTGTCACATTTTGTGGCATGTCCCTTGAGCGGGAAGGAGATTAGGGTGAAAAAGGTGATGAGGAGAAAGCCGATTAGTTTTAGTGTAACCTAGTGTGAGATAGCATGCCAACTTGGCAAGAGACCCAAGATCACAATAGGCAAGTCCATGATGAAAAATTTAATTTTTTCTTTTTTTTTCTTTTGTTTTTGTTTTAATAGACTGATCGATGTGGGAAGTCTATGTGGGAAGAATAAATTTTCTCCTTGAGGTCTTTGTGAAGCTGATCGATGTGGAAACTTCAGAATATTTTTATTTTAGTTTTTGCAAGAATAGTCTTCTTTTGATGATAGACTAAGTACAATACGGACAACTTTGTATAGCTGTCCTTCGAGGGAGAAGTCTATTTATAACAACGAGATAGAAATCATAGATGTCCCTTTTGAGGGTGTCATCTTTTAGCTGGAAGTTTGACTCAAGGAGTTGAATCCCATTTTACTTTTAAAATTGCTTTACTTTTGGACTTCTTAAGTCATGGACAAAACTATAGAGAAAAATAGGCTCTTTTTTAAAGAAAAACTATAGCACATAGAGGTTAACTATGATAGAGAGGTTTTAAGTGATGAAAGACCATGGGATTCCATCTTGAAAAAGATGAAAATTATCCATGAGAATCATACCATGAGTAGAGTTGTGGTACTCATATTTAAGATAAGGTTGAAAAAGTAATGGGTAACCACATGATTCTTGTTTTAGTTGTTGATCCTTAGAATAGGTAAAATGGAAGGTGAATGGTTCTCAAGGGACAAGTGTTAAATAGACAAGAGGTGATATAGGACTTAATTCAATAGTACAATGGTCAAAGATGCAAGGAATTGAGGGCTCGGGTTCAAGTTTACCTTCCCGAGTGAAGACAGAGATGATAAGCATCCGATCCATAGGTATGAGTAACGATATATGGTCTAAGCCAATTAGGAGCAAATTTTCCCCATTTACTTTTTTCCTCTTTTGTTACATGTTGATTTTCCTTTAGGATGAGGTCCTCGATCTAGAATGTTTTGGTAGAAGGAAATGTAGGTTGTAAAAGGTATGGTTTTAGTGAAACCTTCAATAAAATAAGGGGAAGTGAAAATTCCCCCATGGGTATAGGGAAGAATGAGATCGTGATTGGTGAGGTTGGGTAAGACTGGGCAAGGGTGAGTAAAATTGGGTAAGGTAGATGGGGCAAGGTTGGGTAAAGTTGGGAAAGGTAGGATAAGGTAAATGAAGAAGGTTTGGTTTTGAAGGGAGGTGTAATAGAATAAAAGGGAGTGTCAAGTCCCCCATAGGTTAAGGAAGAATAAGGTGATGATAGGTGTCATTATGTAAGATTGGGTAAGGTTAAGTGTGATGAGGCAGGTGGTGGGTATATTAGGTAAGGTAAATTGGTTGAGACAGATTGGGATAAATTGGGTAAGGTTGATTGGGAAAGGTTAGGCAAGGTTTAGGCAAGGTTTATGCAAGGTTTAGGAAAGGTTGAGGTAAGTGGTGGGTAGATTAGGTAAGGTAGATGACAAAGGTCTAGTTTAGATGAGAGGTGCTCAATAGGAGAAGAGGGAATGTCAAGTCCCCCATATGGTAAAAGTAGGATAAGGTGATAATAGGTAACATTGTTTAATATTGGGAAAAGTTGAGGGTGATGAGGTAGGTAGTGGGTAGATTAGATAAGGTAGATTGGTTGAGACAAATTGGGATAAATTAGGTAAGGTTGATTGGGAAAGGTTAGGAAAGGTTTAGGCAAGGTTGAGGCAAGGTTTAGGTAGATGGGATATTGGGTAAAAGAGTGGCGGATGGGATGGTTGTTTTCTCCTTTCCTTTGTCTTTCTGGGCGCAAGTGGCAATGTTAACCATATTGATATGGGGTGAAGGAGGAGGTGAGCCATGATAGGTGTAGCGACAGGATGGGAAATAGAATGAAGGACAATGTTTTTGTGAAAGAAGATGGGCGCACTGACATTTAGGCAGAGGTTTGGCTAGCTCTCTTATGTGGACCATGTTGATCTCAAATTTTGGAGGTGGATAAAAGGGTTGTGGAGGTGGTGATGTAGGTCATTGAATAGGTAGTGGGCGAGGATGTATGGTGATAGGTGGAGGTGGAACTGGGTTCTTGTCTAGAAGATCATCGTCGTCAAAGTTTTTTTTAGGAGGACAAATTTAGAGAAGAATAATTTTTAGAGCCTTACAATTTTCTACATCATGTCCTGGCACACGATGGTAGGCACACATTTTAGTATCGTTAAACACTTTTGGTTTGGGTTTGAGTGGATCATAAGGTCTGAGGGGAGGAAATTTGATGACGTAAGTTTCTAAAAGGTTAGCTAGAATGTTGGCATAAGACCCTACCAATGGATCACAATGTGAATTGAGTGTGGGTCTGGATTAAAGTGCAAGTGATTGTGATATGTGAGGTACTATAAGAGGTGGGAAAGGTTTGACCACTTTGGTTTGGTAGGTGGTTGTGTTTTAGGCTTGGGCTGTACTTTCTTGGGTAAAGGCATGGTAGATGAGCTAGCGATGGAAGGCGTTGTAGGATTGTATACCTCTTTAGAGGGTAGTGGGTTTTTCAATTTCGGTTGCACTTTCTTGGGTAAAGGTGAAGGAGGAGTACGTGATGCAGAAGGGAAAGTGGATGGTGGAAGAGGATGAGTTAGCCATGGTGATAATGGAGGTGTGGTAAAGGTTTTTAGTAGAGGTGAGGTGGAAGGTACAGGTTGAAGAGAAGGAAGTCTCATAGGTAGTGATGAGGTTATTATAGTTGGTGGGGGTATAGGTGGTAAGAAAGATGTGGGTAATGATGAAGGTGTATGATGTGTTGATAGGTTGGGTGTAATAAAGGATTGTGATGAAGAGGCGGGCTATAACGCTTATGATTTTCCTTAGATAGGTGGTTTCTTGGCCAAGGTTGACGGTGAGGCCCTAGGATAGACGAAAGGGTGAAGGTGACAAAGGCATGGTGGGTGAAACTAGTGTGTGTGGCCTAAAAGGTTAGATCTTCCTTTTAGGTGTAGAATTGATTTTTGTGTGAGCTTGAGAAGATGTGATTAAATCCAACTTGACCAGGGGGTGTACTATGCTTGATTTCAGCATGATACCCAAGGTAGCAATGGATCTAGATACAGGGAAGGTGTGGATACTGATTAGGTTTTTAGGCATAGGAAAAACGAGTTTAGTTTTGGAAAAGGTTTGGATGTAGGCAAGGGTGATGAAGAAGAGGCCATTTCAATAGGCATGGTCATGGTTGATTGGGTTCCTTGAAATACCTTTGGATAGATCATGGAGGTATCCGTAGGAGACATTTGCATTTGGGTTGAAAAGGGTAATTGAAGATGTCCCCAAATCATGGAATTATCAATATAATCCAAATGGTCGGCCAAGCGTGAAAATGGCATTGTTGTAAGAGAAGATGACGTTGGCTTAGTAGCAATCCCTATAAAATATGTTTGTGAGACAGGAACTGGTTCGGCTTGAGAATCTATGGGTAAGAGAGATGAGAGAAGATCAACGTGATCCTGGAATACTAATGGGGAATTGTCCCCAAGAAATGGTGTGTCTAAAGGATCCCCTATGGGTAGGGGAGATGATAGTTGGGATGAGATAGTTTCCTCTTTCAATGGAGAAGAAAGTGAGGATGACTCTCCCATGGGTAGGAGAGTTAATACCATTGGTTGTTCATTAGGTTGCGAGGTAAGTGGTGAACCAAAATTGGCAGAAATTTTGGACTCCTTCGTGGGTGAAGGGGAGATGAAGGGGACTCCTTTATGGGTGAAGGAGTAGAGGAAGTAGGATCCTCCATGGGTAGAGGAGCTTGTGCTAGAATCTCCTCGATAGAGGGAATAAGAGGAAATTACGGAAGGGATGGTACAGTGTCAAACACAACATGGACCTCATGGACATTATTATTATTATTTGAAGGTTTACTTGTTTGGTTGGATGATGAGGGTATGTTTAGGGAATGAATTCTTAAAGATATGCAAGTTCTAATTTTCTAGTGTGTTCGGGTTGTCCAAGATGAGATCTCTATTATCTAACATTTCTTGGACAATGTTCTTAAAAGTTATGCAATTACTTGTCATTATGGCCTTTAATGCGATGATAATTACAATAGTCATGTTCCTTATACCATGCGAAGCAAAGGACAAGTGGGATCAAAATCGGTATGAGGTTTAATGGGGGTAGTGCAATGGTTTTGGCTTTAAGAATCCTTTCCAAGACTGAATAATATGGCTCTCCAATTTGAGTTTACTTTCGTTGTTCCCATCGGAGCTAAAAAGTATGAAGGGGAAATATTGGAGGAAGGTTTGGCTTGATTAGATAGATGAGATGGACAAGCTTTGAGAACTACCACGTTGGCAGATCCTTTGGCTTTTGAATAATTGTTTTGGGTTTTGAATACGAATAAGAATCATATGATTTGAACATGGCATTCTTGTTTCATAATTGGATTTTCTTTTCTTCAATGGCACAAATTTCTAGCTTTCATGTCATGGTAAATTCTTCGTCAAAGATATGGGAGGTTTGTACTTGTAGAGTTTGTGAGATGTGTCTGGAACAAGCTCTAGTGAACAACTCTATAAGTTCAGCTTGAGGTAATTGGAATGTTAATTAGTTGATAAGACTTCGCTAGCGAGAAACGAAATCTGCGATAGATTCATCATCATATTGTCGTGTCGAATATAGGTTGGTCATGGTGACGTTTTTGACTACATTGATTGAGAAGTGGTCTAAGAATGCTTGAGCTGCTTGGGTTAAAGGATTAGATGGAATGTATGAGTAAGCTAGGGTACCAATCTAAGGTGGGTCCTATCAGGGACATGGGGAATGTTCATAGGAGTAAAGCATTGTCATGGCTAATTAGATAGCACCCTTGTTTAAATGACTGCAAGTGTTGTTGCGGGTCTTCTTTTACTATTGAAACGGTTAAACTTGGGCATTTCCCAATGCACAGGGTATGGGAAAATATGAATAAATGGATGAATAGGCTCATTATAGATTTTTTCATAAGTTAAGGAGTTGTGAGAGCCAAAACTGATGCTTCTAGTGTCTACATATTTTCCATCATCATTCTAATGAGGTCATTGGTGGGTTATGAGGAATGGTCACCTCCTACATTAAAGGGAGGTTGATGATGGGTATATGATGTGGATGGTATCCCACTACATGGGGTATCGAATATGAAAAATATGAAGGGGGATACATACAGTGGGAAGATACCCCGAATAAGTGATAGACGAGGATTGAGGTTGTTGGTGATGCGTGAAAATAGGTGGGGTAGTTGTAACAACTCTCGTGGTAATTGGTGGTAGAGACTATGGGATGGAAAGGACTAGATTTTGAAATGGGTGTGGGTTTCCAACACCATGGGTGGTTGTGATGTAACTGGTATATATGAGGAAGTGGGGGCAAATGATGGCATGCTCAAGGCGGTTTGTGAAGGAATGGTTTATACCACATGTTGATAGATGTCGTTGGTGCAGCAGTTATAGTGGATGTGGGGCCTAGTTGAGATACCACATGGGGTAAGGTGGATGAAGGAAATGTTGAGCTAGTGGTAGCTGATGCGGAAGTGGGGGTGAGGGTAGGAGGAATAGATACAAACATGTCATATACTAGTTGTCTTGAGGAGTCTTGGGTAGATGAGTGGGCAAGATAGTATTTTAAGGTCGCGGAGTTCTAGTCAAGGAATTTTGTGAACTCCTCGTCACCGTAGAAATGGTGATAGGCTGAGTTAGATCCATAGGTGATAGGATGGAAGGCGATGATGGGATAGGTGGGAGTGGTTGAAGACTAGTGTGAAATATAAGGGTGTTAGCTTGGTTGCAAGTCAACACCATGTGAATTAGCATGTATCAAGTTAACTGTATTCTATAAATGATATAGAGAACAACAGAAATGGAAAAGAGCAGAATCTTTGGTAGGTGGATTTGGTCAATGTTTCAATTAAAAATCAAAACAGGAAAATGATGAAGGTTAAAGTGACTGATGATGGTTAAAGGTCACCGAAGCTGCCATAAATGAATCGCGATACCGATTCTTCGTGGGAAAACACCGGTTTGAGAAAATGAAGCGAAGCGATGAAAATGAAATGGGGAAACTATACTTGATAATGATATCAGAATGTTAAGAATATGATGATGTCTTGAGGACTACAAATAGAAAAGAGAAGGTGATGAAAGTTGTTTTGGGTAAAATAACCAAAAGAGATGGTAACCGACACCGGTTAGGTAAACCAAAGGATGGTCGATGGGAATCAATGATGGTCGTTAGACTCGACAATTTACTATGAAATTGAAAGCGATGAAGAAAAAAGGATTTGGTGAATTAAATCAAATGAAGAATTAACCTAGAAGATCTAAGAATGATAATATGAGGCCTGACACACTCAAAAATAGTCAAAATACTCCAACTATGATGGTGGAGTGTGAAAGGAAGAAGAAAATGAAGAAACGTAATCCTCACAACTCAAAACACAATTCAGAAGAAAGCTAAGAAAAACACGTAATCATATGAGTGAATTTTATGTTACTTTAGCTTATGTTATTTGAAATCGACTTGCGAATTTAGAACAAAGTTTTTTTGTTGGGAAGGCATCCTATGAAGAGGAAAATTATAAAGGGAAGGTTTTTAGGTTGTGTTTTGGCCGGGGTGGTCCTTTCCCGAGATAATGACTAGACAATGAACCTACCTAGGCACCCACCGTCAATCCTCTAATCGTGTGATCTTTGTGACTTCTTCCGGGTAAGGTGTTGTTTAAGAAGATGTGTGAATTTTTATTTGTGTATTTTGGCCAAGAGAGAGAGAAAAAGTTCTCTCTCATGTTCAATTATGTCAACCATTAGGCTGGGCATGACTTCCAAAGGCATATAGGTTTCCCTCGATTTTAAATGTGAGGTAATAATGTAACATACAAGGATGAAATACAACAAATTTTATAACCCAAATTGCAAATAATATTCGATGTAGGAAATGATGAATAGGAGAGAGATGATTTTCACTAATGCAGATAACAATAATAATGATTCTTTTTAAATGCACCAAAAGAAATGTTTCATTTAGAGAAATTTACAAAGAAGGAGCATATTACCAAAGAAAAAGATTTAGTGAATAATGATTTAGAAAGGAAACCCATAAGATGCAACCTATATTAATGAAAGGAACCCACAAACGAGGGTCCCGTTGGGCGTGCCAAAATGTTTCACCAATAAGTTGTGTATGTATGAGTAAAACATATAAGGTAAAGGTGAGGAGGAATACCTAGAAATGAAGGTGGAAGGTAGAGTGCACGCATTTTGATTTCCCAATCTTGTGCTTATTGAGCTCGAACTTCATTTTTGCTAGGAGAAACTACCTGTGAATGCAAAACAAGACCACAATAATAATATTAAACAATATATGTCGATGGAATGCCTAGCGCATGCTAGATCCTGGGAAGTGTGATATTTCCTAGATGGCTATCAATCCATTGTTTAATACAATTTAATGTGAGAAGTAATGTAAACAAATAACATCCTATTGTAGTTGATATGATTTAGGTATCTCATTCAAATACAATAAGAAAATATAATCTAACAGGTAAGGTTATGATCAAATCTGGAGGTAGCGTGGGTAGCCAAGGTGACTAGAAAAGTCAAGATCAGGTTTTGGGTGGTTTTGGGTTATTTGAGTGAAGGTTATGAGGTTGTTGTTACAGGTAGAATTAATGATACATATACCAACGTCGGCCAGCTATGACCGATGGTGGTTGAGAGGAAACCGATGATGGTTTAGGTTAACCAAATAGCATTACTAGAGGTGGACGGTAGAAACTCAATAAACTTTTATTTTGGAGGTTCTTTTTCATTACACGGGAATGGAAGAATGTTGGTTAGGTTGCCAAAGAAGTTAAGGATGGTCATAGATGCCTAGGTTTGTATGTGGGGAGATAAAAGGTTATAGATGTTCAAATGGGTGGATTGGCAATATGGTGAATATGATAGGATACAAAGGAGAAAATTATTTAAAGGTGAAATTTTAAATAAATGATGATCTAAATAAATATGAAATGATGTAGATCCAAATGCACTTACTTGTATTTACAGACTGGTGGTTGGATGAGGGTGATGGTTCATCTGTGAAACTATTGGTCAATGTCGCGGCAATGCTTCCGCAAATGCTACCGTGAATGTCAATGTCTTCCAATCGGTCTTGGTGTCGGCTAGGGTGTGTCTAGATGTACGAGAGGGCTCTAATTCATGCTTGCATGCGAGATATCTCTCTCTCCAAACTTGAATAATTCTTTCAACCTTGAACAAAGGTTACTAAAATTAATATATGGTAACCAATGATGGTTAGGGTGACCGACGTCGGTTTAGGGTTAACCAGTGTCGGTTAAGGTGGGAAATCCTAGGTTGCCAAAATGGCAGATCTTGGCTATCTTTTGCTAATTATGTTTGTTGTTTTGGGTCTAAATTGTATTTTCGAGTAAGTAAGTGGGCATACTGTTAGAGAAATAATAGACATCTAGTGTTAGGGTTATACTAAGTCTCAGTTAGTTATAGTAAGTAGAGATTGAGTCCTAGTTAGAATGAACATGCTAAGAATAGGTCCATGATGAGGTGTCTAGATGATGTGGCTAGGTGAGGTGGACAAGTGATGACATTAATTAAATAAATTAAAGTAATTAATTCAATTAATCATGTTCACTATGGGATATGAATATGTAAGGTATGGTGTATTTAATTAACGGGGTTGTAAGGGTGGTATGACCTAATTTATGTGTCTAGAGTATGATTCCTATATGAGAAGGGGCAACTTCCCATTAAATACAAGACAATGCCAAAAATCTCCATCAATTTCATAACTCTTTAACAAGATGTGAGAATGGGTTCCCATTCTAAAACAAATTAAATTTGATTATTCCTATCATAAAGGGCATATGCCCATTCTAAACTTTATAATACAAGTAATATTTATTTTTTTAGAATGGGCATGTGCACAATCATGATTGAAACATATTTTTTTATGAGAATGGGCATGTGTCCATTCTAAACATTCTCATACAAACAATTTTGATTCTATGAGAGTGGGCATGTGCACACTCATCAATACTTACTCAATACTTAGTCATTTGAATACCTATTTAAAATTTGTGAGCATATCTAATCCATACTCTTCTTTTATGATTGTTATCTTCCCTAAGAACTTTTTTATTCCTATATGAGAATAGGTAGATTCCTATATGAGAACAGAATCTGCCCATTTGATACAAGATAATGTAAACATGGTCAATCAATTTTTTACCTATTTAAAAGTTGTGAGCATTTATAAAGCATACTCTTCTTTTATGATTCCTATTTGCCCAAGAAAGTCTTTTATGAATCCTATATGAGAATAGAAAGATTAAAAATGCAATGCCCATTCAAAATAAGAAATAATTTTTTTGCATGAGAATGGGCATATGCCCATTCTAAACATTGTAATACAAGCAATACTGATTTTATGAGTATGCCTCTATTATTCCTATTTATATCTATTTAAAAATTGTGAGATTGTTTTATCCATACTCTTCTTATTCTTCTTCTATGATTCCTAAATGAGAAGGGGCATTTACCCATTCAATACAAGACAATGCCAAAAATCTCCATCAATTTCATAACTCTTTTAACAAGATGTGAGAATGGGTGCCCATTCTAAAATAAAGTAAATTTGATTATTCCTATCATAAAGGGAATATGCCCATTCTAAACTTTATAATACAAGTAATATTTATTTTTTTGAGAATGGGCATGTGCATAGTCGTGATTGAAACATATTTTTTATGAGAATTGGCATGTGCCCATTCCAAACATTCTCATACAAGAAATATTGATTTTATGAGGGTGGGCATGTGCACATTCGTCAATACTTACTCAATACTTAGTCATTTAAATACCTATTTAAAAACTATGAGCATATTTAATCCATACTCTTCTTTTATGATTCCTATCTCCCAAGCAAGTCTTTTATGATTCCTATATGAGAATGGGAATCTATCCATTCAATACAAGACAATGATAAAAATCTCAATCAATTTCTTAACTTTATACAAGCCGTGAGAATGGGTGCCCATTCTAACAACAATAAATACAAAAATAGTGCACATGATTAATATCCCATAGTGCACATGACGATAAATTCTAATATATATTTTTCATTATTCAAATATCTAATTAAAACATAAAATGGGTCCAATCAATTCAAATATCTTTTTAAAATATTTACAATAGACTTAGGATATTAAAACATTTAAGCATTTTAGCATTAAAAGGTGTTGATTTATTATTGTAGGATAGATTCAATTTTTTATAACTTTATACAAGCTGTGAGAATGGGTGACCATCCTAAAACACAGTAAATATGTAAATAAGACAAAGTATTTTATTAATATTTTTTAAAAAATTTAAAATTTCATGATTTCATTATTAAAACATATTTTCGGTAAATATGGACATTTTTAAAACATTACATGTGTCTAAATTGGTATGACAATAAATTATATGATATATTTTTTTATTATTTCAATTTCTATTTAAAATCAATTCAAATATCTAAGCATATTAAAGTGTATTAAAGCATTTAAGAATTACATGGTGGTGATTTGTTACTGTATTATAAATTCATATTTTGAATGTATGTACAAAAATAAGACGATGTATTTTTCGTTATTCTAATACTTATATAAAACATGTAAATGTTTCTAAACATTGGGATAATAGCATATTAAAGCATTTAAATATGTACCCTTTCGTGGTTAAGTATTTACGATAGACTTAGAATATTAAAGGTATTTAAAAATTATAGGTTGGTGATTTATTACGGTAGGATAGATTCAAATTTTGAGACTTAGGATATTAGGATATTAAAGGAATTTAATCATTAAAGGGTGGTGATTTATTATGGTATGATAAATTCAAATTTTAAATTTTTGGCACTTTCTTTTAGAGGTAATTTTCCTTGGTCAAATACTTTATAAAAATATTGAATTTGAATGGCTTAGGTTTTGATTGTTTGTTCTCTTACGGCCGAGTTTTTTTTTTTCTCTTATGGCCTTGTTTTTTCATTCAGAGATTTTGTAGGAGAAAGACGAAGGTATGCAAAAGGATTTGGGTTGATTGGATACAAAGATTATTGAAAAATAAACTTGTTGCAAAGGTAATAAAACTTGTTGCGAGGGTCATAAAAAAGACACGAGAGAAAAACATTACTAAGTCAATCCAATCATTTTTTTGCACAATAAAAAGCTACACATTTTAGACCTTACGACATTAAAAAAGAAACGAAACAATTTCTATTAGTATATTTGGTAGTTGTTTCGTTTAGGAATGTAAATAAATTGATTTATGTATTTGTTTGTTGTTATGTTTATGCAAGGAAACAAATCGATACGTTTTTCAGACATTAAAATAAATGAGATATATGTAAAAATGGTTCAAATAGTTGATTGTGAATTAAAATATCTTTGTTAGTATACATTTTTTATGCTTTATAAGTAAACTTGGAAAAAATGAGATATAAAAACCTTGAATAGCCTGATCTACCATTGTTGTATTTTGTTTGAGAAATTTTCAATAGTATTCTTTGCAAAATCATTGTTTGAAGTTGTTTCTTCTTCTTTCTTCTAAAAATATTTGTATCTTCGTAGTTTTCCTACTATCGATAGCTATATGTTCTTCTTTATTCTACAAAATCTCTCAGTATCTTCGTATTTTTCTCGCGACATATATGTTCTTCGTCTTTCCCGGCCAAATCTCCGAATGAAAAAATATCGGTCCCAATAGAGCAAAAACCAAAACCCAATTCATTCAAAACCAATATTTTTATAATGTACTTGGACAAAAGAAATTACCTCATAAAAAATAGTGCTCGAAAATTCAAATTGTGAATGAAACATGACATAATAAATGACAACTATGAATTGCCTACCAAAAATTAAACTATATAATTTTTTTTAAAAGTGCCAAAAATTCAAAATTTGAATCAAACCTACCATAATAAATGACCGGTATGAATTTCCTCCCTATAATAAAGCACCAAACATTTGAAATTTGAAACAATAGAAATCAAAGTGTTTCTAATCAATATGTGATATTAGTAATTAATAGATCATCAATAACATTGATTAGTAATAGAAATCATTGTGATTATATAATATTAGTATTAATTAATAAATTAATAATATTTTAATTAATTAGTATTAGTTCTAATTTAAATAGTTAATTAGTGATATTATAATTAATTTCAAAAATTACCGTCCTCCATCAAACGGAAAATTTGTTCCATCTCATTTTAATACCTCTATAAAGTATGTTAGAAATCATGGGAATGGCCCTTCTAACTTATAAAAAGGTGAACTAATAAGGAGTTAAAAGTATGTTTTTTTAACCCCGGGACAACAAGCGGAGGAGGAGCAATACGGGATCATAAAGGTAATCGATTGGCTTTGCATATGCTGGGAAAATGGGAGTTCAAACTAATCATTTTTCCGAAGCATTATCTGCTCTCTGGGGCTTGAGAGTTGCCCAGGCTCAAAATATTCAGAACCTAGTTGTTGAAGGGGACTCCCTAAATATCATTAAACTTCTTAATCACTCCTCATCTCCTAGTTAGAGTATTAAGGATTTTATCTTTGAGTCCATAAGCATCAGTCATACTTTCAATAACATCGAATCATGCATAATTATAGAGAGGGCAATAAATTGGCAGATCATGCGCTGCCAATTATGGCATTAATGTTAATTTCACCGTCTGGGATAATAACAACATCCCTAATCAGCTCCACAACAGCATTCATGCAGACTTTTATATGCAAGCAATCCCTAGAGATGAGTCATAATCTTTGGATGAAGATCAGCATCAATAACACTCTCACATGTGTTGCTTTAATGAATATGATGATGCAAATAATATCAAATATACATGATAGTGAGAATTATTTGGGGAACTCCAAGTGGAGTTATTTTGATTTGAAAATCGTGCATGCGGGATGTACTACAGCTGTTAAAACTGGATTCATAGCTCCTCGAAACCGATGGAAATCTTAATGTGATTATTGACAGGGAGAGGGCTACTCACACACGTGACTTCCCGTGCTCGGTTCCGATCCAAATACGCACTGTTTGTGGGAAGAGCAATGGCTATCGTTTCCAGTTTTGTGCGGCTTACAATAGCAAGAAGTGGACAGGTCTCTACACACACAAGCATCTAGGAAATTGTTGTAATCACCTATCACGTAGAAAGATGGGAGGACCTCCCTGCCAAATTGAGCCATGCGCGGACCCCGACTGGAAGGAAAATATCGAGCTTTGGAACATTCTCAGCAAAGGTGGCTTCACCAACTTCATGGAAAAGGTGCAGGGACATGACCAAAGCATTTCTGTGCATTTTGCTAAGGAATGGAAGGAGTGGACTTGTTTCTACGGGGACGAAGCTATTGGTCAATGAAGATCTTATTGCTGAAGCGACCGGTCTTTGTTTGGAGGGATACCGCTTCTTCAACAAAAGGGTCGACAGAGATGCTGAAGAAAGAAGATTTGTGGAAGGATCTGAGAAGCTCACATTTGGTACAATGCCGGCTGCGCATGTCACCAATTCCTCCACCCTATGATGAGGTTACTCACATGATGATTTGATTCATCTCCTTGGAAGGTAGGTTTGTCACTGTCCCTGCTAAACATCTTATCTTTCTAAACCACTTCCGTAGGAATCAATTGGTTTGCTTTCCCCATTATCTGTGAACTCCCTTGAATGCTCCATTTTGGAGTTTCAGAAGCACACCCGCGGTTCCCTTGCATCAAAGACTTATTTTGTTGATTCATAAATGTTGCCTTCTAAAATACCCTGGTCTTCCTTCCTCTCCTAGCCCGGCTCCCCCTTTGATGGGCTCTGCTGCTGCCAGCCCTGTTTCTCCTACTTTGCCCCACCACCGCCTTTGTCACTTCCCCCCGGCCAGCTCAAGCTTCTCCATCCATTCCCCCTGCTGCTGCTCCCACCACCCACCTCGCCTCTACCTCTAAAAGACCGGTCACCAGGGCCTCCAGGAAGCTCAACCTTGAGGCTCTTGCTGTGGAGAAGGAGCCTTTCGAATTAGAGATTGCACATGACCTTCAATATCGGTGAGCGCGGTCCCGGAAGTGCGCAGATGGATAGCTCTTCAAAGAGGTTGGAGGCCTTAGAGGCTGAGATGAAACTGTTGAAGGATGAGGTCAAGAACCTGGCTAAACAGAAAGGCAAGAAAAACATGGAGGGGGAGGGGAACATTGATAACAGTCAGATTGAGGACATCTATAAGAAGCTGACCTCCTTAGACTCCCACTTAGGGAAGGCCAAAACTAGACATGATTACAACATTTCCGCCTTTAGGGTGATTGAGGAGTTCATTGAGGGTCATGCCAAAAGTGTTTCCAACCTCAGCGGTGTCCCGGCTACACTTTGGGGCAACGAAAAAGAAAGCAAAAGAACCATTGAGGAGCTTGATAAAACTGATGCTGCCCACATGACAACTTTGGGTATGTTTCACACTGGAAGAGAGTCAAGACCAGCATCGACAAAGCTGCCAAGAAGTAGTATTGGTTGCTTCTGCTGCTCTTGTTTGTTTTTTTGCTGTTTTTTTGCGGTCTCTTTACTGCTTTTTTGTTGTATTTTTGTTGTTTTGTCTCGTTTGAGTAGCTGTTTCTAGGCTACTTCGAGCTTCATTGTAACACTTGGATCTTGATCCATTCTCTCTGATTCTCACTCCTATTCCGGCTCTCAGGCCTTCTTTTGTACTCAAGGGTATACTCCTTTCAAAAACTATTTGCCAATAATAAAAAAAAAAAAGTATGTTTTTTTAACAATGGGAAATTGTTTGTTCCTAAATTAGATAGGAAACTATATGATAATTTGAATCATGGGTAGAGTTTGAAACAATCATTCATGTGAAAATTTTATATTAGGAGTTAGAAATGTTCTAATTTTTAACCACTTCTTTTATAGAGATGTTATAATGATTAAGTTTAATATTGCATGTATTGAATGGGCATATGTCTATTCTCATTTATCAATCATATATTTGAAGAGAATAAATTTGATAAACTAATAAACAAGAAGCTATACTTGAAAAAAAAATTCAAGATAATCAAAGAAAGGAAATGAAAAAACATAAGATTTAACCTAGGAAACCCTTTCAGAAAAAACCCAGCATAGTAAATTCTCTCTCTTATTGCATTAACTTAACCATTTACAATACAATAATATACTTCCAAGTTCTTCTTTATCCTACAACATATCCTACTATTTGTAAGTAAAACAATAAGAAACCGTCAAAACGGTTTTACAATACAATGGGTACCAAAACCATGGGCTAATAAACACCCATAATGGTTCCCCATAATTCATGGATTATGACACCACCCATATATATGTATAGATAAAAATAGAATATCTATACCCCGGAAAAATAGGGATTCCAAAAAAATTATATAAACCCCGATTACGCTTATGGAAGAGGTGTACAGTACTCCTGGGTATACAATATACAAAATATAAAACACATTCTAACATTCTCCCACTTTTTGTATACTTTACAAAAGGGGGCTACACTGTCATATAGTCAGCTGCTCAAGGCATTCAAGCCCATCAATTTTCTCAGAGCAAGAAAATTTCTCAAAGACTCACACCGTAGTTAAAGAGTTGGCAACATTATCCTTTGTGTCCACCTTACTTAGTAGTAGCCTCTTCTCCTCCACCATTTCTCTTACTAAATGGTATTGAACATTAATTTTTTTCGCTCATGAATGATACTCGTGGTTCTTTGTTAAAAAAATTACACTTTAACTATCACAATTGATCCTTACAAAATTTTGAGTGAACCCAATAGTGGCGATCAATTGTCGAAGCCAAACCACTACTTTACTTGCATGAGTAGTTGCCATGTACTCAGCCTCTGTGGTGGATATCGTAACACTTGCTTGGAGTTTACTGATCCAACTTACCACTCCACCAAACAAGTTGAATACATAACCACTTGTAGACCTGTGCATATCCAAGTCTCGACCCGCCGAATCCAAAAACCATGTAGATCTAATGTTTTACTTTCATTAGGTTTTCCCTGATAATAACTTGCATAGTTATATGTCCCATGTAGGTACTTGAAGATTCTCTTTACCGCAGTCCAATGTTCCTTTCCAGGATTTTACATGAATTTTCTCACTACTCCCACTACATGTGCAATATCAAGTCTAGTACAAACCATTGCATACATCAAACTACCAACTGCACTAGCATATGGTACATGAGACATGTCCTCTATTTCTTCATTTTTTAGGACATTGTTCAAAAGACAAATTTTGACCAATAGGAAAAGGAATACTAATAGGTTTACTTTCATGCATTTGAAACCTTTGCAATATCACCTCAAGATACTTTCTTTGATTTAACACTAGTTTCCTATTTACATGATCTCTTTTTATTTCCATGCCCAAAATAAATTTTGCAACACTAAGATCCTTCATATCAAAATGAGATGAGAGTTGAGATTTAACATGACTGACCAATTTCTTACTGTTACCAATTAATAGCATGTCATCAACATACAATACAATGATAACATAATATTCACCTTCATGTTTAAAATAAACACAGGGGTCAACTTTACTTCTTTTGAGCCCAAGTCTCAACACATACCTATCAAATTTCTGGTTCCACATTCTTGGTGATTACTTCAAGCCATATAATGAATTTTTCAGCCTACACACCAAATATTCCTTTCCTTTGATCTTAAAGCTTTCTAGCTGCATCATGTATATTTCCTACTCAATCTCACCATGCAAAAATGTTGTCTTAACATCCATCTTCTCTATTTCTATATTGAAAGCAATAGCAATAGCTAAAAGAAATCTAATAGAATGTAACTTAGCAATAGGAGAAAATATCTCACCAAAATTGAGTCCCTCCACTTGGAGAAAACCTTTGTCACAAGGCAAGCTTTATACTTTTCTATTTTCCCATATGCATTATACTTCTTCTTAAACACCCATTTACAACCAACTTGTTTTCTTCCAGGAGGTAATTTCACCAAGTCCCATGTATTATTCTTATATAAGGACTCCATTTCTTCCTCCATAGCCTTTTTCCAAAACTTGCTTTCATTAGATCCAAAATCCTCCTTCATAGTCTTGGGTTCATCATCAGTAATAGATAAAACTGACAAAATAATAGAAGTAGAACAAAAATTAGGAGGACTATACCTCTCAAGTTCCCTTCTCAGCCTATCTGATCTTCTTAAGATAGGATTTTCTGGTTCAACATCTTTTGGTTCCTCATATGCTTCATCTAAATCTTCCCCTTGCAACTCTCTTTGTGGTTCATCTTCTGTAGTTGCATCAAATTTAGACACAGATTCATCTTCCTCAATTTTAACATGATCTTCCTCTGGTTTTGCTTCTTTCTCTGGAATTTCCTTAAGCTCTCTAAAAATTACATTACGGATAAAAATAACCTTCTATAATTCTAGACTCCAAAGCTTATATCCATTCCATGCTTCCTATGGATTTTTCCCTTCAAGTGTAGATTTCAATTAGTGATCTATTAACCAAATAGTACGCAGGTTATTCATATTTCGCTTATACCCAAACATTTCTCTCCAAAATGGCACCATTGAACATACTTCTACACTTATCCATCAATGTTCTATTCATCCTTTCTGCAACTTTATTCTGTTAGGGCATACATGGAGTTATCTTCTACCTTTCTATTCCACACTCTTTACAGAATTTCTCAAAGGAATTAGAGAAATATTCCCACCATTGTCACTTCTCAAAACATGTATCTTTCATTCTATCTAATTTTCCACAAGAGCCTTAAACTCTTTGAATTTATTGAAAACCTTAGACTTATTCTAGATAAAATATACCTAGGTATTTCTTGAGAAATCATCTATAAACTAACATAGAACATGGATTTTCCTAATAATGGAACTTTTTCAGGTCCAAAACATCACTATGTATCAAATATAGAATTCCTTCCGATCTTATAGCATTCGTAGGAAAATCTACTCTAGTTTTCTTTCCAAACATACAATTCTCACAAAAATCAAAATCTAAAGGACACTGTAAATTCCTTCAACCATACCTTTTTCTTTTAAAGTATGAAGTACTTTCTCTCTAATGTGTCCCATCCTTTGATGCCACAACATCGTCTTCATTGCAGCCAGATGTAGGAGTTGGATCTCAAGCTTTAGGATTCTCCTCTAGAACCACGGAGCTATTGCACTCATCGAATAACACTTGCCTCAAGCTTAAACAATGTTCCAAAGATGAGATGTCTCTAGCCAATACCATTTCACCCCGAACCATCTTACAACTATCTTTACTAAATGCTACTTACACACCTACATCATTCATCTTACTTACAAATATTAGGTTTTTGGTCAAACTTGGAATGTGCAGAACACCTAGGAGGGTTTTAATCCTTCCATCTTTAAACCTCATCTTGATTCTCCCACGACCAATGATCTTGCAGGTTGATTTGTCTCCCAGATATACATCACCTCCATTATACTTTTCATATTCACATAACCACTCCTTGTGTGGAGTCATATGAAAAGAGGCACCCAAGTCAATCAACCATGTATTATCGTCACCAAAACATATATCTCGAGTCTTTATTAGAGGGTTTTGTATTTGAAGATCCACCATATTCGTAGAGGAATTACCTTTTCTACCTTCTTAGATCCATAGTATTTGTTGAAATGCCCCATTTTACCACAGTTCCAACATTTCCTCTTATCTTTTTTTCCAGTATTCTTCAATTTACTTCTGGACTTTAACTACCCTTTCCTCTTCTTGATTTTCTCTTGGGTACAACCTCTTATATATAAGGAATCCTTGGATTGATAATCCTCAATGGATTTCCACGTCATTTCTTCTGATAGTAGGGCTACAACTACATCCTCAACTAATAATTTTATCGTAATAGCCATAACTAGATTATCCCAAGATTCAAGTAAAGAACACAATAGAGTAATACACTTATCCTCTTCTTCCATTTTAATATCAACAAAAATAAACTGACTTACCATAGTATTAAAGACATTCGATGTTCTACAATAACATCTTCATCATTCATTCTCAATGAATATAGCTTCTTTCAGAGAAATAGTTTGTTCACTAGAGACTTTTTCTAATACAAAGTCCCCAACTTCTCCCATATCACCTAAGTGGATTTTTCATTTGACACATTCAACAAAACTGAATCTAATAGATAGAATCGATTGAACTCCTTGTCTTCATATCAATATTTTCCGATTCCTCTACCTTCATACCCGTAGACATGACTCCAAACACAAAAATATATTGATCTCTATCCACAAGAATATCTTCCATCTTGAGCTTCCATAACTCAAAATGTTGGCCATTAAATTTTTTGATTTCGATCCTTGTGCTTCCCATGATTTTATTCTACTTGAAAAATTCACCCACAAAGCTCTCACTCAAAAGTTTTATCAAAGGTGTTAGAAACCGTAACTCTTCACATAAAAGCTAAAACCTAGCTTTGATACCAAATGAAGAGAATAAATCCGCTAAACTAATAAACAAGAAGCTATACTGAACATAATATTTAATATAATCAAATAAAGAAAATGAAAAAACACAAGATTAAACCTAGGAAACCCTTTCAGGAAAAAAATTTAGCACAATAACTTCTCTCTCTTATTGCATTAACTTAACCGTTTACAATACAATAATGTACTTCCAAGTTCTGCTTTACCCTACTACATCTCCAACTATTTGTAAGCAAAAGTTGAAAGAGAAACTGTCTAAGCGGTTTTATAATACAATGGTACCACAACCATGGGCTAATAAACACCCATAATGGTTCCCCACATACAAAATATAAAACACATTCTAACAATATTCTTCCTCAATGATTCCTATAAATGAACAGACTTTTGCACATTCAATACAATGATTAAACTTAATCATTTTAATACCTCTATAAAGTATAATAGAAATCATGGGAATGGCCCTTCTACCTTATAAAAATATGAATTATATAAGGCTTGATTCCTCTCCTTGATGGTATGTAGTGCAGCACTCACTCTGCCAGGGATAGTCTAGCCAATATAATACAATTATGAATAATCATCATAAGGCAAAAATTGCACGTTTTGAAGATTATTGGATCATTGCTAAGTAAAATGTATTCTTTGAAGTCTTCAATTATTCAAACCTTGGACATATGTTACAATTGATTTAGGCTCTATATCGATAACCAAATTATGTAACATCTCTTTCATATAAACAAACAAATTTATGCAACATTATATTCTTCTTCTATGATTCCTAAATGAGAACAAGTATCCGCCAAGTGAATACAAGATTGAACAGTATCCATCCGATGAATACAAGATAGAATAGGTATTATAGTAATTAAGTGAGAATGGACATATTTCATTGTTTACAATTTTTACTTTATATTCTAAGTATTTATGTTCATTGGAAACTTTTGTTGAGCCCTTTACAAATTATCATGAGTGGAGAACAAATCACAAGCCATGAGGTTAATCCATTACAAGAAGATATTATTCCTATTAATAGCATGATTATGAGTGGAGAATAAAGTGAGATCCATGAGGTTAATCCATTACTAGAAAGGTATTATTCCTAACAATAACATGATGTGAACCATCCAAGAAAAATTTACCCAACAAAACACACAACTGATGGTGATTAATACTGAAGCTACATCAAACCCTTCACCATCAATTATGACAGGTTGTTCACGAATAGGTATCAATTATTATTTAAAATTTAATAATCTTTTTTACTTGTCAATATTAGTTTGATTCAATTTGATAAATATATCCTAATTGCAATTTTTATCTGCAGATGCAGCTGGAGAAAATCCAAAAATATATGTAAAGAAATAGGTAAAAATATGAATCTTATTTATTTGTCAATATTAGTTGGAATCAATTTATAAATATAACCTAATTTCAATTTTTATGTGAAGATACATTTAGAGAAAATGTAGAAAATCTACAACCAACAAATAGATGTAAAGAAATAGATAAAAATATTTTGTGAAATATTATTATCATATTTGAAATACATACAAGTTAATAATAATGTTTAATATTACTTTTTGTAGTGCCTCAAAAGAAATATTTTCTTGTTCTTGAATTAGAAGAATTGTTAGTTCAAAATCGTACTTGTTTACTCAACTATCTCATGATGGGTCAGAAATGATATAATAGACGCCTTAAAGGGATGGTCTTTATTTTAAACAATAGTGGAACAAATGAATATATAAAATCATTTTTATTACATTTTTGTAGTTCTTTTTCCCATTTTTCAATTTGAAGTGATTATTATATACTCTTTAAAAGATGTTACCGATGGTTAGTAGTATGTAATGCTCAAAATATGGTTATTACAATTGATTAGTTTTTCTTCACATTTCATCCAAATTATGTGAATAGTAGATAATGATAAATTATGATGTTATTGATAGTTTACCATTTAATGCTCAAAACTAGCTTTGATAGGTTATACAAAAAAGTAATTATCAATAAAATCAGATAATATAATCTATGATTTAATTTATTGAAAAAGAGTTTTGTTATTGGTTGGTTTTTCAGATCTCATTTTCCATGGAAAGAATTTATTGGTTTTGGGGTAGAAGAATTTCTCTTTGGAGTTCCAAGGCTTTCTAAATTTAGATCATTGACCATACAAACAGAATTTACATATGCATGCTACTGATACTTCAGTCATACTTTTAGCCCTGAATTGTTAAGGATAACATGACAACATTTTGATATTAGATTGTGGTTTACATACCTGCATTCAAGAGAATGACATGCCTTCATTCAAAAATTTGATTGGCTAAGAAATATTGAATTCATTTTTTGTTAGGGCATATCGGAGTGTGAAATTAGCAACAAATTTTTAAGATCAAGAAGGGGAATATTGTTTCATTTTATAAAAAAATATGCAAAAGGTTCAACAAGTACACCCAAATATATGGAGTAGAAAACATATTGTTCATAGGTGAAACAAAATGTTTTTTTCATGAGAGAACTGAGGTGCTTTTATTTGGATTGCCTTCTAGCTGGAAATTTGATGGCACAATGCATTTTGAAAAAAAAATTCACACATTTATGTACATGGTTAAATCATGTGGGTCCACACCCAAATTTACATCGGTCTTTGGAAACATTTAAAAATCAATTACTAAGCTTGATTGAGTGTATTTGATACTATTATGTTGATTAATATATATAGATAAATTTAGTTTATTTTTGTAGTCTTTCTCATAAAAATTCATTCATATTGGTTTTTTTAGTCTATTTCATAACAATGGATTTATTACCATCATTTTATAAAAAAATAATTGTGACTTGTATTTTTATCATAACACATTTCCACGAATATTGATCCCGATTGATTTTACTTGTTACTATTGTGTTGATTAATAAATATAAAATTATCGGTTTGTTTTTAGTCTATCTCATAAAAATATATAAATATTGGTTTATTTTTTTAGAGTATCTCTTAACAATTCATTTATTACCATCATTTTATGTTGCATTTATCTCATAACAACACATTTCCTACCTTCATTCTATGTAAGTAAATTCCAATATTATTTATAATAAAAACCAACATAGTCGAGTTCAAGATTTAATCTAGATTGTAAAATGTCCAAATTTATCGAAATTATGGTTCTAAACTTGAATCCACATTTCGTTGTTCGACACTTCATCCAAAAATTTTGTGTGCCCAAGTTGTCTAATTTACAACTACACATCTTCATGAAGCCTCCATTCATGTTCCCTTAATCTCCTCCCTTGCTCTCTCACCTCCATTGCCTCCCTCCATTGCTCCTCGAACCTCTGTTCTTGCTGGAAGAAATCTTCAAGCACCTCTTGCATACTGTTTGCATGGTATTTATCAGCTGTAACTCTCTGTCTTTCTTTATCTTCCCTCCTTTTCTTTCTCTTGACAATCTTCTCATCTTCATCCTCCTCATCTTCTGAGAATTCATCTGAATATTTTTTCAGCCAACAAGTGTTTCAATTTCCTTACTTTTTCTTTGGGTCTTACTCCAGACTCAAATTCTAATAGCAATCTATCCATGTTTCTCTCGCGCTCTTTAAATATTGCATCCAATTCTTCAAAGAAAGGACACTGTCTTCCATCACAAATTTTCAGTTTATTTACCCCAATAAGTGGTTGACAATATTTTTCCATTTGCATTTACATTGTTATGCAGCTTCTTCCAAAGCATGTCTTTCTTTTTTATTTCAATGATCTCCTAGAGGGTTTTATTTCATTTGGTCTTAGTGAAGTATTTTCAAGCTCTGCTCTAATGGTGATGAACTCCTTGGTCTCTCTAAAACTACATTTGATGGATCCTCTCATCTTTTCTCTTCAATTTCATTGTTTCGATCATGGTCAGTAGTGTCAAAGAGGCCACAACACTCAATTTTCCCCTTACATTATGCTTTGATGGATTTCCACACTTTGTTCCACAACACTTATTTTGGCACAAGTCAGTAGGCTTCACATGTAGAGAGGGATTTAGAAAGGATTGTGGAGTTTGGCTTTCCACCTACCAATTTCATTATCGTGAAATTCTTCAACACCTTTTCAACATATCCATTTTATATATATCTTGAAATGAACTCTATTGATGAAATCCACACTCTTTTTCCTTTTGTTTTTCATTCTACCTAACATTCCAAGATTTTTTCAAAGTTCACATTTTAACAAAGGCTAAGAATATGTTAGCAAAGGAGAACTAATATTGTGGACACATGTTGGTTACATTTTGTGAAACAATGGAAACACTTCACAAGGATGACCACGTATTTTTCTCAGATCATTGGTGTGGAATTTTATACCATGTTAAAATATCTTAACTTGGCATTGGCACATGTAATAAGGTTACAGGAAATGATGGCGGAGCTTGGATTTTTTCCCCGCCACAAGAAACCTTTACAAAATTCCCTTATACACACATATGCAAAGTGTTAACTCTCAAAAAGGGAAAATTTTAAGGAACCCCTTAAAAAAAAACTCATAAATCATGGTGACTATCCTTGTAATTAGTTTCATGGTTTTAGTGAATGTCCTTATAACCAGCTTTTATTGTTTTCAACGAAAAAAGTAAAAATATAAAAAATAGTTGGAGATAAAATGGATAACATCCTAAAACTAGTTTAGAAAATATCCTCTATCAAATTTTATCTCACTTCTTACTGGATTGTGGAAGAATGCCATTCACCGAATCACCACTAGTAGTGGAACTTGGAAGTTGGACTTGGAGTTATCTAATTGGCTTACACTTCAGTTTTACAATAACTGACAAGACCCACTAAACAACTGACATTGGGAAAATGGTATAAGCGTGGATATTTCTTATTCATTTTCACTTTGGGGTGACTAACATAGTATATGTAGATTCTGACACTTAGTCCCACTATGAAATTTTTACATACATGGTGTTTTTTTATTGGTTCACACTTCATAGTGAAGCATACATGAGAGAAATATCATTTAATATAAAACGGTCTGTTAAAATCTTACGTATGTGGAGCCTTATTACTCACTAGCATTTTGCACTCTTATATGGTTCTCACAAAGAAAAATCTCACCATTTAGAATCAACCAGACTAAGAGGTGAAAAGACAGTAAAAAAAATCGGCAAATCTTTAATCAATGCAAAACGTATAAATTATTAAATGGTGGACTAGACTTCAATGCTGCAACTATATACCACCATTTTAGCATGAGCCACAAATTAGAAATATTTATAGGACTCTTGAAAGGAATTCATGCTCAAGCACTTGGTATTTGAGCTATAGCCTATAACTGAGCTTTCAAAGTCTAAATTCAAGAGATCACAAGGCAAAACAAAGTATTAGTGTTTTCTGAGATTGAGAGCTTTGCATGCCTATAGTTTCTCAAGTATTTTAAATTTTATTGTCAATGGAGGCTTACCTACACACTTTCTACTCAGACTAGCTCTTTGGAGATACTATTTTTTGACAAACAAGTCATCGGCTTCGAGCATTATATAGCCTTGAAAATGAAGGTAGAAGGAGCTAGTTTGATAGATGACGATGACGATGCACACCAAGATGAAGCACAATTCATGGCTGATCTAGTGGCCATTAGATAGAGTGGGATGCATATTTTAGCTGGAAAACTAGAGGTAATGCATTGTATTGACTTTCTTTGGGGTATTTTCACTGATGATGTAAGTTATGTTGAAGGAATTAAAAATCCAAAGGGGGTAAGTGCAGGAAGTTGATGGACAAATATAGGGTCATCCGTGGACATCATATTGCAAATAACAACATAATATCAACTTGTAGGGATTATTAGCAATACATACACTCAAAATTAGACAAAATTATATTAATATGAATCATAGCATCTGGAATCTAGTTTCTAAAATACTAATTTTTGTAAAAAATGGACAAGATTAGCTATATTAAACACTCAAAATTCAATGACTTGGTATTTTTTTTTTAAAACGCCGATAAGATTATAGTCCGTTTGCCCACAATTTGGATGACCAAAAATTGATATATATATTTTTCCTTTGGTGAGAAGTTATATGCCACTATCTATCTTGGGATGGATTTTATTTTGTATTTTTTTGAGTAATATTTTATTTTTTATGATTTTTTCCGTGAAAGTGGTATGAAAACATAAAGAAAACAGAGCACTTTCCGTTTGCCCGCCATAACTTCATCAAAAAATATTGAAATCAAATAAATTTTTTTTTGAACATGTATATAATTTCACCACAGTTGGGATGGTATAAGTTTTATCACATTCTAATAAGTGAAAAAATTTTGCAGTCTTAAACGTAGACATAAACATTCACGGGAAAAAGTGTCTTAAAGACCTACTATTAGTAAAAAATTATAAAATGATATTTATCCTCTTCTATTCACTTTAAAATCAGTATTTCTACAAAGCTAATAGTCTCCCCTACGCAATGGTACCATTTTTATGACATATTTTTTACTTTTCAAAGCATGGTTCAAGTCCTGTAGAAGACTAAATTTGATGTTTTGTTGTTTTTAATGTAAAATTCAGATTTGATGTCCACTTAATTGTCCCCCAACTTGGTGCACTTACCCAAGGAGAAAATTTAATTGCTAATATATTTGAAAAGGCTATTGTTTTTTACTACCATCTCCCTAGATCTAATATTTATTTCAATCAAGAAACAATGGAGAAAGAGAAATAACCTTAAGACTGTTCTTAAAGATTAGGCAAAGGACCCGACTAGTTTCAAGTCCAAAGTCTCAATAGAGAAGATGAATATAAGATCTTTCAAATGTGGAGTGAGAGTGGGAATGACCCTAATGAATAGATTGTTTAGAGAAACAAATATTGTGCATGTCAATTAGACATGGGTACCCCTGCTAGCCATGATCATCAATGATGAAAAGATATTTGATCTGGCTTAGAGTTCTATCTTTTAACCTCTTCAACAATATTGTGAGTGCCAAGAAGCCAAAGAAGTGGGAAAATTTATATATGATGTCTTACTTGCTTGATGTCATGTGTGTAGTCCAACAATTTTAGGGAGTCCCTAGTTGGTCACCACAAGACAATCATATAGTCCCTAGGGTCTTTAGCAATATGCACATGCATAACTATAGGAAGAACATGGAGGTGATTTGTAATAACTACTACCCTTGTGATCTAAAATTCCATATATGACACCCTTATGCCTAGGGTAAGTCAAAGAATCATCAATTCATTAAGAGAATGGGGATATTTCTGGTGTTACCTAGACTATATAATGATAAGAGTAGAGGGGATTCTCACTATCCCTTTTAGACTACCCAAATATGTTTTAGACAAGCTAGCTGAGTAGGATATTGTATATCACTTTTTCCATGGCATCAGTCATGTGGAAAAGGAACAGAAGAAGAAAACTCTACTTATCCTCATCTTCCTTTCTTAGTAGGTTCAAGTGGTCTTGATTGATTGGAAAAGGCTAAGAGAATAGCATCCCATATGACATCATTCCACTTAGACTATCATACTCTAAGGAATTTTGACCCAATAGGAAGATTGGGAAAATTCTACAAGCACACTCTTGTGATGACCACTTACAGCTACATACAAGAACCCCATAAGGATGACCTGGTTATGGCCATAAATATGATAAATTTCAATGTTTCTTATGCACCTTTTAGGTCATGAGCTAGATTTTTGATTGGAAGTTAGCCAGCAAGTAGTAAGCACAAAGGGAAGATGAGGAAGAAGATTCAGATGACGAAGGTATTGATTCAAGAAAACTTCAGAAGCTTCTTGTTTGTGTGCCTCCTCCATCAAAAGGAAAATTTGTTCCTTCTCATTCTTCTCCTTCTCCAAGAATACAAATGAAAATCCCTACAAGGTCTATTGGGACAGCCACAAGTCCACACAGTCCATAAGAAATAAGTCCTTTGGTGAGTATTGTTGTAATTGTACCTCCTATGTTTGTTCCTTTTCTTTCTACTTATTTAGTTTTGAATTCTATAGGGATGGTTTCTTCTTCTTCTATTCCAATTCCATCTTCCCTAGGACCTTTCACTAGTATTATTCTCATTTCTACTAGTTCTTCTTCTGAAGATGAAGTAGGAGGAGATCATGGGATATTGGATCCTACTGGTTATCAAACTCCTCCTTTCTCTTCCCCTATTTCTACTACTTCTATTGTTTCTCCTTCTCTCCTTGCTTCTATTTCTACTACTATTGTTTCTACTAATTTTATTATATCATTGTCTCCCCAGTCAGTTGTTGCGAGAATTATACACATCCTATTGTAGTTACTTAAAAATATCAAAATCAATGAGTGTATCTCCTACAACCATTTCTTCTAGTTCTACTTCTTTAATTTATTCTTCCACTCCTCTTACTATTGTATATTTTTAGCTCCAACATCATTTGGAAGTCTTGTCAAAAGACCTTCTAAGGCTAAGTTGAAGGCATCAATGCAGCCTTCTCCTTCTTTCCTTGACCTTCCTTCAATTTCTCCCCAATTTGGTCAGTCTCTTCATCCACCTTTTCTTCCTGCTATCACACCATATGTTTCCCAAACTTTCTTATCAGGCATGAATGTGCCACTCCTTCCAATTCCCTCTTTCATTCCCATTTCTTCTTTCCATGCTCCTATGGTCACTTAGAATTTCATGAGCCATATCTTGGCCCCTTTAGGACCTATTCAAGATAAACCAAATTTTCCTTGGACACTGTAGACTTAAAATCATGCAAATATTACTATTTTACTATACTTCCAAGTATGTTATTATATGCAAGATCTTAAGTAAGAAAAGCATTCACGGTGACACACTCCCTAGTCCATCTACTTGTTGTGGTTCTTTCTATTGTATTTTTCTCTCACATCTGTCACTTTTGTACCCGGTTATGGTCAAGTCACCTGGATCCATATCAGTCAATATTATCAAATTTTTCATTATTTATCCTAGGACACCAATGCCCGTGAACTCCTTTCCACCCCGGGTGCTTGTGTCCTTTTGTTCTTGTTCACATTTTTTTACATTTGAGGTCATCCTTTTCGGTTTTATTATTCTTATACTTTGGTGTCTTAGTTGGCATGTTGTGTCACTAGTGTCAAAATTCAAATAATAGATCCCTATACATACACAACATAAATACCATTATATAGGCAGGAACTTCTAAAGGGAAAAGCATATCTACTTAATATCAAAGGGACTGAATTTTTAGGTTGATTACTCTGCATAAAATACATAGGAAGGGGAAGTTTTGAATTCCATCTCACACATTTTAATTCTACTTAGCTATATCCCAATATATTTGTTTCATTGGTATTTCAGACACAAGCACACAAAACTACATGGAGTTTGGAATGTAGTATAGCGCTTGGTTGTAATTTCATCCTTTGGATGACTATGAGGATCAATTTAACTTCACATATTGCATTATTTATTACAATTGGATGTTTTTGTGAGCTTGTGTAATTATGTAGGGTTTGTTTTTAGGTTACAGGTACCTCAGCAATCCAAGTGTGAATATCAAGTGACCAATAAGAAGTGATAGAAAAACCATAGTGACACAAGAAATTTCATATTCTCGACCCTCTCACACAGTCACAAGCGCCTATAGGACGTCTCGATGCCCAAGTTCCTTGCTTTAATCCATGTTCATGTGTCTATATCTCGTACACAAGCCCTAGAATTTGTATCAAGTATTTTCAACACTCTTCCTAGCTTGTTCATCAATTGCTCTAGTTCATATTTGCTTCGAGATAAGTGTAAATCGATAAGTTCCCTATCCCTCCTATTTTATTACACAGCTTACATATCCAGAGTTCTTATAATTTGTATTTTGTATTATTTTATTATAATAGTGACTAAAATTATATTTAATATAGGTATTTTATTAAATCATTTGGTGAACTCCATCCTTAGTCGAACTCCTTGCCTTAAAATTCACAAAACCCTCATGGTTAAAAATATCCTCTATCCTAGGCAAGTTATGCATCATATTAGTGTGAATCATATCCTTGATGATGTTGTTGAGACCGAATTTATTGTCATTTATCGTAATGATCAACTTGATGACAAAGTTCAAAGATAGATTCTTTTCAAGAACACACTATTCCCACTAGGTTTTGCAACTCTAGCATGAACATTGTTTTGCCTAACCAAAATTTTACTTCATGTTCTCCTTCTTCTTCCATTTCCACCCATGCTACTCTACCTTATTCTACTCCTATTATAGCACATGATGATGCTCTTATAGATTATATGCTTGGTCTTGATTATGCCACTATAGATACAAATAATGTTATTTCCAATGTTGAAAATGTACATGTGCATGATGATGTTTCTAATACTAGTCAAGATGAATGTAAAGCTATATCTCATGTTTATTCTATTTCTAAAAATGTTTCCAATGATTACAAAGATACATCTTATGATAGTTTCTCCTACTACTTCTCTATATGTTGATGACTCTCTTGATGAATTACTTGCATGTGAAAATATGTTTGATAGTGATGTTGATTATATTTCTGATCATGAACATGTTAGTGAGGATGTTACTTCTCTTAAGAATGCTGAATGTGAATTTTCCACTCCACTTTATAACTTTTATGAGGTTATTTCCAATAGATTCATGATGATTCTACCACTCCTACTAGTTCACCTCTTATCATTTCTTTTGATTCTACTCCTAGAATTTTTGTCAATATTCCATGTTCCTCTCCTCCTCTTCCATCTCTTTCTTCTTCTTCTCTAGATGTTATTCATGTTGATTCTAATGTTCCTAATAATACACCTCCTCTTATTTCTTTTAATCTACATTTAGCATTCCCATAAAGCCTTCATCTTCTCACTTCTTCTCACATCCCCATGATCACTCACAATGGTAAACTTCAACCTCTTCATGTGCCTCTCACTTATTCTACAATTTCTTCACATGATATTTTATCACTCATGCATGTTGTTGGCCATTTACAATCTCAAGTTCAATCTCTTAATCTCAAAGAAAATCCTATTATGCTTCCATTGACAATAACTCTCTTCATGAAAATCCTATTCCAAAGAAAATTCACAATTATTATTTTCCTAAGGATTTTATCATGCCTACCTTTTCATGTTTTAATGGCACTGACAATCCTTATTTACATCTTAAGCATTATCATTTAGTTATGGATTCTTATTCCAATGATCGATGTTATTAAAATAGTTTTTGATAGTATTATTGATGATGTTATTCAATGGTATACTCATTTTCCTTATGGATCTATTAGTACATATTGTGAAATGGAAGATGATTTTCTTAGACGCTTTATACTTAACAATGGTCCTAGAGTTACACATGATCACTTACCTAGTTTGCATCAAGGAAAGAAAGAACCCATTCTAGATTACATTTTATGCTTCAATTCTTGTATGCATTAGTTATTATTTCAACCTATTGATCTAGAAAAGTAATTTATCTTTTTCATGGCTTGATTCCTACATTAAAAGAAAAATTACAATATGATACATGTGAATCATTTACGCTTTTATGCTATAAATTCATTGATTTAGAACAAATATTTAATTGTTGCACATGTTATAGAACCCCCTTATATTTTTCTATTCCTTCATCTTCTAATTCTTCTCCTCTTCCATCTATTCAACGCCCTCCAAGGCCTCCATCTCCTTCACCTCGTAAGTGTGTTCTCCATCCTCCACTACATAGAAGAGTCCTCCATCTCCTCCACCACATATCTTTCCACCTAAGTATTCTCCATCCCTATTTGGGATCCATAGATTTTTCACATGTTGTTAAGCCTCATTATGTTTCACATGCTTTTCTTGATTATCACTTAATTTTCTTACGCTCTAATAAACATCATCCTCCTCATCGCTTACATCACTTGCATTACCAAATGCAGTCTCCCTTATTACAATTTCCACCGCATCAATGGCCATCCGTGACAATGAATGTTGTGCCCTTCATGAAAAGTTACAAAAATTAGAAGAAAAGGGTGTCATTTCCTTTGGATCTCACTCTTGTGAGTGGTCTCTTTCTCTAATTCTACATAAGTGTGCTTCCACTTCTATTCACTTATCTCCTCCACCCACCTCTAAGGTCATCATTCATTCACCTCCTAAGATCATTATCCATCCACGACATCATCTCACCCGCCATCAAACATTATACTACTACATCTCATTATCTTCCTAAGTTATCAACATATGTACTTCCTACCACTACATCTCCCATCATTGGCACCATTTCATCCAACATTCAATTTGGCTCTTACACTCATGTTGTCACCGCTTCACATGCTTCCACCATCCCTCACAAGAATCTCCATATTTGGTAGGTGATTTCTATATGATCACCTCATTACCTGATGATGCACTCATATTCTTAAGGTTCTTACATGACTGTTGAGGGATCTATTATAACAAGAACCTCACTCATTCTTCACATTATGCAATTCATGCTCTATCTTTCTAGCACTACACTTTCAAACCATTTCCCAATGATACACTTTTGTTCTATGGTTCATTCTTGATTTTCGAGGGGTATTATATAAATGAACTTCATTTTTCCTACACATATGCTAGGGGGAATTAATATTCTTTCTCCCTCTTCATCATACTCACACATAATTACTATCATTTACATACTACATCTAGCAAGGAATCAATCTTCTACTATTACATATCATCTCATTCACATTGTTATTATTCATTACACACATCACATACATTTATTAATGTTATCACATTTAACTACACATATCTTATTTTCACACATTACTTGTTTATCCATTACAAAAAAAAATTATCATCTACACATTGCATCTCAAACTTTATAAAAACACAATACACATCAACATAACACAGTGATACCAATAATCCACACACACACACACACACATATCTTAAAAAATTATAGTTTCAAAACACAATCATTGGGAAATCCTTTATGCATCACTATAAAAATATATACATAATATGTCATCCTCACTATTTCTATACACAATCATTGGAGCTCTAGAACTAGATGCTTTACTACTTAATCTACGCCACTTGTCACGACCTCTCTATCTCTCTTCCTTTCTTCATAATAACTCTACCTTAGATGACTACTCTACGACTCGTCCCTACAACTCCACATATTTCTTAAATATATATTGATATATGACTCCTCATCCCGCCAGAATCCCTAGCTTACTCACTCTCTATACAAGACTCATTACGATCACTCAATATTATAGTACATATGGTTTCCACTATAACCACCAGCTCACACAAATGGGCATGTTCACCCATGATTGCATCCACTCACTCTAGAATACTGACTCCCACAAGAACATATAGAGGTATATTATGTGTTAGTGTATTTGATCAATGAATCAACAATCAATGACCAATAGGCATCACTTGCAATCATCCAACAATGCATTAGTTATTACACACATACAACAACTAAGTTATAGCCAACAAACAACATGTACATTAGCTAGTGTCATTTTAGGTCATTTCCATCAATTAGGTGTTTACCCCTCTACTCCTCCAAATGGTGGTCCACCAATGAAAATCAAACATCTACAACAACATATGAATAATAGCACCCATCAATTTTCTACCCACCACTCGATATATGCCTAAGTACACCCAACATCATCCATATGTATCAAATATATGGTTACATCTACCTCAAATATATGCACTAATTGTGCCCTAGAACTAGACCTAGCCTCACTCTTGGTTGTCTCGACGCTCTAATAGCTCACACCCATATATACATCTCTAGGGAACATCCTGAGCTGTACCAAACTTCCTCAATACTCTATCCTCCTTGAACAAATCGGCCACCCCTAAAAATTGGTCCGAATAACCACATGGTGCAAGCAAATGCAATGCATCTCTACTCTAACCTCTAATCATATGATGTAGTATATATATGACCTCAATATGATGGCCCCTAGTCCCATTCGATCAAGTATTGACCTATAAGTGGTGCTCACCCGTATAGTATCCTACTCTCTCTAGAAACTTCCCACCTCACAAAAACTATATCAGGGTACTCACCCAATTAGCACGTGCACCACTAAGTGGCCTCAATATCGCAATGTGCTCATATGCCCATACATATAACAATGTGGTGGCTCCTAGTCCACCCCCATGGTCCTCCTATGTGAATCTATATAAATCCATGTGTTATATTGTGGAGCTTGTTTTCATGTGTGGAAGTGTCCAAGAGTGTACACTAAGAGTATTATACACTATCCACATTTTTCTCGTCGGGGTTCCCACATGGAAATGTGCTCTTCTCATATGGGTGGAATTTTTTTAATTCATAGGTTTATGGGATGGTTTTGTATCATCGTTTTGGTACCCATGATATTGTAAAAATTCCCATGAAGATTTCTATTTCTCATGCTCTTTTCTCCCCTGTATATGGTAGGGTTGGAGAACATTGTAGATGTGTGTGAATTCGGGTGTGAACTCAAGAGAGTTTTTAAGACAACTCCTTTTGATTTGGGTATTGGGTATTGAGAGAGAGGTGGATCAGATAAAATTTTAGCAATTGATTCTTAGTGGATCGTAGTGCAAATTGGGTGAACCATGTTAAATATTGTCTCTATATTCTATTCTTTTAATTTATGCACTTTTATTTCAAATTTGTAATATTTTACGCTTATTATTTTCTGGCCCATGTGGCATTACGTGTGGGATATTCTGCATATTTTATCCCGTATTTCCTAACACCATGTATAAATGAGATAACACATCATTGCAAAATACACCACCCATGCAAACCTTGTCCCATGCTCCTCTATACACCGACAATATCATACATCTTATACAATATGCCAACTCTACTACCCTCTCCCATACCGATGAAGCAATAACCATTACGATAAACTTTTTGCATCCTTGGAAAACCTAATCTCAATATGGCATCAAGACTAATATGGCTCTTTGTCTGTACACTGTACTAGTTCCAATAAAATATCACTCTAGCTCTCTCATGTGCCTCTCGAGAATCCACTTCACCATCACATATACTCTCTCCCAATGATCGTACTCAAAATATATGATGTACATCCTCTAGGGTTACTTTCATCTCTCCAGATAGGAAACCAAAACATACACGTATCAACACACCATCTCTCACGTAACGGAAGTAACATAGGTATATTATGGGAGACTTCCCCTCAATAATCTTACTATATTCTTTAGGTTCACACGGTCTAGTATGTCCCACCTAGCATCGAATAAGCCCAAGGTTAACACTATGTGCTCAAATTCCGACACCCACGAAACTCTCTTGAATGTATATCTCTCAACGTAACACAAATGACAACAAAATTTAAACATTAGTGCCTCATACATATTCAACACCAAATACTCCTAGTCCAAAATTAGTCGACATACTCATATTTCACGTTACACTATCAAAATAGGTCATGTGCACATAAAAATAGGTCACCACACAACAGTCACTAATGCACTCGGCACTAGTGTGTCCCAAAAGATCAGAACGCCCTAGCCACTCCTTCTCGGGTCGAAATACACAAAAAAAAATCAAATTTTATAAAATCTACAAATTCAAGAAAATTTCACCACATTTTTCAAAAATATCATTACTCACCTACTCATCCATCATCTATGAATTTAGGTTTGTCACTACTCTCTCAAACCAACTAATGTTTGTTTCCTTAATCACGAGATCCTCAGAAGCTCAAAGTTTTAATATTCACACAACCACACTACAAATGAATTTACTATTCACTTTTTACTATTACTATATATATCATTATTCATATTTTCCATTGACTATAGTTACCATTTACACTCATTCTTCCAATTAATACATGACACACAATTTTCTCATATCTTGAGCTTCATTACTCCATTTTCTTCCCCATTTGTGTAATTTGGTTCAAAATTTTCATACCAACATATTTTACACATTACACAATACTATATTAAACTATGGCACAAATAATACTCAACATATACGCAATCTTGCAACATCTTCTATACTACATCTTGTTCACTATTATGTCATTTCACCTCTACTTTTGGTTTCGTGCTCATTATCTCCATTCCTCCCCTTTTCACTAAAAGGGGGCATATAATCAAGATCACCCTATGATCCCTCTCATGCCACCATACAATCAATCAATATTCCTAATACATCATTATCAAAAATGTTTCTTTTACTCTATTCAAATGAAGTAACAAATCAATATATTCAAATACTTTCTCTATTATTCGCCCCTAATGACCTAATAGGGGAAAAAAAAAAACTATCTCCATGAGTAATCTATCATATACATTCAATCTCAAAGTAATATTCCATTATTTGAATCAAATCAATTGATCAATAAAACATATCATACTTTACTATCTCTCCCAGATGACCTAACTTAGGATTTACATCACATCATTATCTTTCCCATATGACCTAACATACGAATCATTTTACATCACTTCGCTTCTGGAGAATACCTAATATGGAATCCATATAGCACTATACAAATTGAAACACCCATGGGAATGGGGATGATGAGACGTCATTTCCTTTCATATACTACTCTTATTTTTGTTATTCAACACGAAACTAAATTTTATCGTTATCCATCTGCATATGCATTAGGACATTTGGGGGATGTAGTCATGGATGGAGAGTAAAACTAGACCTCTCTCCCTAACACACTTTCTTTGAAGGTAGGATTCCAAAATCCTCCCTTGATCAAAATTTACAAAATTGGGTTGAGAATTGATCACTCCCAACCCCTTCAAATATCCATTGGAAACAATTTGAAATATTTAAATCCTTCAAATTAAGTCATCAACTTATCCAAGTGCTCCTTAAAATAGTTTTTGTCTCTATTCACACCACATGGATCAACACGTTGATTCATGGTTTGCCACACTATATGTTCTTATATTTTGTATGTACTTCTACATCAAGGCTTCTCTGGACTTCTTACAAGTGTGTTCCTTACTTTATTTACACTACTTGAATTTCATTCAAATAGCATAAAGGTGGGTGAATGGAGACACAAAATCATGCACATATTACTATTTTACTATACCACCAAATATGTTAATATATGTATGGATCTAGAGTAAGAAAAGTATTCACTAGTGACACACTCCCTAGTACATATGCTTGTTGTGGTTGTTTATATGGTCTTTTTCTCTCACATCTATCACTTTTTTACCTAGTTATGGTCAAGTCACAGGGATCCATGTCTATCAGTATTCTCACATTTTTCATCACTTATCCTAGGACACAACACCCATGCGATATTAGCAACCAAGCACTACTAGGACCTTGGGCCCTCTCTGTCCTCTTTCTTCTTGTTCACATTTTTTTACATTTGTGGTTGGCCTTTTCATTTTTATTACTCTTCTCGAGGTCTTAGTTGGCATGTCGTGTCACTAGTGTTGAAATTCAAACAAGAGATCCCTATATATACACAACATACATATCATTATATGGGCAAGAAATTCTAAAGGGAAAATCATATCTACATAATATTAACTGGATTACATCTTGGGTTGATTACTCTGCATACACTATATAGGAAGGGAAGTTTTAATTTCATCTCACACATTTGCATTCTACATAGTTATAGCCCATTATCTTGGCATCATTGGCACAAGGGAAACCTAAGGAAACTATTTCACACAAAGCACACGAGAACTACATGGAGTCACGGAATGTAGTGCAATGCTTGGTCATTTGTTCCTCCTTCGGATGACCACCAGATAATTCGACTTCACATACTACATTCTTTACTCCAATTTGATGTGTTTTTTATTTTTACAGGTAGCTAGGGTTTTGTTATAGGTTATAATTACTAGGGCTATATAAGTGTGAATATTAGGTGAGCAACAAGAAGTGATAGTGAAACCCTAGTGACACAGGAAAACTCTTATTTTGACCCTCTGCGTAGTCAAAGGCACCTATAAGAGGTATCTAACACCCAAGAGTCCTTGCCCTAATCTAGGAACCTATGCCTAGCTCTATCTGTAGACCCCATAATTTGTATCGAGCATTTCTAACACTTTGTAGAGCCGTTCATCATTTTCTCTAGTTGATATCTATTTCATGATAAGCATAAATCGATAAATTCCCTATCTCTCATTTTTTACACGATTGTGTTTTTAGATTTCTTAGCATTTGTATTATGTTGTATTTTATTATAGTAGTAACTCTAATATTAGATTTAATATACAAATTTTATTGAATCAATTCCACGTACCTTACCACAAGTTGTAAGGCCTTCTTATACCATTCCTTGCATAAAAACAATTTCATTTACTTGTTTTAAAAGGAATGTAAACTCCTCTTGTTGATGAAAAATCAATGGCTTCTACAATAACATAACTTGAAGACCTAGACCTAAAGGTGCACCTCAAGTATGTTACTTCCATGATAACCCTTACAAGGGTCATAATGAGGAAGTTTTCCTCAGGAGCTATGCCTATCTACATGGAAACAAAGGAGGACATTTTGAGGATTTCCAAGAAATCACACACGGGGGAAAAAGTCATGGATGCAGACCCCAATCAGTTATTGATTCTAATTAGTAGATGAAATTTGATTTGGTTAAGAGAATGCAGGCTTACCTTGATGCTCTACATGCTCATAATCAATTCAATGTGCCAAAGAACACTTTTCACAATCTGCAAATGTATTTAATAACTTTATATCGCTTATTAGTTTATGTATGAAGGCATCAAGATGTAGTAGAGCAAGGGTTACAACAAGTACAAGGCCAACACAAACATATGACTAGGATAAATTCAATGATGGACAAGCTACTAGCTATCATAAACAAGGGTCTTTGTCTCAATGTATTACAAATCAAAATCCAAGACTTGAATACAACAAAGATCTGCATGGCTAACATTTTGAAAGAATTGGGTGATTGGATGGCCACAGTGGAAGGATTTCTGACAGAGCTATGGGGTATAGTAGAGAAGATATCTGAATTATTAGCTAAAGCTCAGATTACCTTTATGCATCAACCATAAGGAAGGTTAATTCAAAAGTCCATCTTTGAGAAACAATTGCAAGAATTCATTGCTACTCTAAGTGCTAGATTTTCCCAAGTAGATATGGCTAGGAAGACATCAAATATTATGGCATTGGTGAATTCTGTAAATGGAAAAGTGGAGAAATCTTCACTTATGAGTGAAAATGTTAAACCTATCTATAACAGAGTTCCAATACTCATACAAGAAGTGCCTAATCTGATGAGGCCACCTATTTTGGACCTATGTTATATTGAGAATGAGTTCAAAGAATGTGTGACTAAACTTCAGCGTAGTCAAACATAGTATACACAGGTAAATTCTAGTGGTCTAGTGGAACCTAAGTAGATCTTGAATAAGGCACAAGCAATAGCTTTCCTATTATTAGGATTTAATATTGATACATCTGTAATCTTAAAAATAGGAAGTATCACTTTCTTGCATGAAAGCTATAGTAATTTTGTGTAACAATGTAACTATACTAGTGGTTTACCCTCTAAGGAGGAAATTTTTTTATAAAGAAAGAGTTTTTCAGCTTGATAGTCCAAGGATTGTTCAATGAGTGTTTTTCAATTTCTATGTATTGCCTTCTCAATTGCATTGCAAATTTTCTTAGATCTGTTTTGATTGATTAATCACTATATATATTTCTTTGTCATGAAATTTGTAGATATGCAGAAGCTATTTGCATGGTCATAAATTTGATTAGTTTATTTTTTACTACTTATAGAGACCTACTGGCACTATCAAGGTTATAATGTGAACAAACTTGAATACTTAGCACTATAATGACCAAAAAATATACTTAGCACTATAATACATTGTTAAGACTTAGTGATGCAATATTATCTACACCATGTCAAAAAATCATTTGAAACATATTTAAAAATATCCCAAGCATTCCATTGAGAATAACTATGTTTTGATCTACTTTAATTTCATTTTTTACATTTGTCTTTTCATTTTATCTTCCTATGGTATGCCTTATCAAAATATTTTACCTAATAACCTATAGAAGGCTATATAAGAGATTCAATAATAAATATCACTTTATATAAGTGAAACACAATCACACAAGAAGTTTCATATCCATATTGTCAAAGGTTAAGGTTTGAAGGATTGAAGTCAAGATCAGAAATTAGTTCATGACCATATAGTAGTTATAACTTATATAGTCTTGTCCCTTAGCAGTTCCAAGATTGGTAGTGGTACCAAATAATTTATAGTCTTTGATCTACATGTTTATCTATGTTGCACATTTGGATCATTCTTTCTCTTTCCTCTATATTTATGTTTCTTTCCACTCTTTGTATTTTCAATAAATTACTTCATATTTATCAAATGTTACATATTTGAACACATATTTTTAATTATGAATGTGTTGGTTCCCAAAATGACACCCCAGGAATTGAGCGGATAATTGGAACTAGGATGGCCTTAAGGGAATGATGAACAATGAATATTTTTTTCATTGATAGTCGAGGATCTGCTCAACATTCAACCCAATGACTCAATTCAGAGAGGTGATCGGAGACACCCTAACTAAGGGGATCGATTTTCTCGCTACTTTTGGCTATGTCTAAACCAAGGTGAGAGTACTTGGGTGGCTAAATAAATGGATATTTTTCTAACTTAGATTTCTTTATAATCGGTATGAATCAATTTGAAGCAAGTGTAACCATAGATACAATACTCACTCACTAGAGTTGTCACTTGATTATTGTATGCACTTGACACATCAAATATAGATCAAAACAGACAGATAATGAATAATCCCAAACATCATCTCTGCATAATAGTATCAACCAAGGGTGATTTTGATGGTACTGGGACACTGACTTGGTGGGATTTCAACAAAGCATACTGGTAGTAAATAATTTTCAATGTGGCTTTGCAGGGTAAGCATATGTATGGTATATAGGTTTGATATGCTTAATAGGTGTGAGGATAATGAGATATTCTTAGTTAAAATTGAAGGTGGAGGGTAATTTATTTTGTGACTCTGGTATGTCAATGTTTCCACAGAGAAGAATCCATGCCTATGGTGATTCTGAAAAGAACAATCAATTTAACACAATTTGTGAGATAACATTTGCATTCATTGATACTCAATTTTTGTGAATGTTATTGACAGTATTTGAGATCCTAACCACAAATCCTTGAGCTATAATTCATATAAATTACTTTTATATTTGTTTCATACACCCAAAATACCCTTAAGGGATAACAATAACCCTTCAAAAATAATTTTCCCTTAGGATTTTACAACCGACTAAAATATTGCAAAGTATACACTACTCTACAATATTCTCATAGTGACTAGAAAAATGCAACAATTGAAGAAAGATTTTGTGTATTTAACAAAATAAGACTAGTACAAGATTGCAACATAAATTATATCTCCTCATTCATACTTTTAAAACACAAGAAATAAGAAAGTGTAATTTTATCAAAACAGAAAGAGTCCATTTATGTGAGTTTTGGTGAGGAGACATAAACAAATGCCTTAAAAACCTACTAATGGTTGTACAATGCAACCACCTTAGCATTTCCTCATAAAGATGAACAATTACAAAATGTTTGGTAAAAAAAAAATGGAACTAAAGCAAAACTTGATCAAAAAAATTCAACAACTACCTACCCCTAGAATGAGGACAAGACCCTCATTCTTATACAAATTTCACCAAAATATCTTCCCATTTTCCCCCAAAAACCTCTCCTAAGAGATCCTTAAGACTTTGATTTGTGAAATCAAATATCTTTTCCAAAATGAGGGGAAAAAATCCTTCTAACTAAAAAGATTCTCTTCCCTCTCTGATTGGGCTGAGAAAAAATGTAGCATAGTGGCACTTTGAGGAAAGAAAGAAGGATATTCCCTATCCTTCAACAAACTTTTTGTCCTCTAGAAAAATTGCATTCTTTTTGGAGAAATGGATCATACTTGGATGATTCAAAATATCTTGACTTGATGATAAGTTTTTTTTATTCCTTTCCCCTTACTTCTTTATTTTTCTAGTCTACATCAATGGGTTGATTCACCAAACTTGTCCCTTATCATGTCCCTATAAGCATCAAATTTCTCAAATATCTATAGGATAGATTCTTCATCGGGCCCTGAATGGTAATGGAAAATTATTTCCTACCTAACTCCTACATCATCAAGCTCTACAAAATTTCTTCCCTTCTTTATTCTCTTCACATTTTAGTAGTTTTCATCTCGATTTGCACCAATCATTGCATAATAGACAGGATGAAAGTCCTCAACTCTCTATCTTACCAAGGGCATGATCCCTAAAGATCCTAATCAGATTATCTATATTTTCCATCTTGAGCCTTTCCCCACTATCTGCTCCAATTAACTTGTCAATCAGAGAATGCAAACTATCAATGTACTCAATTGCTTTATCCTTTGCTTCTTCAAGAATATTGACACAATTTATCAAGATCTCAACCCTTATCTTTGTAGCTTCATGATATTCATGTTGATTTCCTATAGACTCAAGGAGATAATTCCTTCCTTGACAACCAAATCATCCTCCAAGTCCATAAGGGCCTTCAACTTTGGCAACATATCACTCCACATTTTTTTTCAGCCTCACACTTATCCAGTAATGCCTTGGTTATTTTTGTCTTATCAAAGATATGGGAATAGTGTTTCACACATTCCTTGATCACCTCCTCACCTCTGGTGACTAAGTCATTTTTCCACTATATGGTGGCCTCTCCTCTTTCTTAAATCAATCACTCTTTTGATATCATCATTGGTGATTTCAGGGATCCTCAACCTTCCCTTCCTAGGGGTCCTAGTCAATTTCCTAACCAAGTTAGACAAGGCTTCATTCTTAGCCTTTAGATCCTTCTTAGTCTCCTTAAATTCATCAATTTTCTAGAAGAATCCCTCTACTACCATAAAGAATTCATGTTTAATCTCTTTGGTGGAAGGCTTACCTAATGGGATCCTTGTGACTGGAAATTAGATGGAGATGCCTCACTCTAGAGCATACTATATTTGGGAGTTGCAACCTCCAAAAATCTTTCTCCCTTCTTATTCGAACTGCTCTTGACATAATTATTTCCCTTTTTGGTGGCCTAGAGGGATTGAGGGTGGAAATAATTTGTATATCATCATCATCCAATTATATTTCCACATTTTTATTCTTTGGGAGAGCACCCTCTATCTAATCTCCTATTGGTGGCCCATGTTCATCAGTGATTGTGGTACTAAAGTTATAGGAACAATTGTAAGGGCTCTGAAGATGAATGGAGTTATAAAATGCTTTCTATGGCCATATATATTTTTTCTTCAAGAAACTTCTTCCATAAGTCCACTATGACTACCTATTTTATCCATTGGCTCATATTGATCTCTTATTTCTTCACTCCTTGAAGATGGTTTGATTATCAACCTCTCCTTTTTTTTGTGCCAAGCCTTCATCCATTTTTTTCCCTGGAAGGGGACCATTTCACAAGACTCTTTATGAGCGAACATTGGTCATTGGAAGCTATGTTTCAAGAACTCTACAACTACTTCAGTGTCCTTGGGTGTCATTGTGATTGTGACACCCATAGTTTCTTTTTGTACTACTTCTACTACAATCCCTTATGTATGAGATTTATATTTCATCCTCAATGGCTTTTTGCATCTTTAACTCTATGCTCACTATCTTGTACTTTTATTCCAATGTAATACCTAGAACTTTTTGAGTAAACTCAACTCATATCCAACTTAAAATGTATCGGATCCTTCCAAGGTTTCTCTATTAAGCGCTTCATTACTTTGCATGGAGCAAAATAGGCAAGATAGGGGATATGGGAACATTCTTGCTTTTTTCTCCTCAATGGGTGAAACAACTTGGGATGGTGGGGAAATAGGGGTTGGGTTAATAGGAATTGATTCCATAATAAGTGGAATTGTTGGGGATTGGGAAATGACGGGTAAAGAGATGGGAATATCAGAACCACTTTTTCTAAATACTCCTACTTCCTCCAAATCAACCCATTCTCACTTTAGTCTACTTTTCTCCTTCACTTTTTCCTCCTCTTCCTCCAAGTCATTGTAGACCCATTTCTAGTATTGGTACCTTATGAGGTGCCTCAGATAAACTCACTCCTTTATACTTTCTTGGAGTATAGGTTACTACCTTTTCTTTCCCTTTTGATCTATAGCAGATATTGGAACAACTTGTAAAAGGAGTAAGCATAAAACAAAAAGGGCCTACTCATAATCCCATGAAGTACTTCCTCATCCCTTTTTTCAACTAAGTAAGGGAAGTCCCAGTTTTTCTATTTGAGAACTTACATCATCCCTTACCTATGTAGATGTCAACTTATTAAAAGGAGTATGATCCCTTTTCCATCCACGTAGCATGAATTTTTGGTATGGGGAATTTACATCATCAAGTAACTTACTATATTCTCTTAATACAAAAGTGTTTTGGTAACTTACATCTACACCCTTTGAGAACAACCATTTCAAAGAAAGTCGAATAACATTTGTAGTCCTACTTTGATTATCCTTCTTTCATCAACTTCCCAATTGACTAGTGGTAAAGGTTGAGAGGAAATGTTCCCTTTAATGTAATCATCACTTATTACATTTTCATCATCTTCCAAACCCCTTAGGATCCTAAATAATCCCAAAATCCACCATCTGGAGAGTTTCATCATTTGAATAATCCCTCTATCTTTGACTTCCTTCTCATCTCCACAATCCATCCAGAAGTCTTTGTAATGAGCCTCATGCTCCATCTGAGTGGGTGAAATACTTTGTATAATTTTTTTATATCATACTAATTCCTGGCCTCAAATCTATCCAAAATACCTCTACCCATTTCTACTTCCAACATTCTTACCTTCTGGATGTTTGGGAAAGTATAGTTCCCAATAGTCATAGGAAACTTGATAGGGGATGTGAGATGTTTGTTGGTGATGATCTAATGCACTAGTAGAAATTGCCTCACCAATTCCATTAATGCCCACTTGTCATCCACATGCCTAGGGAGTAAGTAAGGGCTCTCATCAAAACCACTAACCCTGATATAAGAAAAATTCCAGAACTGGATGAAGTAACATCCATATTGGGTGATAACTTGCTTAACATTCTGAGAAAATCTTTCAGTCTCCCAATTGGGATGAAAAAGGCATATTATAGGCACAAAGAAGAGATTAGCAACATTCTTATAGTCCGACATAATTTTCCAATTTTAGTTGGAAAAATACATCATATACCCTAGCACTACTGAGATCCCCTTCTCGCCAACAAGCCCAGAAATTTTTGTGGAAAGTGATATTGTAGACCATGTAAGATGTCATAAATAATTCCACCATACCAACATTTTCTCCTTTTTCAATTTGGGCAACTCTCACCATTTGTTCATGAATTCAGATGCTTATTATTTCAGCCCAAGGGATAGGTTTCTTATTTGTGAGTATTACCTCAATGAAATGAAACATCCATTCGTGGAAAAGGTTGGTATATTCAATACCATCATAAATTTAAAAATGTAATTAAATTTCCAACCTTCTTAATAAATTCTTCTCTCTGTTCAACTTCTTATACATTCGGATACAAAGCTTTGAGAGTAACCAGCCAATTATTATTCATAAAATTGGTCCACTTTATTACCCATGAGTTCCATTATAACTGTGTTGACTGCATGGTGATGGTACCTTCCTCTTGTGTAGGTGGAAAACCTAACATTATATCAAATACCTCTTCTTGAAAGATAAGATCAAACCCCCATTTCCATCACGAACTTCTCTTATTATAGGGTTATTAAGCAACTTGGGACATAATGTCACTTCTTTTTTGGGAGTACAATCTCTACCTAAAATCCTCTAGGTCAAGACTAACAAGGTTAGAATCTATGATTCTATTCCAAGGGGGAACTTAAATTGGAGGTTTTCTTGGATAATTTACAAATATCTTCATCGTTATAACACCTTTTCAATATTCTTTCCTTCTTCTAAAAAAACTTTAAGATTTCCTTTGAAGATTCACAAAAATAAGAGAAACAATTTACTCACCTGTTCAATCAAATCTCTAGTTTTCAGAATTTGGAAAAAGAACACTGTAACTCCTATCTTGCTCTTTAAAAACACCTTCCACTTTAATTCTTTTCAAGGCCGATTTGGTACTTTCTAAAAGTTGTGATATTATAGATGCATAGTGCATATTTATACCAAGTTTTCATAGTAACTACCCTCGGATTCTTGCATTAATGTCAAATATTACGTTTGTGAAACCACTTCGTGCTTCCTATATTTTTAACCGTTGCAATATTTTCATGTCTTATCACCCACGTATTTTTGTCACATGATTCATTCCCTGCTAACCTTTCCACCTCCACATACATAGGTCATGTGCAACTAGTACATTTATGACCTTCCTTAGATTGTTGATGGGACTTGCAAATATATTAGAACACAACACTCATAAACCTTTGTAAGATGTGAAATTTATTTTCTTCTTCGTTCAAGGTTTTGTGACATGTATTTGGTCAATACATTTAAATCATTGGGCCTTGGAGTTATTTTTACAAGTTGCACTTATGGAGAAACGTAAGATGCAATGTGTCTTTCTTATCCGAACTTCCGATTACTACCTTCATAACTCCTTTATCGAGACTTCGGTTCCAAAGAATAGTTTGCACTTTACTCAATCATAAACACATAAAATTACAAACCATTATGTGAATTTATATATGTGGCCTAAAATTTTCTTAGAGAATCCCCCTCTATGGATTTCAGGAGAAAAAATGCATCTTGTAGAGCTGAGAAAATTTTTTAAATCTGCAAGTGGCTAAGTATTTCATTATTATCCCAAGGGAAATAATCACCCTATTCTTTTACACTATCAGTAACAAGGATGGTCCCAAACCAAATAAAATTATGAGATTGAGAGATGACATGAACCCCCACAAGGATTACTTACACCCAATTCTGTGAATTCTCAAATGGAACAAAGTCAAACTAAGAACCAATTTGGATCAAGAATATCAATTTTAAAATAGTGCCAGGATTTATCAAGACAAAATACTGACACCAATAGAGTGGTTAATTTGGAAGGTGATTGATCAGAAGTTAATATTTTTTGCAAAGGAAACAAGAATTTTTAGTCTATGACGCTTACATGATGTCATCACAATGTTATTTAAGTCAGTCCAATATTTATTCAAGTTATGAAACTATGTGGATCTTGTTAATTCAATCTCTATTCAAAAATTGATAGGACAAGTAATTTTGAATCTTTAAAAACCCGACTTCTCCGAAGAAAGGACACTACACAGTGGTTATTTCATTCATGTGCTATTACATCTTCAAAACACTTACTGAAGTCTAAAAACATTATGATTATAAGCGAGGATATTTTTTGTTGGTTTCCTCTTTGGGGTTACTAAGAGATGATATGTAGATTTTGAACCGCTGAAATCCATACGTACTGGTGGTTTGTTATTGGTTCGTACTTGCAGTTGAAGCATACATGAAAAAAACTATTATTTAATAGAAAATGGTATGTTAAAACCATACATACGTGGAGCCTTCTTACTTTGGCTCACCTTTCGCACTCTAACATGGTTCTTACAAAGGAAAACAACATACAAAAGAATGTGGAGATGTATTATTGGATCGATTCTGAAAAATTCTTAGTCTTATAATATTCTTATTGGTTAACAATAGAAAAGGTTATCAAAGGACTGACATTGTGAATTGTGAAGTAACTTGGAGCTTTTCTATCAATTACCAAGAAAAAGAGAGTATTGCAACATTTTTATTTTCAGAGATTAAGAAGTTAAAGAACTTTTCATATTTACAATTGCTCCATTTTTTTGAATTTTATCATCATTGATCAAGTATAAACAAGATCCACGAAGCGAAAGTTCTTTCCTATGTGGTAGGAGATGGATGGGCAGAAATTAGACGATGATATAACAAATGTGATAGAGACATTTGCAAGGATAAAGAAAATATTTCAGGGTGACATTGTTGAAGATTATTTTTTGTCAAATATTCTACCAAATGTAATGCATATATGAGTACATGTAATTTTTACAATGAAAGTGTCTAAGATGAAATTTGTTTAAGCTAAAGAGTGCAATGGAAAATTGTATACTTGAAATCATATTGGGCTTGGCATGGGAAATAATTTAAAGAAAAATGCCAATTAATGCCAACACTATTCATAACAAACATCAACACTATAGATAATTTATTAAATATGAAAATATAATCACAAAATATCAAAAATTGTCAATAGTTGAAAATTGTCTTCTCATATATCTAATAAAATCTTAATAATAAATATTGTCTTGTCATATGTATTAAATGTTGGATTTTCTTTCTTTTTTAATTGAAGGAAAATGCTAAATCCCTATATCAAAAATTGATTAATGCTTAACCAACTATTTTATAAAGTGAAGTTGTCATGTCAGTATTATCTAATGAAATCTTGATAATTTATTAAATATGAAAATATAATTACAAAATATAAAAATTGTCAATAGTTGAAAATTGTCTTCTCATATATCTAATAAAATCTTAATAATAAATATTGTCTTGTCATGTCAATATTATCTAATGAAATCTTGATAATTTATTAAATATGAAAATATAATTACAAAATATCAAAAATTGTCAATAGTTGAAAATTATCTTCTCATATATCTAATAAAATATTAATAATAAATATTGTCTTGTCATATGTATTAAATGTTGGATTTTCTTTCTTTTTTAATTGAAAGCAAAGGCTAAATCCCTTTTTCAAAAATTGATGTGACTAGTTAATGCTCAACTATTTTATAAAGTGAAGTTGTCATGTCAATATATGTGTCACTACAAGAATTTTTGGATTTAAAACTTACAAAAAAATTTGACTGAAATAAGGCCCAAAAATTGTCATTTCTTAAAAAGTAACCAATAAACATCAAACAAAGTTACATGTCACTTTGATTTACAACAAATTGTAATTCCAACAGATGAAGAGTGGAACATGTTACAGTCTTACAGAGGATGAGATAATTAAGAGTAATTTAATTTTGAAAATTATTCCAACCATCAAACTATTCCAACCACCAAATATTGACAAGAAAAAAGAGTAGTTTCAGTGTTTTTAAAAAATTGAGAATGCTTCTATTAATAATAAAATGTTACGACAAGTCACAAAAAACTAAATAGTAACAACAAGAAAGGCCCCAACAGAGACCAAGATATGAACCAAGTTATTGTTTCAGTGTTTCACATGTTATTGTTTTGTTTTTTGCATAATAGAAGAAGGATTTAATGGGGTCCTCGCCCTCAAACTTATAATATATATAAAAAAATTAAAGCCATATAATTGTACTACCTAAAGTTACAAAATATATCATGTAGGAGGAAACAACAGTCTTGACATAAACACTTAGAAATCAACAAAATAGATATACGTTATGCGGCTATACAAGACTATTCTTGCTCACAATTCCATATGAGCAAGACAACATGAGACTAGTGTAGAGCCAAAGAGTAGACTCTCCTTCCTTTCATTAAATTCCTTGTAATCGTCCATGGCCCAAATATGTACAAAATTTTATTAATGCAGATGCAGACATCCCCTTTTCAATCAAACTCCTTCTGGGACAAAGGAGGGCCAATTAAAACCTTTCAGAATCTCAGCCTTCCCTTTAGGCATGGCCAGCCAATCTTGCATCATTTTTCCACCATAGGGTAAGGGTTTCTTCCCCTTCCCCCTAAAAATCGTGATTCAAATTTTTCCCTTAAGAACAATTCCACTCTCATGAGCTATCTTTTTAAGAAGACCTTTTCTCCAATCTTCATCAACTTGAAAACAACTTTTGTTAGAGAATATATGTCAAGGCATGCACCTCCTACCCTCATAACCTTTGGGTGGAATTTGTTCCATATAGGATTTAGGAAAAGGTCATCCTCAGAAGTAAAACATGAATATCCTTCAAGCATAAGCTTCTAAACGAGGAATTGATACATTTGAAAGATAGGGGTAATACTAGCTAGCCTAGCAAGAAAACTAAAATGGACACTTTCAACAGAATAAAAATCCCTCATTGACTCCATGGGATTAGGCAAGGTTAAGATATGATTGAATTCTAATTTAGCATCACCGCATAAAATATTTTACGAATAAGCTCCTTGAATGTAAGCCATAGTGGGTCACTTGGTGACTATGTAAACAATAATAGAAGATTTTATTGGGAAACTCTAAAGCTTAAGAAGCACATGATGAGAAAAGATATATATATATATATATATATATATATATATATATATATATATATATATATATATATATATATATAACTTTCCTTATATGATATTCACCATGGCAACATTTACAAGATCAAAAACTAATGCATTTAATTAACATTCATGTGAATGTGAAAAATATAAAAAGTGTATTTGACGTTGAATCATGCGAGTTGTAACAAAATTGAAAAGTGTAATGATAATGATAAAACATTTATATTTGAGCCAATATTAATTATATTCATGGGAAGCTACATTAATGAAAAATGTGTGACACCATCTTCTATTTATTAACCCACGCGAGGCGAGCCACTCATAAATCATTTATCATAAATTATAATCATTATATGACTTCATTTCAAGCTACTTCCTACTAGTACTCATGGATTTTACAACTGATGTAGATTTAATACATCACTTTTCCTGATTCTCCACGTATTCCCATAGATATTCATATTTCTTATCTTTTCATATCTAAGTCCCATTAATTCATATTTTTATTTCCTTTTTCCCACCTAAACTCATTAATTTCTGAATATGATGATGTAAAATTAAAGGGCTCAAGGAGACCTCTCCAACGAGACCAATTTTACAAGAATTAGAGTAGCAGATTGAAAAGTTATGGTCATTTGAAATTTTACATATTGGGACTCAAGAGGAACATGAAAATGACACGTGGAAACTTTTGATTGGTCACTGAGATTTCCTTTGAAACGTGTGCCCCCATATTCCAATGTCATTCTTCTCACCTCACCTCAACCGCTGGACCAGGACTCAAAACTTTATTGAATCGGTTCATTCCACAAGCTTGGAGACAAGAAATTACTTTACCTTGAGGAGTCTTGGAATCCTTCGCGTGGTCATTTGATATTCCATTTTGGGTGATAGGGCTTCTTTTTCATACCTTTATGCTCAAGTTCTCTGAAATAGGTGACTCTTGGTTGCTTAAAGGAACATGATAATGACACATGGAAGATTATGATTGGTAACTAGAGATGGCCTTTACCACATGTTCCCTCGACTACCACTCTACCTAAGACTAAGTGTATCACCTCACCGAGCCCCCAAAGACCTAAAACCCAAAACTTATTGAATCGCTTCATTCCATGAGGCTTAAATTCCATAGAATCCTTTTCCTTAGGATTCCCAGAATCTGCCACGTGTCCATCTGGTATTCAATTTCAAGCTTCAGGCTTCTTTTGCATGCCTTTACACTCAAGTTCCCAAAATGGGTGACACTTCACCACTCCACGTGTGACGTTACCATATATAGATACTAAGATATATTACATGTATGGATACATGATGCAAAGTATGATTTTATTAAATTATTTTAAATATTTTACATCATTCGATATATTAAGATCAATGACACAGGGATCTATTTTGGGACAAATGCCTCGACACACTCACATTTCGAATGGAAGTTCCTGAATAGGCCTAGTAAAGTGATAACTATCATCCACTAAATGAAATTTGAAAAGAGACTAAATTTGACATCTATAGTGAAAGACATAATCATTTATAGTGATGTGCTATTGCTTGTGAGGTGATATTTAACGTCCATTACATTCTATTTCTGGAAGGCATACTACAATTGAAGGCATAATAGATTCATAGAAGTTGCAAACCATGTAAGACTCAAAATATTCATTTTTTGAGTAAGTGTCATCCTGCATTTGATTCTTTAAATATTATCTTTTTATAAGTAGCATTGTATAAGCCTTCACTTTGAAATATTTCAATATAAGGGTTTACAAATTAGGGTTGAGGGTTTCCAAAATCCAAAATTTCAAGCATTTCTACTTCAAGTCCCAAAATAAAATTAAAACCCCAATCCCATATGGCAAACTACTTAAAACCCCTAGTTTTATTAATGAATGTCTCATAATTAAGATCATGTAATCGGCACAAGAACTTTAAAGCTTAGATACATGTCTGAGAATAAGGAAAATGTAAATAAGTTTTTGAACCCATTAGGTTGGATAACATGGGGGTTGGATTGGGACATATGATGCTCCACAAGGTTTCACCCTGCCTTGAATTTTTAATTCTCTCAGCCTTAACTTACAATGGGAAAAAATCAATTGTTGCAAATGGCACCGAGAGAAGAAATTTTGTCCATTATATAGGTAAATCTTGGTCATTCATTGGGGTTTGAAAGTAAATATTTAGGAACCATCAACATAAACCTAGAAATAATTGCTAATGATTATCATGCTACCACTTAAAATTCCAAAGATGATTTTTTGAAAAATAATAATTGATGTCGAATACTAAAAGGGAAGCCTCTGTATACATTTTTGATGTTTAAACCATGGGTTAGGGATACCATTTCTATGTTATAATTTTTTCTTAGATTCGATAGCGATGAGCAAGTGGATGTAACCCTCCTCAAAATGGTATACAATATCAACTTTATTTCTCCACCTTATGTATATGGATTTGTTGAGAACATTATAGAATCTATGCATAAATAATTCTTAACAATCAAAGAAGTCTCTGGCACTAAGACCTTTAGGTTCACTACCTACTTGTGTTATTTATTTCTATGGTAGTTTGTTGAATGGTTTGCAAGAAACAAGCTTGTAATTTATGTCTACAATGATGTTGAGGGCCAACCAAAAGTGTTGCTTCCATTAACTGATTGGACCCCTAAGGTAAGGATGTTTCATTATCAAAGTGACTACAATCAATTTTTGGACTACTTTTGGACTCCAATTTATCAAGCAATTTCAAAAAGTACAATGCCTAGATTGCTTATGACATGTAGAGATTGCATTCAACTAGGATCAGAAATATAGTTAGCTAACTGGTACTTCATGGAAGAATATATTATGCTAAGTTTTTATAGATCAGGAGTATAACCTTACAAATTTCCAATACATGTGACAAAGAGAGTTTTTTCCTTGGAATATATATGGCAGATGGAAAGCACAGATAAATTGTATTTTGTTACTAAGTAAAACAGAGCATCCTTACCATTTTCATGTGGATGGTTTACATTTGAGAGAAAATTATTCAATGTGGCACATAAAATTTTACAAATTTTTAAGTTTTATGTTGAGTACCACTAGTTGTATGCCACATGTGAGGTAACTAAATCAAGGGTAGTGGGGAACAAGAACTCTGCCACTAAAACTCAACATGAAAGTAAACCCTTGCTAGAAAAATTGAAATACAAGAACTCTTGGGATGATGTAAAAAAATTAATGGATGAAATTGTTATCGAGAAAGGAATTATTTTGAAGAGTTTTTAACACAAATTTTGGGATTGCATCACAAAAAGAGGCAGAGGATTTTCAAATGACATTTTTATGAAAAAGATGCTAAAAATCCTCCTCTAAAAACATGCCAAAGAATCTAGATCTTGTTTTGTGAGATAAAAATTGGCCAAGGTCAAAAATAAATACCTTTTGGTCTATGAGGTAGGACCTCGGTGATCCAAAAGTTATTTCAGAGTATGATTCTATTCCAGAAGATGTAGTTTTTAGCATATTGTGGAATGAAGTGCATCCCACAAAGGCAAGTAGTGATGATTAGTGTGACTCTGAGGAGGAATTACACACTCCCCCTACTAGGGGGATAACTCATATAAACCAAGTCTGAATGAAAGCATGAAATAAACATATACTACAGGGCATTTATAGCTAAAAAGATGGGTTTTAGTGGTGGTGGTTTGGGTTTAACAGACAAGGCATTTAGCTTCCACCATAGGTACATCCTAGAAGAGGTTTTGATAGGTCAAGCCTTGGAACTTCACCTTCGGAGAAAGGAAAAATACATATAACAAATAAAAGTGGTAATCCAATGCATTCTTCTCCATATTCAAATCCTTAGCAAATGTTTCAGCCACAGGTTGAAAATTCAAGAGGAGAATTTGGAAATGAATATGTTAGTGTTGTTATTATTATTAGAGGGTCTAGTGATGGTGGTAGTATTGGTAAAAATTTACTACAGAAAAAAATATTCTAAAGATTCCAATATAGATAGTTGAAGTTCCTATTGTCTAACAAGGACCCGAGAAGAGGAAAACACAGACACAAATACAATTAATCTTACGCATGTAGCATTTCCTCAAGGAAGCTAATTAATTAAAAAATCGTGTCACCCTCAACAAATTTGTAGTCCATGGGTAAATTCTCTCCAAACTTCAATTACTCCTCCATTCAATTAGTTCATTTCTTGAAACACATCAGGGTTTGATTACCAAGATGATTTTTCCCACAAATCAAAAAGAGAAAAAAAAAGAAGAAAATGGTACATGCTACTGTAACTTCATATCCTTCCACAATGAGGGTATTTGCCTACATATAACCCACACGATACCACAGAATACATGTATGATGTGTCCAAAGTTGTAAAACTAGATAATCAAATGGTTTCCAATGACTACGATGTAACCACCCTTTAAATGGATTTTACCGAATGAAACCTTGTGACAAAATAAATGTATCAAAATGAACAATGATGTGGTATACACAACATTTCTAAAGGCATATAGAGAGAAAAACAAGTTGAATAATAAAATTCAAAAGTTAGAGGAAGACTTGGAAAATGAGAAATAAAATAGAAAAGTGATAGTTAATAAGATCGGTGAGTTGGAGAAGAGGATAAAATCATCTTTCTCTATGATTAAAGTCACTGCGAATGAACATGCATGGGTGGAACTCCAATAAGTGAAGAAAAAGTTACAAGAAATGGAAAGCAATAATAATAGATTATAACAAACACTGGGAGAATTGTAAGAGGTCCTGAAGGAAGAGAAAGAAAAGGTCAAAATGGGGAACATAGCCTAGAGGAAGAGAGAAAATTCAAGGAAAATTTTCTAGAAGGAAGAGAGAAAACAAAATAAAATATTGCAACAGGATCTGGTGAAAGCACAAAAGGAAATACAATCTTCCAACTCCAAACTATCTAAATTTAATTTTAAAACAATAGTGATTAATATGAAGAATAATGTTTGGGGGCAAATAAAGTAAAAAAATTGATTATTTAGTTAGATTGTTTGAATTCATGGTTGATATGCAAGAAATATCTTATAAGCTATGTGAATATCTAACTAGTAACTAAAACCTAATGGCTTCCCGAAGAGAGGATACGAAAGAATTTTTTTGAAAGCTATCTACAAATTTAGTGACATAGAACTAATATCCAAAGGAATTTGAAACCAGATTGATGCCTTAATAAATGTATCATCTATCATTTAGAAGTGTGTGGTCCTTGGAGAATCACATGAATTGTTAAATAAGTGTTAAATAATGTTACAGGAGCTGCATGGAAAGGTACAGGATTTCAAAAAACTTGGTTTTCCAATGACTTTTGACAAGACACACCAATTCATTAAGAATGATGCATTCCAAAAGAAAAAGAAAGAAAAAATGATGTAAGAGAAGAACCGAATTCTTGAGAAGGTAGATGAGACAAACATTTTTGGCTTTATTAAACCATTGGTAACCTTGTCAAGAAGCTTTCGCATACAACAATAAAGGAAATCTCCACTCTTAGTTATGAATTGTTAACAAAGTTACATGTTAGTCACTCTGATTTATAACAAATTAGAATTCCAATAGATGAAGAGTGGAACATGTTACAGAAGATGAGATAATTAAGAGTAATTTAATTTTGAAAATTGTCCCATTTTTTGCAATCTTCAATCTTTTCATACAAGGCATGTCTCAAGGAAAGTTAAATGAGGAATATTGTTATTTTCATTTCAATACATAGTGGTTCACAAAACTGACAAAACTTTTATGTTAATGCTTTGTAGGTGTATGAGAAACATAAGTGTTTTTGAATATATTATATAAACATATATATCATGTGATATCCATCTCATAAGTTTTTTTAAACAATGCATTTCTATTCTGAAGACAACAAATCAATACAATGTATTTCAAGTTTCATTCTAAAGACTACAAATCGACACAATGTTTTTAAAAAAATACAAATAAGGAAAAATATATTATCATAACAATGTACTGAATATTTGAATATATTAATTATTATATGAACATCTATATCATGTGATATCCACAAATGGAAGCTTCCAATTTTATGGTGGATCATCTCTATCATTTCTTGACAAGATATTTGAATCTTACTTCATTGATACTCTACTAGTGTAATAGGGACGTCTATTGTAATTTTGCATCATTTTCAGCCCCTCTCCTTTCATTAATCAAATTCCATATTGTCAAATCCCTATCATAGGGAAATTTATCCACTTCATACATGATGTGTAAATTATCAAACAATTTTCCAAATTTTTGTCTAGCTTGTTTCATAATTTTGAATTTATAAAGGTCGGGGAACTGAAAATTCTATCATTCTTCAATTGAACCCAAAAACATTTTTGACATAGCTTAGCCAATGATAAAAACACATACATGGTTTACTCAAAAATAGTACTTAACCTAATTTTTTTCATAGTCAAAGTTATTTCTCCACACGCTAAGGGATTATCCAAACATTTGAATTACTCAATCATTGTAGAGGCAAATTCATGGGATTGATCAATCAAACTATCCTTGCACCTAGAATATTTTTTCCATTGATATTAACATGCTTACAAAAATGTTGAATCAATGTATTCAACCCCTTATGGCAGTCTTCCTACAAAACAATTTCATTTTCGACAAAGATTCCAATAGGTGGTATTTACTAAAGTCGTTGCTTCAAGTAGGCCATCCCTACTCAATCATTACCTTATTTATTGTAGTAGGGAAATTTCAATTTCTCTTAACCGTACCCTTGTTGATGATACAATTTTATCAAGCAAAGGCCCCGTGACATTTACCCTCTCAACCTTACCAACTACTACTTGAAACATGTGCATTGGTGTCTCATATACACATACGAAGCACGTATTTCCCCAAACAAGTTTAACTTCAGAAAGCTACTTGATTTTCCAATATTTATCAAACCATTCCAACCATAAAACTTTGGGCCTGAAAAATCAAGCTATGCCATTGACAAAAAAAATATTATATTGCCAAACAAACTCGTTTCCTCAAACAAGAAAATTAGCAACATACATAGTTATTTTTGGGGCTTATTTAATTAAACGATGCATGTCATCCAACATGGGAAGGAGACCACACAACATCAATAATGACTATATATTACTTAAACAAAGTATAAAATCCCGAGCCTTGTCCACTTACATATGATTCGCCACATTACTCCTAATAAGGATTGATACTCGTCATATACCATATGAACTAGTTTCTACAATGAGATCCACCTAGTGTCGACATATTTTAATATTTTATGCCCATTTCTTATTCCATCTATAAATATTTGGAATTCCATGAACCTTTTAGGAATACGACATAAATAAAAATGCACCTCTAAAACAAGTTCTTCAACTTTTGATATAGACTTAAATTTGCCAACTATTTTGTATGCTAGATTCAATTTATGATCCATACAATGAATGGAACTCATATACGAGAAATGATATGTTTGGATTCTTACACACATTTCATTATGATGACCTTGCGTTGAATATGCCCATCTACCCCGACACATACCATCTTTGATGAAATTGTAGTATTATTTATACCACCAATCTCCTTCAAACTTTTTATCACCAATTCACAAAGGTTTTCAAATTGGAATTCTCTCTCATCTTGTGAATGGAAAGTAAGTGAGTATGTATCACATGATTTTCAACAAAGATAAACATGCATACAAACCCAATCAGATTATCTACTATTATAACCTCATCAATAGACAAAGACATGTATCATGCGAGACTTCAATTTATCTTTCAAGTCTTATTTCTCGACCATAGCTATGAATTTTCTCAATCTCAACCACTAATTTCATATCGCTGAAAATGAGGAGAATGTGGGACACCATGAAAAGACAACATCTTCTTTTTTTCAGAAAATCTACTATAGGATGACCTCTTTTTAGAATGTGAAACACAATAGCTAGCTAAACCGCTTTACCTAAAAGACTGCTTTGAATGACCTTATTGAATTGATAGGTAATTGTCCCTCCATTCGCAGAAACTATTCATTCAATTCTCTTGTGCTCTTCAAATTATTTTTCATACCTAATATGCAAACAATAATCTGCACTTTTCCATCTGCAACATTCTTCATAATGCCATCTACAATTTGATTTTCATACATCTTTTCTACATGCTCTCAATAATATCCAACTTAAGTTGCATTGTCTTGTCCCTTCCTAATTTCCAGCTATAGATTGTACATTTGTATTCTTTGCGAGGTTCATCTTTATTCTCATTTTCAATAGGCCCAATAAATGGATACTTAGAAACCCAATCTAACCTGAAACTCCTTCCCAAGTCCCATTTTCTTTCCTTTCTCTTTCTTCCAGAAATAGGTCTCCCTTAGTATTTTTCGTGGTGGATCTCAAATTTAGTTGATTCAATGTCAACTTCATTCAGTTGGGTATGTGATGCAGTTTCAAACTCAAATTCACTCAATGGAATGTCTTCAAGGGGATGTATTTCATTGTCATTGTCATTGACAAAATTAGTCATTAAATAAAAAATGAACTCATTCTGAGTTTCATTTTCAATGCAATAATTATCCCTTGATTTTTTTGGTCCTTTGGAGAAGGATGGGTTCCCTTAGATGGTTTCTCAAAATAAGATGTTATTTTTCAAATGTCAGTACCACTATTTGGGTTTCCTTGGTTAGAATATATTTTTACCCGAGCTTCCTTTTTAGTTGCCATTTTATTGAATCCTATAAGGAAAATTTTTGAGTTGATAGAAAATTGACTAAGGCATTGCAGTTGTCATGAAATTCATGTTATCATAAAATCAAAAAATGACATAAATAACTTTAAAAATCAAATAAAGTAATGCGACATGAAAGAAAACAGGTTTCAAATAGACTTACATGCAGTAAGTGCTTCTAGGATGTAAACTACAATGCAATAGCAATGGACACCGGAAAGACCTTTATTTATTTGATTTTTGTAAGAAAATTGCAATATGTCAAAACCTTTTCTACTAGGAAAATTCACAAATTGGAAAATCAAAAAGATTAAAAAACCTTTGAACTTTTCTCAATGCTTAGTGATTCTACATATATATATATATATATATATATATATATATATATATATGTGTGTGTGTGTATGTATGGTGAATTTAATGGAATTCCTTAAAAACTCCCATACATGTCGATGAATGAGCAATAAGGTTCCATAGATTTCTTGGAAATCCAAGAATGTATCATAATAATGGTCCCATCGTTCACGCGGTGATTCAATATAAAAATATACATTAAGATTAGATATATGTTGTCTATTCACATGGGATATATTATTTTTTGTGGAATTTTTGGGTGAAACTTGGGCACTTGCCATGGCCATAAAAATTACCAAAATCAAATTCTATAATTCCTACTATTCACCAAATTATGAATATTCACCACTAAAATTTTCCCTACTCTCTACTGATTCTCACAACATGTTTGACCAAATGAATGAATGATACGCCTACACCTTGTTTAAGGCTCTTATTTTGGCACAAGCTGGGAGGGTGCTAGTAAAGGTTGCTAAGTTTGGCTCAACACCCGCATTTGCATTTGCTTCAAAACCTCAAAGGCCTTTTCAACAAGCCCATATTTTTCATAGACAATAATGATTACATTATAAGAGACTCGCATTTCGTCCGAGGCATTTTTTCAAGCACATCTTGTGCCTTTTGTATGCTTCTACATTTTATATACATGTCTAACAGAGTGTTAAAGCAAGTACAACATTTGACGATCAAATCTCCATACCCTATTCCACACTCCCATCATGGTGCAAGTGGGGACCGAACAATGGTTATGGATTCTATTTACACCTACCAACTGCATTTTCTTTGAAAGCTTCCAAAGTCTATTCAAAAATACATTTTGTGTGGGTCCTAACAACCGCCACACATGACACTCTTCCTAACCTCCTGTCATTACAACCCACCTACTTCCACAAAAATCTCACCTAATACTAATGGGGAACTACAAATAAAATAGTTTATAAACTATAATTTGAGCAATATGATTCTTGTTCTTATCAAATTGTTGAATTTGGAGCATAGGCATGTCAAATTACTTGATGAAGTTTAGTTTCTCTTGATTTGAGGAAATCAAAGTGGTCACTTTTGACCCCATTTTGGTTCCCCATTTCCATGCACTTACCCATATTGACTTTTGTTTCCATTATTGAGGAAATGAAGGCTAACATAGGGAATTCATATTGTTGCTTTGTAAACTTTTGTAAGCCATCCGATACAATGCCAAGGAATCTTTTGATTCAAACACTTAAAGACTCAAGGGTTTCTAATTTAGTAATTTCCTTAGTATTGACTTTATACAAGGTAATTTTTGGGCATTTTCATACCAAAATGGGCACTATATCTAGCATTCATATTAGTTTAGTTGTAAAACAATTTTTCCACTCTCACCTACACTATTTGGGCTCTATATTGATGGATCAAAGGATCTCATCTCCACAATATTGGGTGGTATGAGTGGTTGTAGTCTTTTTGGAATTTACATATTTATTTTATTTATTATTGATTATATTATTTTCCTTTCACACTTAATTACATGTCTTCAAAATTAATCGATGTATTGAGATTTATTTGTGATAAATTCCCTTGAAACATTAAATTTTAAATATAACCAAGAAATTATTGTCTATATTAAATTTGACATAGAAAGTGAAAAAAATTGAGGTGGTGCATTCTTACACCTACTTTGGTGTGTTTTTCTTTGGACCTCCTTTTAAATGGGTACCCGCAATAGAAACAAGACTCAAAAGAAAGGATATGCAACATTGGCATCTTTAGAGAAGAGTGTATTTAGCTCCAATTTCAAAATATCAGTACAAATATATGACTTTTTTATGATATTTACTCCCATACTATTGTATGGATGTGAGGTTAGGGTACCATACTTGAGAAAAAATGATTTTAAACACATGGAAAGAATTTTCATCTTCATGTTGTCAAATATCATTTCAGCGAAAATACTAGTTCCTCAATAATTTTTGCAAAGTTTAGGATGGAACTCTTTATCTCTTTATTTTTCCACAAGATCATTGTTGTATAAGCTTTGATACGTGAAAAATATTTATGTGGTATCCATATATTGCACTTCAATATTCTATGAAACTTTCCAAACAAGGATGCAAATCTTGTTAGTTTGTAAGAGTTGTGGATTTCCTCAAAATGTTTGATGTTGATATGAAAGACTCCCCCTCTTGGGTTTCCTATTAATGTTCCTTATCTAACTCGAACAAGATAATAACATAGGTATTTATGAAGATAAACATGATATTAACATAGGTATTTCTTCAATGTATACATATTTGGCACTTGAATCTTCCATGCACCATGTCAAACAAAGGTGCAAATCTTGTTGGTATGCAAGAGTTATGGCTCTCCTCTATAAGTTTGATATCGATATAGAAAGAAACCCTTCTCTCGGGTTTCCTATTAATTCTCCTTAGCCAACTAAACAAGAGATTAATATAGTATTTGTGAAGAGATCAATATATCTTATTTGAAATTTATTTAGTTTAATCCAAAAGAGCCTTTTGACACCAAAAAACTTCATTATTTCCAATTTTATTCTTACTTTCATGAGGATCAAAATCAAGTTCTTGATCAGTATGAAAAGATATTGTCACCCTAGTTAAGGATCTATTTAGCTCAATTGTAGGTATGTTCTCATCAACTATAGATGGAATATAATAATCTCTCACATAATGAGTGTAAAAAGAAAGAGCATTTTTATTCAAGAGCCCTATCTACTACGATATTTTTGGAAATCAACCATCTTTATATAGATTTGCACAAATCCTTAATGAGCTACATCCTATATGAAGGTCAAATATTTTTAGCCTTGTTTATCTGAGAGAAATTGCAAATTTGAGAAACATCGTTCAAATTCAAGTCCTTACATACAAATATTTCCAAGAATACAAATTCTTACATTCAAACAATTGACTTTAAGAATGTTAAGAAACCACATACCCAAACAATATGGTGCAGATGTGTAAGATGATGTTCATTTTATTGGATTATAAATCTAGAACGTTTAAATAGTAAAATCGTTGTTTTCCATTGATTTTTTTCTCATATCCTTATTTTAATTTTTTTAATATATTTTTGAAATGTATTTTACACTCCCTTTATACATTATATTCATAGAATGACATCCTAAATCCCACTAAACATTATTATCCTCTAATTTAATATCTAAATTATATTTATTCATCAAAAGAGGGAGGCATATTGTCCCATTAAAAATGTGCTTGTGCTTAAAAAGTTTATGCTCGTATATATTTTTTTAATATGAGGAATCATTATATATTACAATTAAGCACAGTCTCCCAGCCTCGGTAAACTTTAACTTGACATGAGGAAGGGACCACCAGGTGCACAAGTTTCATATTGTCTCTGTCAACCGGTGCCTAGGTTTTCATATTGTCTCCGTACAGTTGGTGCACACTCAAGGACGTTGGTCAGACTACTCGGACAACACACAACAACTTCAATCGACTATTCCCCATGCTCAAACATGCAAATCAGCCAAGACCCCATTGGTTGTTTATGATCATCTATTACTCTCCCATCAAATTATAATTGTTCATTCATTATACATCCAAGCTTATTTTTCCCTCCACATTCATATGGAACACTAATCTTAGCTATAGAAAATTTTCAATTTCCAAATATTTAAAAATATATATAGTATTTTTTATTGCCCTTTCATAATTACAAAGTTATACCACTTAATGTCCATTTACACATATATCTAATCAAAACATATGGTCAATATCGAAAAATAAATCACCTTTTTATGTCCACAATAGTTTCTCCATCAAAGCACTGGATTCCACCCTCTTTCTTTATTTCTTTATTTATTTATATTTTGTTTTTCATTTTTCTCGAATCGAACTTTGACCAAAAAATTATAAACTTTATTTATAAAAAAGTAGTAAAATTTTACATACTCCACATAAATCGATTGATGCATATTATCTTACACAATTCCTACATATCATTCCACATTCAAATAAATATCTCCAAACCGAAGTCGCACAAAGCAATGAGAAAAATAATTGATTAAATATTAAAAATGGGAGCACCATACATTTTTCTCTGTTTAAAGTACCTACAAGTGTTTTTAGTGTTTCCATTTGTATCATTCGTAGTCAGTAGGTGATGCAAGTTGTTACTATAACGCAAAAAATTGTAAAATTAAGAACTACATTCATTCCAATGAAATTGGTAGTCTCCATACTCAAATAACCCTATGAAAATTTGAACATTCCCATCCCTCCCACCATAGACACATCTCTCTACACCTACGTAAATATGCCCGCCCTAGAAATTAATGGTGTTGTTATTATACTCTAGAGTGGTCAAAGCGGTCGTGAACAACAACAAAAATTGGATTTCCTTTGTAGCAGAGTAATGTACATGTCATGCCCTCTTTCCCCAACCTTGGAAGATGGATCGGGGACTCAATTAGCGCATCCTCAATCATTGTCATCGTCCTGAAGCCCAAATTGCTAGTGGTTCTAATGGGAATGACAACAAGCTTTGTTGTTCACCTATTTCCCATCATGATGTCATGCATGTAAAACACAATGGTCTTGTCTATAGTATTCGCTCTATTTCGCACATTAGCATTTGTTGAAGCTATGGAGCCTGATTACAAGATAAAGTGGTAGTTTGGTTTTATTTTTTCTATTTTTTGGGAGGAAATCATGGCCATGGATAAAAATAGCATTGTCTTATTAATAGACTAGATTTGTTATTTTTATGTTTATTTTATTAATAAGCATGTGATATTTAGGTTGCTTGTGGTTGAAGCAAACTTTTATATAAGCATGTGATATTTAGGTTGATTGTTTTTAAGAAAACTTTTAAAAAGAGGTGCACAAGTTATATATATGTACATGGATTTATTCTTTGTAGTATGAGAAAGAGAGAATTGTATTGTATTCCTCGGACTGAATAAAGGATAAGGATGGCTTGTTTCGTGGATGTAGCCCAAATTGAGTGAACCATGTTAAATCTTGGGTTTATCTTGTGATTGCATGCTTATTTTATTTATGTTTTAATTCCATTTTTATTTCTCATATGTATCTCGATCCTAACAACTCGGTATCAGAGAAAGATTTTGTTTTAGTAGGAAAATCTCATAGTATGCTTTTTTTTTTTTGAATAGGAGAAATAACATAAGATGGCAAGTTTAGGGTTGAGAAGTTAAATGGATAGAAATTTCAGTGTGGAATATGTAAGTGGAGGACTACCTATATCAAAAGGATCTTTATCTACCATTGAAAGGGAAATATTTAAAGCTATCAACGATGAAAGATAAAGAATGGGATGTTCTTGATTAGAAGGAACTGGGAACGATATGGTTGTGCACGGTAGCTACAATATATTTTAATATTTCTAAGTAACCATACAATGGTAGATATAATGACAACATTGGGTAAATTGTATGAAAACCCTTAGCCTCCAACAAGTTATCTCTCATTAAACGCTTTGTTTAATATGAAGATGTCATAAGGTGATTCAAAATCATCATTTGAATGAATTCAACCTCGTTACTAGTCAATTAAGCTCTGTAGGAGTAATTTTTGATGATGAAGTTAGGGATATTTTGATTTTGTGCTTGTTTCTAAAGTTTGAATACTTTGATTATGGTTCAAACACTTTAATGTTTGATGATGTTATTGGTGTGATTCTTAGTGAAGCAATGAGAAGAAAAACCACAGTGAGTCACTTGGTAATGCTTTGAGTGTAGAGAATAGGGGAAGACAGAAGGAAAAACAAAGATTCTTAGACACCTGTGGAAGGTCTAAGAAGGCGGATCAAAATATAGAAGTAGAATGGTATGCTGGAATTATGGAAAAGAAGGACATGCGAAGAAATATCATTGGTCTTTAAAATCGGGGAAAGATCAACAAGAAGGGAAAAAATAGGAAAACGTAATGTGGTGATGTGTTACAAGATGCCCTTATTCTTTCTTTGGATAGTACATTAGAATCTTGGGTTAGAGATTATGGTTCTTCATTTCATGAAAGTCCTCATAGACAATATTTTCAAGATTACGTTCAAGGGATTTTGGGCCTGTATATCTTGGTGATGAAGACCCATGTAACATTTTTGGAAAAGGCGAGTGTTCAAGTTAAGTTGCGAATGATAATACTTAGGTGTTGAATAATTTCAGGCATATTCATAGCCTAGGGAGGAATCTAATTTTTGCATGGTAATTAGGAGATGAGGTGAAAAATTAATATCATAACCGCATAAAGAAAATTCAAATCTTACTCTTTATTCTTGCTACATTCATAGAAGTATTACATCCATTTAAATAGGAGATTTTGTTCCTATATTTAAGGAGATATAATCTCCATAAATATCTCCACACATAACTCCTAAAACAACTCCATGCTATTTTACGTGAGATTTTGTTTTCTCACAAAACTAATATTGTTAATGATTTGTTTACTCAACAACTCATAACAATATTTACTCACCCACTCATAATTACATTTACAATAATGTAATTAATTATTACAACACATATTATATTATCCTAGATAATATAATCACTTACATAATATTCTATGTTCACACTACAACATAGATATTCCTAACATTCACCCCCTTAGTGTGAACATGGGGTAAGAGCTCCTGGAAACATCAAACTTGTCAGAGTAGTCATTGCTACTGGATCTTGCTATCTGGATCTTGTTCTAATGATCATCCTTGTCATATGAACATCTTCATCGACTGATCACCTTCCAATGAAGTACCTTCCACCGAAGTATGGCAAATCGGAGACCGTTTGGCGCTCGAGGACCATGACGTAGATGATTTGCCCCTGTAAGGAGTCAAGCAGCTTTGCTTCTTCCACACCAAATAGACACTCAGGAACTATTTTTATTCTATGTGAACACATTAAAATCAAAACATGGAAATAGTTTCACCCCCTTTTGTATAAACACACCATACAACTGAAATAGAACATCACCACATCTGCATTTGCGACCCCATCATTGGTGAATGATGAGAGGACGTTGATTTTCCTCCTTCCTCCATCAGCCTCCTTCCTCCAACAAGAAAAGAGTCTACCATAGGAAATCCTCATCACTAGGACATGAAAGTTCTTCATCAGCCTTGAGTAGACTTCCCAATCGCCTTCTACTTCACTAGAAGGGCTTTACGATCTATCTTGTTATCAAGAAGATCTTGAGCTCTTTTTTTACAAATCAATATTACATGCCCAATCTCATTACAATAAAAGCATTTTATTTTTCCATGTGAAGGAACCTTCTTTGGTTTATGTTTTTCCTTCTTAGATGAGGAGCTAGGTTTGTTTCTTACATATAGTACTTCTTCATGTTCTTCATGACTACTTTGTTCTAACAATGTAGAAATCACTCCTTCTAGACTAATAGTAACTTTACTCAAAGTAAATACAATATTTGAGTAACTCTTAGGCATGCTATTAAGAAGAATAGCTTTAGCATCATCATCTTTTACATATTCTTTAATTTCCAACTAATTGATTTAGCAAAGAACGAAACTTACTTATATGATCTCGCCATTTTGAGTTCTCTTCTATTTTCAACCCGTACAAGTGTTTCTTCGGTGTAGTCTTTGCCATTTCAGCTTCGTAAACCAAACAATTTGTTAAGAGACTCCCAAATTTCTTTTGCAAATTTTGTGAAATCCACATGATGTAGATAGGCTTTTGATAAGCCCAAACCAATGGTACCCAATGCTCTCTAGTCTTTTGCATTCCACTTTGCCAATTCATTTCCTCGAGTGGGTGGAGTTGAATTAGACTTCACCACATCGCATAGATCCTTTTCTATTAAATGTAATTGCATTTGAGTTGCCATGTATGGAAATCTTGTCCTTCAAAGTCAATCGATTTAGTTTCTCCATTATTTTGTACAATACTGAAAAAAAAAAAAATTGAATCAAGTACTTTAAAATTTTATATTGAATACCTTTTAACCTCCAAGCAAGTCAAGAACTTGTATTAACAATTCAACATTATTGAAAATTGGAGAAAACTTTCAGTAGAAGAATTGATGTGCTTAATTTGATAGCTGCATAGTAAAATCTGTATTTCTTCCAAACTACGTACTGGGTTCTGCTGAAATTTCTTCTGTAGTTTCTTTACTAGCACGTGATTCTACACGCAAAATTATAGAAAAACCCACATCCGGAAACGAAAACTATGATATATTCTTTGAGACGGATTTGATCATGAAAGCACTGAAATTTCTTGCATCAAACCTGCTCTGTTACCAAATGAAAAATTAATATCATAATTGCATAAAGAAAATTCAAAATCTTACTCTTTATTCTTGCTACATCCATAGGAATTATTACATCCATTTAAATAGGAGATGTTTTTCCTATATTTAAGGAGATATAATCTCCATAAATATCTCCACACATAACTCCTAAAACAACTCCATGCTATTTTACGTGAGATTTTGTTTTCTCACAAAACTAATATTGTTAATGATTTGTTTACTCAACAACTCATAACAATATTTACTCACCCACTCATAATTACATTTACAATAATGTAATTAATTATTACAACACATATTATATTATCCTAGATAATATAATCACTTACATAATATTCTATGTTCACACTACAACATAGATATTCCTAACATGAGGGTCAGTATGGCTACACTTAGAGTGGATTCTTGGAAAGTTACCAAGGGTGATCTTTTGGTTGCAAGAGGTAAGAAAAGTAGGTACTTTGTATTTATCCATTGTTATTATTTATCCATCTTCTATATTATCTACTACGGGTATAGATACAACTTTATGGCATCACCGACTTGGTCATATGAGGTGAGAAGAGGATGAAGATTTTACATTCACATGGAAAATTGTCGATTTGAAAAACATAGACTTGGAATTTTGTGGTAATTGTGTGTATGGGAAACAAAAGCATGTGATATTTCTCGTGGTTGGATCAACCAATAAGGATCACAAGTTAGATCTTGTTCATAAGGATGTGTGGGGGCTAACTCAGGTATCTTCTCTTAGTGGTTTACATTATTATGTTACTTTTATCGATGATGCTACTAGGAAGGTTTGGGTTTCTTGTATAAAGATTAAATCTTGTGTATTTAATACTTTCAAGAAGTGGAAACCTGGTTGAGAATGAAACAAGTTTTAAGTTGAAGTGTCTCATATCGTAGGATAATAGTGGAGAGTATGCTTTGTAGCAATGAATTTAATAGCTATTGTTCATATAATAGAATCCGTAGGGTGAAGATAGTTCCTAGAACACCACACGGAGAATGGTGTGTCGAAAGAATGGACAGGACTATCCTGGAGCATGTAAGGATCATGATATTACATGTTAAATTACCCTTAAAATTTTGGGTGGATGTTGTAGATATTGTTATTTACTTGATAAATAGAGGACCTTAAAGTGCTTTGGAAGATGGAGTACTAGAGGAGGCTTGGACCGGTAAGAGGGTAAACTATTCTTTCAAATTTTTTTGGTTGTCAGGTTTTTCTCACATTGATAAAGAGAATAGGACCAAGCTCAAGCTAAGTCAAATAAATGTACTTTCATTGGGTATGGCACTAATGATTTTGGATTCTCAAGTTGTGGAGTTTGGATGAGAAGAAAGTCATTAGGAGTAGGGATGTTATTTTCAATGAAAGGGTTATGTCCAAGGAACAACTACGGGATAAGAAGCTGGAAAAGTATGAGTATGTAGCACTTGGTGAGATAAATTATAAAGAATTTCTCAAAAGGATGGGGAAAATAAGAATAGAAAACACACAAAGTTGGAATCAATCCTTCAGCATAATGTTACAGATTGGTATTGATTAGATCAAAATCAGCAAGAACAACAAGATTCTCAAACTCCAAAAATCTTTTCGGTAAGGATTTTTTTAGTGGTGAATATTTGTAATTTGGCAAAAATTCCATTTTAGGAAAATTTGAAATGACAAAATTTGTCGAGCAAGTTCGGTTAGTCTTGTTCACCTAAATTTCCACTATAAATTTTTTTTTATGGTCGGCTTTGCCTACCATTTTAAAACTACTCCTATATAAACCTAGGTAATTTTTTAGGTAGTATACTAATAACTTACTACTAACTTACTAAGGTATGTAAATATCCATACCCGTGATATCATGTAGGATAGGTTGTTAATGCATGATAAGAGGTCATTAACACACGACATGAAGTTTTGGTGCACACAGCGTATTACTTTGTCGACGCGTGAAAATCTTATGTCTTTGATGTGACAAGAGGTTGCTGGACAAGTGACAACAAAGTTTCACCGATGAACATAAATAAGGGTTGTTGACACATGATAATTGGATTTTTCGACACACAACATGGGGTTATTGATAGCATGCATCAAAGAGTTTTTCACGTAAGTGAAAATATGTGATCACCGATGCATGAAAGACAAGATTATCGACTCGCAACATGAGAGTTTTGGAGATGTGCAAAAACTAGTTACAAATGGGAGTCAAGAGGGATTGATGTCGTGTGATAATAAAAATGTTTGCAGATGGACAACTAGAGAGGTTCCCGATGTACACCAACGGTTTGAGTGATGCATGAAAAGGGTTCTAACTACGCCATTCGTGAGAAATAGAATTTTTCATGCCTTTAAGACCCAAAAGGTAACAAAAAAATATAAGAAGACCATGTTCAAGTATTTTGGAAATTCTTCTCTATAGATACCACTACCACCAACATGACACCATATAACTATCACTAGAATCAATCGTAGTACATACCGTGTGGAAGGTGTTATTGAAGTGGATATGGCTTTAGCATAGTATCAACCAAATGATACCTATGATGATACCATGACAGAACTTGAAGATATTTTTGTTGAGATGTCAAAGATTGAAGATATTTATGTTGAGGTGCAACCAGAGTACAAAAAGATACCTCAAATTTCAAATACTCAAGAAATGTAACACAAAAATAAAATGCAAATTCTGGTTCACGAAAGAGGAAACCAGATGATCGTGATATTCCTCAAAATTCTACTCGTAAAAGTAAAACTTTGAAAACAAACAAGAATATGTGGACACTTGGGAGGACATACAAGTTCGAGTGGGCTACCAAATTTCCTTTTATTGAACCTGTACATCCAACTAATCCAAAATACATCCCATCTAAATGTACATGTATATTATGTACATGGAAATTGGGAAAACATAAAATAATGCAAGCTCAATTTGACACAATTGAAAAACATTGTGGAAAACAATATCAAACCGTAACGGGGAGGATGGCTAGAAAATAAAAATACATAGATGGAAAACTAAAAAATAATTCATGCATGTTAAATACGTAGAAGATTATGAAGTAGAGCATAATAGACGCAGACATCTCATGGAAAAGGGTGGAACGATCACATCACAAATTGGTAAGATGAATCAATCAAATTTACATGCTAAAATCATACAGTTCTCTACTTTATTCCACATCCTTAAGAAAGGAAGACTGATTTCATATTTCCTTGATTTCAAATTTTTGTATCAATATAATGGAATGCACAATGTTCCTCGGTCTCATTGGTTAGACAACAGTGCATGGGAAATGGCTAAATTCCTTGCAATGATAGAGAAGGAAGATTTGAAAGAGAGTGTAAAAAATGCAAATTTTATCTCTCTATCAATTGATGAAGTGACAATAGTTGACAACACTACATGGGTATGTATCCATGTTTTTACTTTAGAAAATGATATAAGGACACCGCATCTACTTGGTGTACGTAAATGGTTGAAAATTGCAATGCAAAAACCTATATCAAATAGTTGTTTCTCATTTGAAAATATTATTGGCATGACTGATTATGAAATTGCTATTAATTTGGTATGCTTTGAGTGCGATGGTGCATCATTCATGCAAGGTCACCGAATTGGGTCATGTTGTTCGATTAAAAACAACAATAGCCCCTTATATGCTAAGTAATTCTTTATATGGCTCATGTAATGAATCTATCATATAAAAATAGTTAATAACTTTTAAAATATTGCAAAAGTAGAAGACCTTATCAGAGAACTCCATTCCTATATGGAAATTATTCCAAAGCAATGTCTTGATTTTCAAAAAAATTCAATTGGAATTATAGATGGCAATAAACTTGTGAAGGATGTTGAGACAAGGTGGATTTCTTTGTATCAGCCTACATGCAAAATTCATGAGGAGTATCCATCGTTTGTTCGTGCTTTCATGCACAAATATCATCATGATGTCAACAGACTAAGGACTTTTGTTCCTTTTAATATATTTAGAAATATTTCTTACATTGGTTGGCATTCTTCCAATGTTTAAGGAGATAAATACATTGATAAATCATTCATAAGAGAGATTAATCTATATTGTTGATTTTATACAATGAGAAAGTGGGTATGTCAAAATATTGATGTCTTGTACTCTTCCCTAGATAGTTATGATACACCTATTTTCGATAACCTGAAAATTTTATTAGATGTTAAGAATCCCAGTAATTATTTGAGATTTAATATCCATGATCACCTTTGTATCAATGTTAATGGGAGGGAGATACCACTGCACATTTTGCATAAACGTCAAGATATTACAGGATCGGAAAGAGAAGAAGTTTTGTGACACGTGTTCTATTTGATTCTGTTACAGTTGATACATGAATGAATAAAATTTAAAATTACACAATACTTAAGATCCTAAATAAGATAATGTTACATTAAAGATAAAATTATTGAAGCTATGGGTGTGATGAATCCAAATTATTGGAATACTAAAGGTGGTCATGCAGATTTTGTAAGTAAGTTTTTTCATAAATCCATGGGTACAATAATGGATCATTTCACCAAGATGTCAGAGTTAATGGTATCAAAATCAAAGGTATACTAAATATTGACTTAATAAAGGCTCAATCAACTAATTTTGCAATGACAATGATTAATTAGCCAAAGATAAATTTTTAAAGGAACCTAGTGATAGAGGTGCTATGACAAGGCTCTAGCGAAAATCTATCTACAAAGTAGTGTGCAGTACAGAAGACATCGGTGAATATTTTAGATTATATGAGTTGTACAAACAATGATTTTAGGATCTGGTGAGGATGAAATTTTTTTCAATGCTTTATCTTTTATAAAATCAAAACTGAGAAACAAGTTGGATAAAAATCTCAAAGTTGCATGAGGTGTTATGTTTTACTACTCCTTGGACACCTTTCCTTTCGACAGAGAAATTACACATTGGAATTCCCTTTCTGAAAGAAGAGGTGTAAATAATACAACTACAAGTACAAATTTTCTCAATGATGAGACTGGAATTGGTGCATCATCAAACTCTGCAGATGTGAATATTGACTATGAAGAAGCTATTGAAAATGGATTGTTTCAACTTTAAATATGATTTCAAAACTTATAGATAATAGGTATCACCTTGACCTTACTTTTATTATTTATCACCTGACATTTTAACTATTGTTATTTATTCAATTTCATAGTAATAGATTCAAATATAATTGTTTATAGTTAGACGTAATACAATTGTAATTCTATGCAGATGCAAATATTGACTATGAGGAGGCTTTTGAACATTTTTTGTTTCAACTCTAGTTATCATTGAAGATGTTACAGGTATATATATTTACATTTATTTAAATACAATTATTTATAATAAATCTGTTTTATTTAATTGGTATTTTGGAATTTTCAAACTACTTTGATGTTGTGTTTGTGACATGCATTTTTGGAATACTAATTTGTAAGGCCTTCAAAGTTCAGATCTGCATATTCTTCCACTCTTAGTCTCTTCCAGACTTCTAGTTGATCTATCCAATCTCACAACTTTCTCACTTCTCATGAGGCCATGTTGTAATCGAACTCACCCCAACTTGTACTAATTTGCTTTTCAGATCTGAGTTTACTTTATTTTCAGGTTGATGTTTCTAGTTTCATCCGCTCAATCAGGATTTCTCTTTTTTTTCAATATATGGGCCGACATCCATCCAAGAAGACTAGAGGTACCTTAAAACCTATCTATATACTAATCCATTTTTAGTAATCATGTTTTATTCAAACTATTTTAGTATTTGTAAAATTCTTTGATGTAGTGTTTGTGGCATGCATTTTTGGAATACTATTTTTTAAATATCATAATTAGACGTAAATAACTAAACTTTCAACATTAAATAAAATGCATTCCATGAGAATGAAACATGTAATTAGAGGTAATGTGAAGAAACCTATTACAAAGTTCAAATTTTACAAGTAGAGAGATGAAGATTTTTTATATTAAGTGGAAGAGAATCATTACATGAAATATTGAATGTACTCAGGTCATGTGAAATGAGGTAGTCAATTAAATTACGTGTAAAAATTGATATTCCCAAAAAAATCGCATTATAAATAACTAAACTTTCTTCATTAAAGAAAATGCATTCCAGACATATTTTGATATCAACACATAACGAAAAATTGTAATGTGATTCTTCCTAAGGATTTTTAGAAGGTTTACAGAGGTAATGTGAAGAAACCTATTACAGAGTTCAAATTTTACAAGTAGAGAGAAGAATATTTTTCATATTAAGTGGAAGAGAATCAATAATGTCTAAAGCAATCTATCACATCTCATCACAGTCATACCACATTCTAAATTTTCTTAAAACATAATCATTTAAATCCATTATCATCATCCATGATCATGTTACATCTATGTCCAAATACAATTCATCATCATCCATATCTACTCTAATGTCATCATCCACATCTAAATCTATCATCATTACAAGTAGAGAGAAGAATATTTTGTTGTATTAACTGGAAGATAATTAATAATGTCTAATGTTTAAATCCATTATCATCATCCATGAATCATGATCATGTTGCATCTATGTCCAAAAACAATTCATCATCATCCATATCTACTCTAATGTCATCATCCACATCTAAATCTATCATCATTACAAGTAGAGAGAAGAAGATTTTGTTGTATTAAGTGGAAGAGAATTAATAATGTCTAATGTTTAAATCCATTATCATCATCCATGAATCATGATCATGTTGCATCTATGTCCAAAAACAATTCATCATCATCCATATCTACTCTAATGTCATCATCCACATCTAAATTTATCATTATTATATTCGTAACCATCACATCCATATCAAACATAAACACCATCAAAATCATAAATCAAAACATGTAACATATAGCAAATCAAATCACATATACAATCTAAATTTCTATATAAAATATATCAACATCATAAATTCCAAATTGCAACATAATTAATGTAAAAAATGAGATTTCATGAAAAGTAAAACCATTGCAACATATATTCAACTTCAAACATTCTTCAAATTAAAAAAATATTCAATTTTCATGATTCAAACTATCAAATAAGTTTCTTTCAAGTTTTCAAAAAATACATTTAGATTTGGACTATTTTCTCAATCATTAACAAGTTCCCCACACCCACTGGAACTTTCCTTTTCATTTTCTATAGCGACATATGTGTCACTTTTCCCAATGGTCACGCTCCTCTTTTCTCTCCTTCAATAATTCCATAACTAACAAGATCCTCCACAAAAATTTTTAGATTCTTTATGATTGTTTCATCTTCCTTTGAAGCATCTCCATGGGATACCAAACAAGGATCTACAGTTTCCTTCGCCTTGAACAAAATCTCCACATCCAAGCCATTATCTTTAATAATCCGCTTAAGTGTATTGTTTTGTTTGTTAACCAAAACAATAGTTTTCTTAAGCTGCATTGATGTGGATAAAATTTTCTTAGCGGTTTCCAAGTGAACTTGGAACACCTTTTCTTGACATTTTTAAGTTTTCATATTTCAACTACAACAAAAACATTGAGCTCAATTAAACATATTACTAAAATAATAAATTAATAAAAATATTGTTTCAAATTGATAATACTTACAACAACTCTATCTCTTTCCGCATTTGCAATTGCCACCAAATCTTTGTCCTTTGACCATTTGTTGAAATAGGCCTAGGCTTCAACATTAATATTTTCTAATTTATTCAAAACTTTATCTAAAACATTGTTATAACTGTTTTTATATGTGACAGTCCCACCTTGTGCTTGGTTGAGTAAGACATCCATCTTGGCAGGTTGATTTTGGACTACAGCATATAAATTGTACCTTTGGAAATGGTTATCATAACGAATTTTTATCTCTTTGATTAATACTTTAGCCCTTCACTCCCATTCTATGAGCTGACTTATATGAGGCATAATAAACTCTTTGACATGGGCTTCACAATCATAACCAATCAAGCTTATCCAAAGCAAATGATGTCAACTAGTCACTATCCATATCTAAAGAGGATGTTGCCGATGGAGAGGTATGGGGATTTTGGGTTGAGGAATCTATGTCTTGCCTGTTTTTGCCTCTATGTGTGCCCTGATCCTATTTGTGATAAAATAAATTCATATTAAAATTGTATGTGATAAAAATTAAAAAAAGAGACGAAATTGATATGTATCAATGTTAAATAAAGTACATCAAATGGAAATATACTACGCCCTTAATCATATCGATGTGTTAAAAATACCTATTGGGTCATCGTTATCAATGCCAAAAAAATTCATCTAAAGTTATTTTATTTAAAACTGATTTCCCATTGTGCCGGGCAAAGCCATCAAAAGAGAGGTTCGTAAATTGTAGAGGAATGTTCAGTGTCCCGCTAGGGTCTGAAAGTGGCATCATGCATTTACCAATGGTATTTTTACCTAAACCTCTTGTGGTAATTTTGAATCAGTAATGATGTTTTTGGTGGAGGAATGTGGTGGTGGCATTGTTCAATAGATTTAAAAGGACTATAATGCACTTTGTAAAGTCCAAGAACAAAATCATTACTAACTTATATAAAAATTTGTTAAAATTACACAAAAGCAACAAGTTATACCTTTGTTGAGAGAAATGTGTGGATGTACCAATGGGTGGCAACCATGTCGGAGTTTGAATTGATTGTGTTGGAGTTATGGGTGATAGGTGTATGGTGGAGCAGGGTGTTGCATTTGTTGTGGTTGAGCATCAAAAATGCACGCAACTGGACTGAGTGAGTGGGTGATGCTTGTTGAAAAGCATGCGGATAGTCCAAATTCCCTACAACATCTACATGTTAAATCAAAATGGTAAATGTAAATAGTAAATACTAAATGGTAAGTTTAAAAACCTATATTGAATGTTAAGGGTATTACGCTCATGTCATTTAACTTAATGCAAATGGCTTGAGGGTTAGGTGATGAGTGAGCTTCCATTTCATATTGGGAATCTCCTACGCCTCAACATGTTGTTGGCCTCTTCCTCTTGATGTTGTTTTTTTCATGGAAGGGCCTCTAAAAATTTCTCTTTGCATATGGTAAAGATGCAAACAGAAAGTACATAATGTTAGTAGAGAGAAGAATATTTGTAACAGAAGTGAAAAATCAAGACAATAACCTTACTAACATCAAAATATAAACTATTAACTATTGTTCTTCAATAGGAATTGACAATTGCTTCATTGTGTCGCTCATGCAAGTGGGAGTTGGTTGACCTTTTAAATTATAATATGCCTCATAATAAAGACCAAGGAGATAGTTAGTGGAATGAACAATTAGTTTTTCAGCAACTCCAACATTTGTAATCTCAGCTTTTATCTTATTAGACAAAAATGTGCACCAATCAAATTATTTTTTTATCGATGTAAGAATGTATGCAATAGCCCAATTTGGAATATCATTTTCAACCAAAACAATTCTGGCTTGAAAAAAATAAATCATGGCAACAAGAAACTGGTGTGTAATTCCTTACGTATCTACTCCTGTCTTGATTTGTTGACATTAGTTGCAAAAAGTCATTGGATGTTGAATTAACCACAATTTATATCAAAATAAAAATCTTACAAATGAAAGCACATGTACACGTACCATCAACATGGAAATTGAAACAAGATTCAAGGTAAATCTTATCATCTTCATTCAGGGTTTCTTTGGTTGTTACAATGGGGAATATTTAAAAGGAAGGCCTGTCAATCGATGGATATCAGCTTGGATCAACACTGAACCTGAATGTACAACCATCAAGAAAAGTAACAATGAATTGTTCATCTTCTATATTGAATGAGGAGAGGAGGTAGTTAATAATTTCATGATCTATCTCAAACTATGGCATGTTAACCAATCCCTACAAATTCACATGCTTGTACCCAATCCTTGTAATTTTCATTCATTTGCAAAACAACATTAATGTGCGGGCACATCAAGCTCCTGTATTGAATCTTGGGTAGGACTAGGGGGTTTCCTGTTTAGTTTGAGATTCTGTTTGATCTTGATCTTGAGAAACCATGACGACGTGAGGTAGAGATTTGAGAGAGACCGGAGGTCAGATTGTGTTTGGTTATTTTGTGTTGATGTACTAGGAGCGGGAGTTATAAGACCTATAACACTAGGAGAATAGAGAAAAAAATTATGATCCCGGAAGTGTGAAACTGAAAATGAGGGCCAAGGGGTATTTATAGGGTAAATGTTAGGTTTTTAGTGTTAGGGACGCATGATAAAGGGCACCACTGGTGTCACATGACAACAAGGGATTGTTAACGCACAATAAGAATGCCCTATTTCGTATGACAACAAGGCTTATTGTCGAGCGTTATCAATCCTTGTTTTCATGCCACAGTACTTATTTTTGACACCCATCAACAAAATCCACTATCGTCATCGCACAAGAATATTTTTTTGCTTTCACGAGAATAGGGAATTGTTGTTGATACAGTGTGCGTCAACAAGGATTGTTGGTGCAACATAAAAATCTTTGTTGTCACATGAACAAGGTTTATTTTTCAACTGCATCAACAATCATTACTGATGCACAAAAACAAAATCTATTATCGAGATTCAACAATTTTTATGTCGCGAATAATACTTTTTTAACAACCATCAACAATAAGTATTGCGTGTCAACGTGTTGTTTTTCATGCATACAAACAAACTATTGTTCGCCATGTGACAAAAATTTTTATTGAACCATGCGCTACAATGAAACCTACTTTCTCGTGTCAATAAAATAGAACCTTGTGTGTAAAAAAGCCTCTCCTAAATAAACTACCAAGAAAAATTTCATTTTGAAACTCAGAAAATTCACCTTTCTAGTGAAAGTGGTTCCAAGTATATTCACCATGGAATTTCCCACCTCCAATTTACCGGAGACTTTTAAAATGAATCCTTCATGTGAGACATTCTACTAGGGTAAGTAGACCCTACAAGATTATATTTGTATCAAAATTACTATTGTTTATTGATGGATGCTTGGAGAGCCAAAAAAATTAAAGAAGTAATGTAGGTAGAAACGAAAAAGTGGGAGCATGGCATGGATGAGGAGATGGACTCCTTTGAACACAACCAAACTTGGGATTTGGTTTAGTTTCTTGTAGGAAAGAGAGGATTTTAGAACAAGTGGGTTTATAGGTTGAAGCAAGAAGAAGGTGGAAAAGAGAGTACAAATCAATACTTGTTGTGAAGGGATTTGCATAGGAAATTTCAGTATAACCTTTGATGAAATTTTATCTCTGTTGTTAAAATGACTCCCATTATAACTATTTTAAGTTTGGTAGCTATGGAGGATTGCATCTTGAACAATTAGATGTAAAGACTACTTTTCTTCATGGTGATTTAGAGGGAAAATGTATGGAGTAGCAGACATATGGATAATAAGTCGTGGGAAGGAGAAATTAGGTACAATGAAGAAAAGTCTGTGATGGCATTAAAAAGCTCCAAGATAGTGGTATTTGAGATTTGACAAGTTCATGATAGAACAAGGTTACTCTAGATGTCATTTTGATCATTGTGTTTATTTTAAGAGACTAAGATAATGGCAATTATATTATCTTATTATTGTATGTGGATGACATTCTTGGCAAGGGTCAAACATGCATCGGGGATATAAAAATGAGCTAAAGAGACAAGGTAGCCAATACATTTTCCATAAAGGATTTAGGTGCAAAGAAAGAAAATTTTGGCAAGAGAATCAATAGAGATAGAAAGGTAGAATATTGAATTTGTCTCAAGAAGAGTATGTGAACAAGGTGTTGGATAGGGCTTTGGATGACGCAAGATGCAAAAACATCGTTTAAGAAACCATTGCGAAGCAATTTAAATTTCATTGTAAGAAAAAGTGCCCTAAAACACATGAAGAGATTGAATATATGTCCAGAGTTCCATATGCTTCAACAAGTTGAAAGTTTTATGTATGTTATGATATGCACAAGACAAAACATTTCCAATGTAGTGAGCCGTCCAAAAGATACATGAGTAATCCAAGAAAGGAGTGCATCGGAATGCGAGTCCGGTGGACTCTCGGGATACTTGAGAGGGACTAGTAGTAGATAGTTGTGCTTTATGGAGGGTCATAGGTTTCCTTACATAGATATTTTGATGCATACATGGCTGGAGATTTAGATAGTGGGAGGATCACCATGTTATGTATTCATCATTGGTGGTACTGGAAATTAGTTGGATTTCTAAACCTGCAAGATCGGTGCATCTCTGTCTACTACAAAGGTAGAGTATGTTGTCTAATAGATAGAAGAAAGTAAGGAGATGATATGGATGCAAATTGTCATGCTAAGAGTTAGGAAAGAAACAGGAGGGATTACAGGTTATTCAGGTGATAGCCAAAGTGCAATTCACCTCGAAAGTAATGTGGCATTCCCATTTGAGAACCAAACATATACAACTTAGGTATCGCTTTATTAGATAAGTTTTTGGAGGATGGATATTTCTAAGTTCAGAGAGATCCATACAAGTCGAATCTTGTTGATATGTTGACAAAAGAAAGTGACAAAAGAGAAGCTAGAAGGTTTTCAAATTTTGTAGGTCTTAAAGATTGATATCAAGAAGAGAAACAATTTAGAGAAGAGTACAAGGATGAGTCAGAATGGTGAGTTGCAGGAGTCCCATGGAACCCAAGTGGGAGATTGTTGAAGTTGTGGAGCCTGATTGCAAGTTAAAGTGGCACTTTGGTTTTATTTGTTCTATTTTTTGGGAGGAAATCATGGCCATGGATAAAAATAGCATTTTTTTACTAATAGACTAGAGTTGTTATTTTTATGTTTATTTTATTAATAAGCATGTGATATTAGGTTACTTGTGGTTGAAACAAAGTTTTATATAAGTATGTGATATTTAGGTTTCGTACGGTTGAAGAAAACTTTTACAAAAGAAGGTGCACAAGTTGTGTGTGTATGTGTGTGTTTGTGTGTGTGTGTTTGTGTGTGAATGTATTTACTCTTTATAGATGAGAAAGAGATAGTTGTATTGATTCCTCAGACTGAATAAAGGAGAAGGTTGGCTTTGTTTCGTGGATGTGAGCCTAGATTGGGTGAACCACGTTAAATCTTGGGTTTATCTTGTGATTGCATGCTTCTTTTATTTATGTTTTAAATTTACTTTTATTTCTCATTCAGTATCTCGATTCTAAAATCATTATACATAATATTATCAACACATTCACTGTCTGAATCGCCATTTACGAAACCATGGGAAAGGAAAGCTAGATTTTGGACATAATATGATTTCAAATCCCGCTCAGGTATGAACACATTTAATTAAGTGTATAAATATAGGTATTCAAGAGGTGGGGCCTGGGGTTGGTTTCCCCTAAGCCTCCGTGATGAATATATGTGAAGCGAAAGTGTATGTTGACCTTTTAATCACATTTTTAAATGGTGGGTTACTTAATACACTGGACATATAAAAATTATTTTAAAAATAAATCGTTCTAAAGTGGGGTCGGTAGACTCGTTCGAAATAGTTAAATTTTTATCTAGAAATTTATGATATTCATAGAAGGTTGATGTTTCCTTGAAAAGGAATTAAGTTATTGTAAAATTGGTTATCATGTTTAAAAACTATGAAACCATCATTTGTAAATCTATCGTTTTCTAATTTTTTCCAAAAGATGCTTACTTTTCTCGAGAGCTAGCTTGAACTTTTAAAACTCGGAACCTTCTATTATTGTAAATAGGAAATTTTTGCATGTGCATTACCATCTCTAAAAAGAGTTCTTTGTAGAGGGTTAAAGGTGGAATCACATGTTGGGAATAAGATTGAGTTGATTACAGAGATATCTTTTAAGAAAATAAAAGAGACTTTGGGGAGTAAAAACAATAGGTAGGTAGGTGGAAGTCTAATCTATTAGAAGTATTAAGAAATTAATATTCTTGTTTGGATTTATAGCATAGCTCGAGAATAATTTCTTGGATCTATAGAAATCTAGAAGAATCAAAATTTTATAGCTTTAAATATAGATATAGCTAACTTATATAAACAAAGGTTAAAGTCGTGAAACCTTGAATGGATCAACTCAAAAAAAGAACCTATTTAAACAACCATCCCTTAAATACCTTACATAAGTATTAGTGTTTTTCCTCCCATGGAATACATATCCAGTGATTTATATGAAAGGAAAATTAGATAATCTATGTGGTTAACATTTGAAAAGAGTCTAACAAAATTGTAAGGAAAAAATAAACTTGTATAAATAATTCCTTTGCTTTTATACCCGTGTGGTGGCAAATTAGATGTTTCATAAGGCATAACAATGAAAGATATTGACTCCATATATCTTGATTTTGAGTTAAGCCTTTCGTTGAATATGAATCGAATACAAGTGACATTGCAAAAATCAGCGTATGTATTTGGTTGAAGAAAGATTTAGGATTTTTGAGATGATAAATTAACCATGCTGCAAGGGCATACATGAGCTTAATAATGATTCTCGTAAATAAGATACAAATATACATAAAAAGAAGGAGGTAAGTACTCACTTTTAGGGAATAAATCTATCCCACTCTCATTCCTTTGATCAACTATAATTCAAGGAAAGAACTAGACAACAAACAACAAGTCAAGACCATAGATCAGCGAAATAATTAGACAAGAAAGAACTAGCTAATACCATAGATCAAGGAAAGAAATATACTTAAAAACTAAGATAATATCCTCTAATATCTATAATTTGGTGAGTGATAAATAAAATATAAGTTAAATAAAGTACACTAGAGTGAACATGAGATAAGGTAAAATAACCCAATTTAAAACCTCAGACAGTTTTCCA